>CM045738.1:19052296-19264796 GCA_024760905.1 Plotosus lineatus
GCTGTGAGCGTATGCCGTCCCTCCCTCCCTGCCACTAGAGCTTGTCCAAGCAGTTCCTATGGACTCCTGGCCACAGACGGCTGTGTGCATTAACCCAGATTCAAACTTGTGATCTCTGGATTAATAGTCATGCAGCTTGTTGATGTGTCACACGGTCGCCCAAAATCAGCTAATTTCTTTTTAAAAATAGCCCAGTTCTTTCCTATGACTCCGAAGGAAAGATTTATCACACCAAGTACTGATACAGAGAAAATGCCTGCGCTTCTGGGTCCTGTTTAGAAATGGCTTCTTCTTTGTACTGTAGAGTTTCAGCTGGCAATGGCAGATGGCACGGTGGATTGTGTTCACCGTAATGGTTTCTGGAAGTATTGCTGAGTCCATTCTGTGATTTTTCCTTACAATAGTATTCCCGTTTGTGGTATCCAGTATGGTTTTTCGGCCTTGACCCTTACGCACAGAGATTGTTGCAGATTCTCTGAATCTTTGGATGATGTTATGCAATGTAGATGATGATAACTTCAAACTCTTTGCAATTTTTCTTGGGGAAACACTTTTCTGATATTGCTCCACTATCTTTCTACGCAACATTGGGGGAATTGGTGATCCTCTACCCATCTTTGCTTCTGAGAGACACTGCCATTCTGAGAAGCTCTTTTTATATTCCGTCATGTTGCCAATGGACCTCACTAGTGGTAATTGGTCTTCCAGCTGTTCGTTATAAGTGCAATCGACTTTTCCAGCCTCTTATTGCTCCCAACATTTTTGAGATTTGTTGACACATTGAAATTTAAAATCAACATATATATAATTTTTAATGATACATTTTCTCAGTTTAAACTTTTGACCTGTCATCTAAGTTCTATTTGGAATAAAATATTGAAATTTGGCACTTCCACATCATTACGTTCAGTTTTTATTCACAATTTTTATAGTGTCCCAACATTTTTGGAATCCAGTTTGTATGATGTGGTTAAAGAACATGGGTGGAGCTTACAGTCCTCTTCAAGATAAATTTATTTGTTTTAGAGTTAGAAAGAATGTTAGAAAGTTTCTTTAAAAAACATGAAACGGCTGAACAGAATGTTATTTCTGCAGTATACAGGTATCCCTTCTACTTCGGGTTTCAATTAATGCGGCTTCAGTGCATCGCGGTTTAAAAAAAAAATATATATTCATCGAATTAAAAAGTAAGGAAATTAAAGAAGAATAGTGAAAAGGTTAAGGAAAATGCCATAAAACCAATGCCAATTATGCAAAAAAAATAAATAAATAAATAAACAAACAAAACAAAAAACAACCCAAAATCTCCCATTAAAACCATCCGGAGATACGAACAGGGCAAGGTCGAAAGTGAAATGAAATTGAAGAACAAATAGAAATGGAGTAAAATCTATAGAAACATTATCCTGAGGTAAACTTAATACTCGGCTCTGGCAGAGGGCAGAGAAGCAAAACGATACATTTCTGAACTGTGCCAAAACTTTCAAAGAAGAAACAAACTGACTCCAGTATTATAATGAACTGGGTAAGAGTGAAGCTCTGTAAATCTGATTAAATCCGCTGTGCTGTGCTTGAGAGGAACCAGGAGTTTAAACATGGAACATAATGATATTGATAACGTAATGATTATGGAGAGAGAGAGAGATTGTATACAGTACAAACTTGTATAGGTTACTTGTACAAGGATTAAACATAAGTTCCCCTTTAAAGAATGCTCTGTAACGACTTACAAACAAATTCATCTAACCGGCCATCGGGAACATAACTCATTTGTAAGCTGGGGAGCTTCTGTACTTACATTGTTGCATCTGTGTGTGCATGCGCGCATGCGTTCGCGTATATGTATGCGTGTCCTCTTCTCATGCAGTTCCATCTGTATGTGTGTGTGTATTTATATTTTATTTACATCTTATGTTATTTTTGTAATGTTTAATTGTTATTATAAGCATTTATAGCATTGAATATGTATTTACACATATACATGTACGTATACGTCGGGGGGTGATCCTACTTTGCGGATTTTGATGGTCACGTGGGGATCTCGGTTCCAATTAACCGCGGAAAGTGGAGGATCCCTGTATTGTCTTATCTTAAGAAAAAGAAATAGACTGGTCTCCAGTCGGTAAGTTCTTCTGAGCAAGTCAAGAACATTAGTCCATATTTCTGTTTATATGTGAATAAATATTGACTTATCCTCTTCAGAGTTTGGGACATTTTTGGACAAATGGACAAAAAGTATTCCAAACAACTGAATGTTTCTGTAAGAAAACTACAACCAGGCTGCACTACATCACAGCACACAAACTATCAGCTGAAAAAGAGTTAATAATGAAAGTTCCTGTAAGCAACACTGAGTGGGTCATGTAGGCCTGAAGTAGATAGCTGGCAAGAAAACTTGATGTCATTTTGTTAAGCCCATAACAATGTACTCATGGTATGTTTCATGTCAGCTGTCCAACCCTGACGTTTGTAAAAGCTCATTTCCTGTTTGGTTGTTCTGCAATTCAGTCTCTTAAAGGAAATGACAACAATGTTCCTATTTCAGGTAACAGAAAGATATATAAACAGAAATAAACAGTCTTTCATGCCACAGACATGAATATAATGAATTTGATTGAAAAACAGTAAATGGCAATAATTCCAGACCCCAGGACCAAAACAACATTCTTAGACATTAAAAGAGTGATCACAAAGTTTTCTTTTTTTTTATTCTAGTGCACCTCAGCAATAAAATGTGGCCATTTTTTTCTGGACATTTATTTGAGTCAGTCCACCAAGATAGGTGTAGATCAGGGGTTGGCAATCCGCGGCTCGCGGGCTGCATGCGGCTCTTTAGCGCTACCCTAGTGGCTCCCTGGAGCTTTTTCAAAAATTTATGAAAATGGTAAAAGATGGGGGTTTTTTATATGGTTTTTGTAGGAGGGCAAGCCTGACAAACATTCTTAATGTTGACCAAGGTTTGAAAAATTTGTATAAAAAAATATTAGTCCTACATTTCAACATTTCAGTCAACGAAGATTTGCGTCATAGCCTGCGACACACGTTTCAGCCTACATCAGATCTTGAAAATATGCATCCAGAAGCCAGTCTGCAGGTGAAGACAGTTTCTGTCTTTGCTGCCCCACTCAGGTGTTTACAAACACAATAACACCCATGACCTGCCAGGTGGAAACCAAATGCCTTGAATTTCTGTCTGCTGAGAGGATGTTGCCTAAGGCCAGCGGCTGGTCCAAAACCCTCTCAATCATCAGTCATTGTAGATTTGTGAAATAGCAACTTGGGAAATCTAATTCTTTGGTGAAATCGGGTATCTTCCTTCCATTTTGATAATTAAACTCACAAAGCCCCGCTGTTTACTGTATTTATAGGCGTCATGCTCTTGGCTAAGTAAGGTGTGATTGTCTCTGTCATTTCTTTATGGCACTTTGAAGTTTTCCCATAAGAAGGTGAAGATTCTGATGAATGGACACTCGTAGGACTGTTGTGCTGCTATTTAATACAAAGATCATAGTTTTGTTTATGCTAGATATGCTAGATTTTTTTAACTCTTTGTACAGATCTGCAATGGCTATGGAGTCTATGGCAGTTTCCTCTAGTGACTGCTACAAATCTTAAACATAACTTACAGACTATTTGTGTTTGTAGTTTGTCATCCTTTGTGCAGACAAAATATTTCCAAATAAGGGACATGCTGTTCTTTTTAGCTTTATGAGTTTTTCTGTCTTTTCCACCATCACAACACTCATGTTTGCATTACCACCATAGCAACTAGCATCCACCCAGGGAGCAGGACAGAGCAGTCGTCCTCCCTCTGATCGATCAAATCTATCGCAGAGGTTCTTGTTGTGATTACTGTAGTGCTTCTCAATTATTTTCTGTGGCGCCCCCGAGGAAGAAAAAAAACATTTCACGCCCCCACCGCCCCACGAGCGACTATAAATAGTATTATTTGTCTATTAAATTGTTATTATTACACCTCTGCATAACATTGTATCTTTATTAACATTAAATACAAAAAATAAAGAAATATAGTTCAACTTACAATAAAGAAAAACTTAATTAACATTGTTTTTTAATCTGTAATTGAAAATATTTAAAGTGCACCAATGTGCCTGAAATAAAAAAAAATACATCCTTAATTAAACTCATTTGACTTACTTATGTCTTAATATCTTCATCTCTCTCCACCTTTCTCTTCGTTTCTGTTAGAAATTTTTCCGTGTTGTTTTTTTACTGCACTTCATATTGTTTTCTCGTGCGAAAAAGCACAACACCATAGAGCAACAATGTGAGCACCACTGCCAACTAGTGGAGTGGAGGTGCAATTACACTTAATTCTTCACAGTTCCAGAAAAGCATGTTCTGCAGGGTCATACGCGCTCCCTCCGGCATCACACTGAGCCCCCCTGGCATCATACCGCGCACCACACTATTTGAGAAGCACTGGATTATGGTAAATTTTTTGTATATTGTGCAGCCCTGGTGTGTATGCATAAACTCTCCTACTTGACATTGATTGTTTTTAGACAGAAAGTTATACCTGGAACAAAATGTTCTGGGACAAATTGCACCTCCTTGACAATGTGAATCTCTGGCAAAAGTGCACGTGGAAGTATCCTGTTTGAAAGGAACTGAAAGTGTAGCTTTGGTATTTGGCCTCTTAATTAATATACAAAACATTTTATGAAAAAGAACAATTGTACCCTATGGCCAAATGATTTTCTTCTAGTAAAATGTTGGCTTAAAAAATAAATACTTTCGTAATTGGAAAACACTATGTCAGCCCAGAAGAAAAGTGTTGTATTGATTAACAAAGGAATAACATTGGGCTTCTTCAGGCCAGTTGTGTATCTGGAGAATCAGCACATCATCATCAGTGAGAATCAGTGGGTTTGATTATGCACTAAAAATTGCCAGAAAAATACTTGCTTTTGAATTTTTTTAGTCTATGCAGATGCTCCCCGACTTACGTTCATCTGTTTTACATTTTTTCGCTTTACGTTTTTTTTTTAAGTCAAATTTTGAGTTTAGACGTATCTACGTAGTATGCTGACGTAATGACGCAATGAGTGTTTACACTGTTTTGCAGACTTTTGTAACCCGAAGCAAATATGGTTGGTCAGAAGTGTAAGCCTACTAGCATGGGTGCAAATCTCATACACAGAGATGAATTAACTATCTGCTCGGATTGGCACAATCTACCATGCATACTCAGTTAAGAAAAGGGAGTTTTAAAACATGAAAACCCGAATCCAGGAAAGAGAGAACTCTCTGCTCTGCTGGTGCTTCACAGTGCAGGCTGAGTACTAAACGAGTTCAACAAAGCACTTGCTCTCTTGAAAGCCGGAAGTCCGCATAACCCGCGCTTTGTTTCAAGCAAGTAAACTATTTTCAGCAAGTGCACTACTTTCGGTATTGAGCGCCTCACATATTGTAAGCGTTGATTGTCTGTTTTAAGCTTCATGTAAAGTGATTCAGCTCAGCTTCATGTCATGTGACCATCCCTCGACCATCGAAACCATTTACAAGCAGAAAGATGGCATCACAGAGCTGTTATGTTAAAGGTTATATTTGATACTGTATTTGATATTTGATGAATGAATTTGATTAAAATTTATCAATTTGAAATTATTTTGCTTGAATTTAATTTATTTGAAATTAATGTTGATATTATTTGATATATTTGATATTATTTTACAATGTTATGTTTATAATAATTGATTTAGGGGTGTTTTATGAGATACAGTAACGGTATTTATGGATGTATAGAACAGTATGAGCGTCATACGTCAATGTAACAACTTATGTTCACTTTCAACTTACGTTCGGCCGTCCGGAACCAATTAAAAGTTGAGCGTCTGTACTTGGTGTGAGAAATGAGAGCTATTTTATGAGAAAAATTACCAAGAACTAAGTACTACACCCTTCACGGAACAGCGGGAACCTGCTTTAACCGGGCTAGAAAGATAGGCCTGAGGCCCTTTTCCACCCTGTTTCAACTTCAACAGTGCAGAGGCTACTTCTGAAGGATATTAAATCACCTGGTTACTCTGAGTTGCCCATAGTTGGGAATGTATGTATGAATAGTTATTTGTGCCTGTGTTTGCCCTGTAACACTGGGGACTTGTTCAGATGTACCTCCATCAGCTGAGATCAGTTGAGGATTCCATTGTGAACCTGTCAGATAAGCCGCATGGAAAATTGATGGGGCATTTTTTAAGTGATTGATCAGCATTCAGCATTTCTCAGTTATTGACACAAATCAGAATGAATGTCAGTCATATCTATCTATCTAGCTATCTAGCGATCATTTATTTATTGTTTTTGTACTATATTGTTATTGGTACTATATTTTCAGGGGCAGTCTACAGCTGCTACACTCTAGCATTTCCTGTTCTTTAGAGATTTATATAATATTCATGCTGAATGGTCCCTATAGCACGCCCTACCTACCTATCAAAAGTGGGCACCTTTCCCGAGTTTTCAAGATCACAGAGTTCATTTTATCAGCAGTGGTGGCCTGGTGGTAAAGGGCGCTGGATTGCTGATCCTAAGGTTGGAGGTTCGAGTTCCACGCTCCACAAGGTTGTCACTGTCCCCCCAGTACAGCTAACTGGGTTATTAACGGTTGGCCATGTCTCTCACTGCCTATAGTGAGAGGCATGTTAATGAACCATTGCTGAATTTTGTCAAGAGTAGGCTGCATAGCTGTCGGCGTGTTTCTCCCCCTTGCTAAAAGATTGTGTCAGGAAGGGCTTCTTCTTCTTCTTCTTCTTTTCCTTTCAGCTTTTCCCTTCAGGGGTCGCCACAGCAAACCATCTGCCTCATTCTCACCCTATCCTCTGCATCTTCTACTCTTACTCCAACTACCTTCATGTCCTCTTTTCTCCAACCATTCCAACCCGCCTGCACACGCTTCTTCACCTCCACACTCTCCATTGCTCGGGATTGTTGAGTCTAAGTACTTAAAATCCTCCACTTTCTTTATCTCTGCTCCCTGTAACCTCACCGTTCCTCTTGGATCCTTGTCGTTCACACACATGTATTCTGCTTTACTGAGGCAAACCTTCATTCCCCTCCTTTCCAGGGCATACCTCCACCTCTCTAGATTTTCCTGAACTTGTTCTCTGCTCTCACTACAGATCACAATGTCATCTGCAAACATCATAGTCCATGGGGAATCTTGTCTAACCTCGTCGGTCAGCCTGTCCATCACCATAGCAAACAATAAGGGGCTGAGAGCTGATCCTTGATGCAGTCCCACCTCCACCTTGAACTCTTCTGTCACACCGACAGCACACCTCACCACTGTCTTACATCTCTCATACATATCCTGCAGCACTCTAACAAACTTCTCTGCCACTCCAGACTTCCTCATGCAATACCACAGTTCCTCTCTTGGCACCCTGTCATATGCTTTCTCCAGATCCACAAAGGCACAATGCAGCTCCCTCTGGCCTTCTCTGTACTTCTCTATTAACATCTTGGCATTCTTGGCATGAAACCAAACTGTTGTGCACAAATGCTGACCTCGGCCCTTAGTCTAGCTTCTACGATTCTTTCCCATAACTTCATTGTATGGCTCATCAACTTTATCCCTCTGTAGTTGCCACAACTCTGCATGGCTCCCTTCTTCTTAAAAATGGGCACAAGCACACTTCTCCTCCATTCCTCCGGCATCCTCTCACTCTCTAAGACCTTGTTGAATGTTCTTGTCAGAAAATCTACTGCTACCTCTCCTAGACACTTCCACACCTCCACCGGTATGTCATCAGGACCAACTGCCTTTCCACTCTTCATCCTCTTCAATGCCCTCCTCACTTCACCCTTACTAATCTATGCTACTTCCTGGTCCTCAACAGTCACCTCTTCTACTCTTTTTTCTCTCTCATTTTCCTCATTCATCAGCTCTTCAAAGTACTCTTTCCATCTTCCCAGCACACTTCTGTCATCAGTCAATACATTTCCCTCTCTGTCCTTAATCACGCTAACTTGCTGCATGTCCTTCCCATCTCTATTTCTTTGCTGTGCCAACCTGTATAGATCATTTTCTCCCTCCTTACTGTCCAACCTAGCATACAAGTCATCATACGCCCTCTGATTGGCCTTTGACACCACTACCTTCGCCTTACACTGTGTCTCCCTGTATTCCTGTTTACTCTCTTCGGTCCTCTTTATGTCCCACTTCTTCTTAGCTAACCTCTTCTTTTGTACACACTCCTGCACTTCCTCATTCCACCACCAATTCTCCTCATCTACTGTGCTTCCAAAGGACACACCAAGTACTCGCCTACCTGTCTCCCTGATCACATTAGCTGTACTTGTCCAGTCATCTAGAAGCAATTCCTGACCACCCAAAGCCTGTTTCAACTCCTCCTTGAAGACAACACGGCACTCTTCCTTTTTCAGCTACCACCGCTTTGTCTTCTGCTCTGCCTTTGCTTTCTTCACCTTTTTTACCATCAGCATCAACCTGCACACCACCATCCTATGCTGTTTGGCAACACTCTCGCCCACTCCTACTTTGCAGTCACTGACTTCCTTCAAATTACATCGCCTACACAAGATATACCTGTGTGCTCCGACCTCCGCTTTTATAAGTCACCCTATGCTCCTCTCTCTTCTGGAAGAAAGTATTCACCACAGCCATTTCCATCTTTTTGGCAAAATCTGTCCTTCTGCGTTCCTGTCCTGGATACCAAACCTGCCCATCACTTCCCCGTCCCCTCTGTTGCCTGCACCAACATGTCCATTGAAGTCTGCAGCAATGACCACTCTTTCACCTCTGGGGGTACTCTGTATCACTTCATCTAACTCACTCCAGAATCTCTCCTTCTGTGTCAGGAAGGGCATCTAACGTAAAAACCTGTGCCAATCAGATGATTTGCTGTGGCGACCCCTGAGAAAAAAGGAAAAAGACAAAAGAAATAGAATAAAGAACAGGAGAGTTCATTTGATCAGAAATGGCCGTTAACACTCTAGGGGCTGCAGCTGATCACGTGGTTGAGACACATAGTCCGATGTAACAAGAACACTTTTCCTTTCTTTTTTCTTTGCTGTCAAACAATGAACAACATAAAGTTCAAAAAGGACATTTTAGATTTTGCTTGTGCATTGATGTGCTTCACTTTGATGGCAGTCATTGTTTCACTTTAGTACAGCTTTGAATAAATCAGTAATTTTCAGTTGAGTGAAATAACAAACGGCTTCTCTCATGTTTGCATCCAAAGTACTTTTGGGAGTCTGAGTGCGGATATTGGTAGAACCTGCTTTTTTATTGAGTTAGTGCTTAAAGAAGAAATTTTTAATATCATGAACTGGAGAATGCATTGAATGGTCATTAGTTGGCAGTAATACCCCCATTTCACTGGAGTGTCCCCATCAAAAATGTCCTCATCCTCCTACGTTCCTCAGTTGTTCCATCATCTTCCGTGTCCTTCCGTATGATTCCAAACGTATTCCTCTGCTTCCGGCAGGCCAAAATCTTCCGCAAACGTGCTTTTGAACATGTTCAAAAGCACGTTCACTGAAAAATTTTCCGACAGTGTTTTCTTAGGTTCCTCAGCTGTTCCGCAAACATTACATCATTTTCTCCAACGTTCCTTGATCATTCCTTTTATTCTGCTAGTGTCCCTTGATGGTTCCGTGAGTCTTTCCCCCTCTTCTGGGTGGTCAAGAGCGGCCACGAAATACTCACGGAAGGTTTGCGGAATACATGCGGAACGTTTGCGGAATGGTTGCGGATAACACTGAACACTTGCTGAACACTCAAGGAAGCCACTTCCACTATAAATTATTCCAGTTCATATACTTTATTTTTTCTGTTTTCCTGTTCATATAATAAAGTTTTAAAGTTATAATCACTGTGGTCTGGACTTGTGTGCATGGTTTTTAGTCTGGAATGATTTATTGAGGTGCAAATAAAAGGAACATATTGACGTTATTGATAGTAAATATATTAACATGTTAAATTTTAAATTTATTGTAAAATATAAATGTCTTGCACATTAGCAACATTTGGTAAATTACAAACATATGTTACATTTTAAATTTATTGTACATTATAAACATATTATACATTATAAACATATAGTATGAATGAGAGAATGAGCTTCCTTGGTCGATTCCGCGTATTTATAGGCAGAATCAGGAGCAAATCCTTTGATCTTTGCCGCTTTTTCCTCATTGAAACGTGGTTACGCCGGGTATTCCTCAGTCATTCCTCAGTCATTCTGTGTTGAACATGAACGTTCCGCCTGTTCCACAATCATTCCGTGGCTCTTTCTTCTAAAATGGAGTAGTGCCGTAGTCGTTCCTCAAATGTTCTGTGCTTTCCATGAACATTCCGTGAATTATCCAAAGGTCTTCCTTTGCAATCTGTACTGGTTTCGAAGGTAGTCTGAGCGCTTTTACACATGTATTCCGACATTGTACCGCGGTCTTTCCGTGTCTTTTTCCACACATTCCGTGAATATTTCGAAGGTGTTCTGAGGGTACAATTGTCTGTAGGTTTTTGACCTATTTTCCATGTAAAAACGCCGAAGCTCCTCCATAGAGTGTGTTCCGTGCCCTTCCGCCACGATCATTGCATTCAGCGCTACAGTGAAATGGAGGTATAAGGTATCTATTTTTAAGTCTTTGGAAGGGTTTCATCTTTGTTCATATTCTTGCTCTTTCACTTGCTCTCTCTCTATAAATACATTATATAGTATCTGTGTGTGTGTGTGTGTGTGTGTGTGTGTGTGTGTGTGTGTGTGTGTGTGTGTGTTAATTTTTTCCCATATCTCTTTGTAATGGGGTTTGGTTTTAATGCTGTCATCATATTCCTCCTTCACTCACCCCCTCTCAAGAGTTGTTGATTCTTGCAAGCATGCCAGTAAGTAGATACTTAAGGAGAAAGGAGCTATCAGACTATAAGTGCAGTTAACATTGCATGAAAACTGAAAATTGCTCCCACATCAGCGCGCCGAAGCCATGAAGGAAATCCAATAGCATTACATCCTTTCTAGAGCAACTCGTTTATTTATACTATATTATACTATAGTCGATTCCACTTCTGGCAGTCTGCGGGCTGAATACTAACTTGGTGTACTTATGCTTGAATGTGATAAAATTATTGCCAGTCTAGTATTTCAGTATACATTTATAATATAAACATAATAGATAGAGCAAAATAAGTTTGCTTTTATCGTTTAAGCATTAAAAAGATACTGTAGGTTATAACTACCTACTGAGCCCCTCTGGTCACATTGGATTAAAAAATAATAATGCTGGCCATGCATTATTTTCACGTGGCAACAAGATAATAATACATGGACATGTGATCGTTAATGCATAGAAGCAAGACAGTAAAGTGTGGGCAATAGATATTTAATGCATGGCTATGAGATAATTCACCTTCAGATGGTTGTCCATGATGTCAGTTTTAGAGAGATTATTCATGAATAGAAAGTGGTGCAGTGGTGGTCTTGTGGTATAGGGCGCTGGTTTGCTGATCCAAAGGTTGGGGGTTCGAGTCCCACTCTCCACAAAGTTGTCACTGTCCCCCCAGTGCAGCTAACTGGGTTATCAAAGGCGGGCCATGTCTCTCACTGTCTATGGTGATTGGCATGTAAAAGAACCATTGCTGACTTTCGTGAAGAGTAGCTGCAAAGCCGTCAGCGTGTTTCTGTCCCTTGCGAAAAGGGTTGTGACAGGAAGCGCATCCGACGTAAAAAACCTCTGCCAAATCAAACGTGTGAATCAGATGATTCGCTGTGGCGACTCCTGAGTAAAAGGGAAAAAGCCGAAAGGAAGACAGACATTCATGAATAGAAAGTAGCCTAATTATAGTCTGCTAGTAGTTTGGTTATTATTGTCATGGCGAGTGTAATGTCAATAAAGACGGAAATTGCACTCGTAGAAACTGTTAACACTTTTAGAGGTGGGCAACTCTCTTTAGGTTAGCAATTTGCCAGGTACAGTATAGTTCACGTGTCTACGGCCTCAGAGGAGAGATTATGTTGGAAATATGAGTTACCCCAGGAAAAGTGAATTTAAAAAAGTACAGCAATAGATTCCTGCATAGCTGATATATATTTCCGAAATGTCCCCTGTAAAACACATCCCAAAGTTAGATCTTAGCATAAACAGAACAGATCCGAGATGCATGTTCCTCTGCTTATTGTGAAAAGCTTTGATCAGCAAATACACCGACAATGAAACATTCGTTTACATTTGGAAATAATATATTTTTATAGCATGTGTTTGAGATGACAGTATGTAGACGACTGAGGTGTCATGGTACAGAGTTGCAAGAATCAAATGAACATCTTCCCTTTTTGCACGAATACCATTCTTTAAGCCAGGGGTGTCAAATGTACGGCTTGCGGGCCTGAACCGGCCCGCCAAGGGGTTCAATCCAGACCACAGGATAAATATGAAAGTGAAAACGCAATGAGACATGAACTAGACTTTTTCAAAAATAAAGTTCTATTCCTAAATTGTCCACTAGGGGCACACTGTTTTCGCATGGAGCAGCTGATAAAAGAAGAAGAAAAAGACAAAAACAATGCTGAGATAGACACAACTAGTGTTCAGTGATTACTATGATACATCTACTTACTTTTGTACTCACCTTTCCACCCTCATTAATGTCTTTGTCAAAAAGGAGAAAAGTGAGTGTAGAGTTTTTCAAGAAAAATGGAAAGCGTTCTATTTATTCACAGAGGTGAATGGGAAACCTGTGTGCATGGTGTGTATGCAATACGTGTCAGTGTTTAAGGAATATGCTATTCAGCCAGCATGGTGAAAACTACCACAGCCTGCAAGGGCAATTGAGACGAGAGCAGATAAATCACTTGCTGGTGGGTCTGAAAATGCAGCAGTCTGTTTTCACTCGGAACCGAGAGGTCATTGATGCAGCAGTAAAAGCCAGCTACATAATTGCGAACAAAATAGCATTAGCATCAAAGCTGTATTACGAAGGAAAGTTTATCAAAACTTGCATGCTGAAGGCTGCAGAACTTGTATGTCCCGAGAAGTGACAAGCTTTTGCCAAAATCAGCCTGACAAGGAATACTATTGCAGAGACGACTTCGGAAATATCCACAGATTTGGACAGCCAACTGAAAGACAAAGTGAAGTCATTTCTTGCATTTTCTGTTGCAATTGATGAGAGCACTGACATTACAGACATTGCTCATCTGGCTATATTTATTCGTGGAGTTGAGACATTGGCAGTCACAGCGGAGTTCCTTGAGTTATTGCCTATAATGGACACCTCAACAGCAGAGGACATTTTCAGCTCACTTTTTGTGCGCTGGACAGTCAGAGTAGACTGGTTGCGTGCTGTGAGCTTGGCTACAGATGGTGCGCCATCAATGATTGGGAAAAAAAGCAGGCATTGTGACAAAATTTAGAGAGAAAGTACAAGCTGCAAATGGAGGAGATGCTTTTTAACTATTCCACCGTATTTTGCACCAGGAGACATTGTGTTGCAAGTCATTAAAAATGGATCACGTCATGGAGGTGGTTGTCCGAGCCAGAGGTCTGAATCATCGTCAGTTTGACTGCCTTCTTAGTGACAAAATTACCCATGGCCTGCCATACCACACTGAAGTAAGATGGTCAAGCTGAGGTGCAGTGCTGAAGCGTTTCTTTGAGCTAGGAGAGGAAATTGGACAGTTTATAGAAAGGAAAGTCAGTGATGAAATTGCAATCTCTGGAATGGCTGCAGGACCTTGCATTTCTGGTGGATATTACAGAGCACTTCAATGATTTGAACAAAATGTTGCAAAGCTGTAAAAAATTGTCATACAGCATTATGACAGCATATGTACGTTCAAGTTGAAGCTGACTATGTGGGAGACACAGCTGGCATGTGGTGGCCCAGCTTATTTCCCCTGTCTAAGAGATATAAGTGCGACTGTTGTTAATGCTGACATGAAACGGTATAAAGACAAGATTTCAGGATTGCTGTGAGAGTTTGAGAAACGGTTTCAGGTCTGTGGTGAACTCGACAGAATTTGCGTTTTTTTGCTCACCGTTCACAGTCAAAGTTTCCGATGTGTCCGTTGACATCCAGTTAGAAATACAGTGATGCCTCGCTACTTCGTGCTTCGGTTTCTGCGACTTCAGTGTGTCGCACGTTTTTCAAAAGTATTCTTCGAAAAATAAAACATAAGGAAAAATAGGGTAAAAGTTGAGGAAAATGCCGCAAAACAAGGCCAAATGCAAACCCCTCCCCCTCAAAAAACAACCCAACAAAACTACTTACATTTTTATGTGAAGTGCGCATCTGTGTGTGTGTGTGTGTGTGTGTGTGTGTGTGTGTGTGTGTGTATGTATGTATGCATGCACGTGCGTGCATCTGTGTGTGCGTGCGTGCACTCATCTGTATGTGTGTATTTATATTTAAGTTACATCTTATGCATTATATTTGAATGTTTAATTGTTATTATAAGCATTTATAGTGTTGAATATGTATTTACAGACACTCCCCGACTTACGTTTTTAATTGGTTCCGGACGGCCGAACGTAAGTTGAAAGTGAACATAAGTTGTTACAATGACGTATGACGCTCATACTGTACTATACATCCATAAATACCATTACCGTATCTCATAAAACACCCCTATCCCATAAAACACCACGAATGCAGTCGTGGGGGGTTGGGGGGCAAATGCAGCCTTGAGGGAGGGGCACAAGCCAGTGTCTCTCTCTCTCACGCCGGTCCCAAGCCCGGATAAATGCAGAGGGTTGCGTCAGGAAGGGCATCCGGCGTAAAACAAATGCCAAATAAAACATGCGAGTTATATCAAGAAAATTCATACCGGATCGGTCGAGGCCCGGGTTAACAACGACCGCCATCAGTGCTGTAAACCAACAGGGTGCTGGTGGAAATTGGACTACTGTTGGTCGAAGACGTCGAAGAAGGAGAGGCGGGAGGTGTGTCCGTAGGCAGAGAGAGAAGAGGAAAGGCAGGAGTCTAGAACTGAAAGTAGGAACTTTGAATGTTGGAACTATGACAGGAAAAGGTAGAGAGCTGGCTGACATGATGCAGAGGAGGAAGGTGGACATACTGTGTGTTCAGGAGACCAGGTGGAAAGGTAGCAAGGCTAGAAGCATCGGAGCAGGGTTTAAGCTGTTTTTTCATGGTGTGGATGGGAAGAGAAATGGAGTAGGAGTCATCTTGACGGAGGAGTTTGTCAGGAATGTTCTAGAAGTGAAAAGAATGTCAGACAGAGTGATGAGTCTCAAGTTAGAAATTGAAGGCATGATGTTCAATGTTGTTAGTGCTTATGCCCCACAGGCAGGATGTGAGCTAAAAGAGAAGGAGAGATTCTGGAGTGAGTTAGATGAAGTGATGCAGAATACCCCCCAAAGATGAAAGAGTAGTCATTGGGGCAGACTTCAATGGACATGTTGGTGCAGGAAACAGAGGGGATGAGGAAGTGATGGGCAGGTTTGGTATCCAGGACAGGAACGCAGAAGGACAGATGTTGGTAGATGTTGCACAAAGGATGGAAATGGCTGTGGTAAATACTTTCTTCCAGAAGAGAGAGGAGCATAGACTGACTTATAAAAGCGGAGGTAGGAGCACACAGGTAGACTACATCTTGTGCAGGCGATGTAATTTGAAGGAAGTCAGTGACTGCAAAGTAGTAGCGGGTGAGAGTGTTGCCAAAAAGCATAGGATGGTGGTGTGCAGGATGATGCTGATGGTGAGGAAGGTGAAGAAGGCAAAGGCAGAGCAGAAGACAAAGTGGTGGAAGATGAAAAAGGAGGAGTGTTGTGTTGTCTTCAAGGAGGAGTTGAAACAGGCTTTGGGTGGTCAGGAAGTGCTTCCAGATGACTGGACAACTACAGCTAATGTGATCAGGGAGACAGGGAAGAGAATACTTGGTGTGTCATCTGGAAGGAGAGGAGATAAGGAGACTTGGTGGTGAAATGATGAAGTGCAGGAGTGTATACAAATGAAGAGGTTAGCTAAAAAGAAGTGGAACATTGAGAGGACCGAAGAGAGTAAACAGGAGTACAGGGAGACACAGCGTAAGGCGAAGGGAGCAGTGTCAAAGGCCAAACAGAGGGCGTATGATGACTTGTATGATAGGTTGGACAGTAAGGAGGGAGAAAATGATTTATACAGGTTGGCACAGCAGAGAAATAGAGATGGAACATGAAGGACGTGCAGCAAGTTAGAGTGATTAAGGACAGAGAGGGAAATGTATTGACTGATGACAGAAGTGTGCTGGGAAGATGGAAAGAGTACTTTGAAGAGCTGGTGAATGAGGAAAATGAGAGAGAAAAAAGAGTAGAAGAGGTGACTGTTGAGGACCAGGAAGTAGCAAAGATTAGTAAGGATGAAGTGAGGAGGGGATGAAGAATAGAAAGGCAGTTGGTCCTGATGATATACCGGTGGAGGTATGGAAGTGTCTAGGAGAGGAAGCAGTAGATTTTCTGACAAGAACATTCAACAAGGCCTGAGAGTGAGAGGATGCCAGAGGAATGGAGGAGAAGTGTGCTGGTGCCCATTTTTAAGAACAAGGGAGGCGTGCAGAGTTGTGGCAACTACAGAGGGATAAAGTTGATGAGCCATACGATGAAGTTATGGGAAAGAATAGTGGAAGCAAGACGAAGGGCAGAGGTCAGCATTTGTGAACAATAGTTTGGTTTCATGCAAAGAAAGAGCACCACAGATGCAGTGTTTGCCTTGAGGATGTTAATAGAGAAGTACAGAGAAGGTCAGAAGGACTGCATTGTGCCTTTGTGGATCTGGAGAAAGCATATGACAGGGTGCCGAGGGAGGAACTGTGGTATTGCATGAGAAAGTCTGGAGTGGCAGAGAAGTATGTTAGAGTGGTGCAGGACATATATGATAGATGTAAGAGAGTGGTGAGGTGTGCTGTCGGTGTGACCGACGAATTCAAGGTGGAGGTGGGACTGCATCAAGGCTCAGCTCTGAGCCCCTTCTTGTTTGCTATGGTGATGGACAGGCTGACAGACGAGGTTAGGCAAGAATCTCCATGGACTATGATGTTTGCAGATAACATTGTGATCTGCAGTGAAAGCAGAGAACAAGTGCAGGAAAACCTAAAGAGGTGGAGGTATGCCCTGGAAAGGAGGGGAATGAAGGTTTGCCTCAGTAAGACAGACTACATGTGTATGAATGCCAAGGACCCAACAGGAACGGTGAGGTTACAAGGAGCAGAGATAAGGAAGGTGGAGGATTTTAAGTACTTAGGCTCAACAATCCAGAGCAAGGGAGAGTGTGGAAAAGAGGTGAAGAAGCGTGTGCAGGCTGGTTGGAATGGTTGGAGAAAAGTGTCCGGTGTGATGTGTGATAGGAAGGTATCAGCAAAAATGAAAGTAAAAGTGTACAAGACGGTGTTGAGGCCAGCGATATTGTATGGTTTAGAAACAGTGGCCCTGGGGAAAAGACAGGAGGCAGAGCTGGAGGTAGCAGAGATGAAAATGTTGAGGTTCTCTTTGGGAGTAACGAGGATGGATAGGATCAGGAATGAGCACATCAGAGGGACAGCACATGTAAGACTTTTTGGAGACAAAGTCAGAGAGGCTAGATTGAGATGGTTTGGACATGTACAGAGGAGGGATGGTGAATATATTGGTAGTAGGATGTTGAGGTTGGAACTACCAGGCAGAAGGCCTAGAGGAAGACCAAAGAGACGATTCATGGATGTGGTGAAGGAGGACATGAAAGCAGTTGGTGTAGGAGAAAAAGATGCAGAGGATAGGATAAGATTGCGGCAGATGATTCGCTGTGGCGACCTCTGAAGGGAAAAGCCAAAAGGAAAAGAAGATAAAACACCCCTAAATCAATTATTATAAACATAACATTGTAAAATAATATCAATACAGTAGGCCCTTGACTATTTGCAGGTTTGCACTCGTGGTTTAAGTACACGCGGTCTGCCCAGCAACCGGCATGTGATTCAAATTCAGCCAATGACTGTCCTCCGTTCTCCTGATTGGTTGAGCTGATGTCCCGCCCCTTTTTCCTCATTCGTGCACAAGTTGTCAATGAGCCTCTTTTTTTTGTGTGTTTTAATTACCAGTTAAGCTCTATGATACCACTCAAATGCTATGTCTTCTCTGGCTAGGTGATAGAAAACGCTGGCTGTCTCTTCTGAAGAAATAAGACTTTCTCTTGAGAAACGACGGTTTTCTCTGAATGGTTGTATTAAAATCTTTTTCAATTATTATTCCAGTATAGTACCTCATGTCAAGTTCATGTTTATGCGTGAGATTTTATGTTCTGTAGCATGTTTAACAAATGATACCAAAAGGATAAACTTTATTACAGTACTCTTCATGTCCTTTTACATTGAAGTTGGAGTGACGTCTCCAAGATGGCGCTGCCCAGAGGGCGACGTCGCGGAGTTCTCAGAGTCAAATTGTTTCTTTGTTCGTTTTAAATGTTTTATTTGTTGTTTTGTTTGTTCATGTTTTGCACTATGCTTGTCTACGACCGGTCGACTGTACTACAGCTATAACATCGGAGTATCTTCGGGCGTGTATAACTAAGCAGAGCTAGCATGCTATTAGTGGACCTAGCACGCGATTGGCAGATTTAGCATGCTATGAGCAGACCTAGCATGCTATGGTTCGTTTTAATTTGTTTTATTTGTTGTTTTATTTGTTCATGTTCTGCACTATGCTCGTTTTCGACCGGTCGACTCTACTACAGCAACTTTATAAGATTGGAGTATCTTCGGGCATGTATAACTTAGCAGAGCTAACATGCTATATGGTAGGCAGCGAGCCACATCCCAGCTAACAAAGAAGCCGAGGCGGAAACGGGCTGAATGACGACTCCAGCGCTTGGGATTGCAGGGGATGAAGGCCGTGTAGCCGACTGGTATAATCGCCGACTGGTATCCATCTGCGCTGCAATCTGAGCATGAAGCTTGTCCATCTTGTTTCGCAGGGACTGAACATTTAGCAAAGCAAATGGCCGGAAATTCTAACCAAGCGCCGGAGAATCTGAAAACTCCGCCTGGGCTTTAGCATAGCATAGCATAGCAGCTCAAGATATAAAGTTGTTGCGTGCTTAGTTGCCCGAAACTGAAGCTGCTCATAGCTGTAGTAGGGTCGACCAATCATAGACGAGCATAGTGCAAAACATGAACAAACAAATAAATCAAATTAAAACAAACAAAGAAACAATTTGACTCCGAGAACTCCTCAATGTTGCCCTCTAGGCAGCGCCATCTTGGACACGTTACTCCAACACGTCACTCCAAGTTCAATGGAAAAGGACATGAAGTGTAATAAAGTTTATCCTTTTGGTATTGTTTGTTAAACATGCTACAGAACATAAAATCTCATGCAGAAACATTCTCAGAATTAACTTCGGTACTGTATTGGAATAATAATTGAAAAAGACTTTAAAACGAGTGCCTTACAACAGTATAATGTTTGTATATTTTATTACTAAATATCACAGTACAAAATTAAAAAGTTTTTCTTAATCATAACTACATTATACGACATTAATACTGTATTAATGAGTAAACTGTCTGTAGAATGTGTTTAAGAAGCATATTTTAGTGCATGTAATAGATACATAGTGTTTTACTGGCTGCTGCTCATTCGCGCATGTGACGTCATTCATGGGGTTTTACTTCTGCTTACAGAACTCGCAGATTATCTTGATTCGCGGGAAGGCCCGGAACCATACCCCCCCGAATGTCAAGGGCCTACTGTATATCAAATAATATCAACATTAATTTCAAATAAGTCACTTATTTATACCGAGTTACTTTACATGAAGCTTCAAACAGCTAATCAGCGCTTACAATATGTGAGGCACTCAATACCGAAAGTAGTGTACTTGCAAAAGTAGTGTACTTGCTGTGGGTTATACGGACTTCCGGTCTTTCAAGTGCACAAGGGTGCTGTTGAACTCGTTTACAACACAGCCTGCACTGATGTGAATCACGGAGCGGAGAGCTCTCTTTCCTGGATTCAGGTTTTCATTCATTTTACAACTCTCTTTGCTTAACTGAGTATGCATGGTAGATTGTGCCGATCCAAGCAGATAGTTAATTCATCTCTGTGTATGAAACTTGTACCCATGCTAGTAGGCTTATGCTTCTGACCAACCATATTTGCTTAGGGTTACAAAAGTCCGCAAAACAGTATAAACACAAAGATCACAGAGACGACGTCTTAACACAAGGGTAACACGCTATATAACTGGTGTGTGTGTGTGTGTATATATATATATATATATATATATATATATATATATATATATATATATATATATATATACATTTATAAAACTGAACTGGAAAGGAGGGGCATTCAGTCTGTCGTTTGTAAACAATGGACGCAGCGTCATTACATCATTGCGTCAGTGTACTACGTAGGTATGTCTAAACTCAAAGTTTAACTTTAAAAAAAAAAAAAACGTAAAATCGAAACATGTAAAACGGACGAACGTAAGTTGGGGAGCGTCTATATCAATATTATTTACACATATACATGTATGTATACGTCAGTTAGGGGGGATCAATCCTACTTTGCAGAAATCGGTCATCTGGTCCTCGGTCCCCATTAACCATGGAAAGCGAGGGATCCCTCTAATTGACTTTCAATGTTATACAATTTTTGAAGAACACATTTGTCTCAGTGAACTTGGACGCATCAGTATCTTCTGCCAGAATACCCCAAATTAACAGCCCTTGCTGCAAAAATGTTGTGCATGTTTGGGACTCTTTGTGAATAGGTTTTCTCTGTAATGAACATCAATAAAACAAAACTGAGCTCAAGGCTCACACAGCAACACTTCAATGACATTCTGAAACTGAATGCTACTCAGGACCTGACGCCTGACACTGATGCACTTGTGCAGGCGAAAAGATGGCAAGTTTCAGGAGCCAAAACAAAGTTGTCTAAACTGGACTAATTCTTGTAAAATTCTGCACCAGAAACATTTTGCACTCAAAAAATATAGTTCTGTGAAAATTAATCCTTGCTGTTAATAATAGCTAAAAATTGTGCAATTTTGGTTATTCACCAGTTTCAATACAAAAGAGTTTGGTCATACTTTTTTGTATTTCTCATGTATAAATCTTATATTTTCAGGCCCGGTGATTACTTTCTATCTTATAGACTTGAAATGGCCACCACTTTGTTTTGTAAGATATGGGGATTCAATTTAAGTTTTCAGAAATATTACATATGTGGAAAATGGAGTAAAAATAATTCCTATATCTTGACAAGTTGATTTAATTTTAAAGTGCAATTGGGTACCATATTTTTCAGTTCTAAATACCGTTTTGTGCTTTTGTACCAACACTGTGATAAGTTGTAATGCACACATGTAAATGATAAACTGAAGCAAATTACGTACATGTTTTTCTTGAGAAATCTGAACTTGTTCATAACATGGTTTGTAAAAGGATAGTTCATTAAAGTAAATATATCCGAATGTAATTGTACTTCTTTACACTTAAACAGGGGGAAAACATGAATTTATTTTTATTTATAGCTATGACGAGCTGTGCTATGATTTTAGTGGTCTGGCCCACTTGGCATCAAATTAGGCTTTCTGCGGCCCCTGAACTAAACTGAGTTTGACACCCTTGCTTTATGTATTTGTTGTACATCCACCTGTTACTTTGTAGTCTCCCAGGTCCTTCCAACCAGTGAATAATGAAATCTATGACTTCCACGACATCAACATATTCCTTGTGTTTAAGCTCATGCATTTTGAGCAGCTGAATTAAGTTTCTCTTGCAAATAATTACCACAAGTGGCTGACTTGTAGTCAAGTATGTCATTGTATCCATTCATTCCTTCATTTTCTGAACCACTTAATCCTAATTAGGGTCACAGGGAGGCTGCTACCCACCTCAGCCGAATCTGGACAAGGGCAGAGCACATCCTGGACAGCTCACAAGACCATTGCATGGCAGAAACATGTTGACTGCTATGCAGCTCCTCTATGAAAGTTAGCAATGGCTCTTTTAAATTAACTTCTCACCACAGACAGTGAGAGACATGGACACACTTTGATAACCCAGTTAGCTGCACTGGGACAGCAGCAGTGACGATTGTTGACAGTGGAGCTTGAACCCCCAACCTTGGGGTCGGTAAATCCAGCACCTTACCACCAGGCTATTACTGCCCGTATGTCATTGTAATTCATCCCTATATTAAAATAAAATGAAATTAATTTAAACTTGTCCATGTTAACAATCAACAGTTTCTGCATATAAATGACTGTAATAGTTATCTTGTGACCACAAGTTTTAATTGTGACCACGAGATAGTAATATATGGCCAAGAATTTATTTTTTAAATCCAATGTCACCAGAGAGGCTACATAATTCTGTAAGATTATTGTAGCAGAAGAGAAGCCTTTCATATTTAATTAGCTTTTTCATTTCCATTTCACAATCTCTCATTTACAAATTATATTCATATGTTCTTTTTTATAGACTGATTCAGCGTCAGCTTTGGAGAAAAACTTTTAAGCCTATTCTTTTTTTATTCCCTGTTTCATGGATTCACCAATGTTAATATTAGTGATTTCCAAAAAAAAAAAATTGGGAAAACATCCTTTTTATTTCTGCCGAGCTTGACTGGCTGAAGGCGCAATGAAATTTAAAAGCAGAACATTTTTGTCTTTTTATTGCATGTGTACATGGTTAATGGAAGTGTTGCCTAAAATTGTTAAATGGTAAAACCATAGCACTGGTTAAGGCGTCTTTAATAATAGAAGAAAGGGAAAAAAATAAAAGTCTTCATATATTTAGAAAATATCTAACATTTTATATATTAAATATACCAGCTCTTATCAGGAATTTTTCTCCCCATCAGCTGTCTTGGGTTTTCATATCCCCCACTTCACCCCAAAACAAATAATAAAAGATATCCTAATTTAGATAAAAGATTATAACCATTTGCTTACCATAGTGGCAAAGAGTGGTAACCTGACTTGCTATGGTTTTCCTGTCTGATCAAAGAATCTGAGCTTTCTTAAAATGGAGGCTGTTTGCAGTTTTGCCCTGAGTTGTATATATATATATATATATATATATATATATATATATATATATACAGCCTGTCCTTTTGTTATTTGCTCTACCAAAAAGTATTGAGCACTCTCCTACGGAAGGATCTACTCAGAAAATCCTCTATATATATATATATATATATATATACATACATACACACACACACACACACACACACACACACACACACACACACACACACACACAGGGATCCCTCGCTACTTCGCACTTAAATTCATGCGGCTTCAGTGCAGGGAGGGATCTCTGTGTGTGTATGTGTATATATGTATATGTATATGTATGTGTGTATATATATATGTATATATGTATATATATATATATATATATATATATATATATATATATATATATATACATATACACACACACACACACACACTGTATTCAAACACACACACACATGTATGTATATATGTATGTATACTTTATCAATAGTAATAACAGTTTGATAGAAGGTTTTAATTTTTAATTTAAATGCAAACCATCAGGAAACCATAATGAAGATGCAAAGCTTCCCTCGCTCATAAATAGCCTGTCATAGTCCTTGAGTATATACTGAGGGAGGCAAGTCAACAAATCAAGCAAAAAACAAATCTCATTACCAATCTCTGTTGAGAACTGGACTCAATGTTCAGTTGTACCATTAACATGAGACACAACAACCGAAATGTTGTGGAGCGAGAGAATGAACCATGTTGCCCACAGAGCTGAAATGTTCTGGCAGTGGCTGGCAAAAATGTAATTATCTACCAGCACAAAATTGCTTTAGTACATGTGATTTTCCATCACATTTCTATGATTCTGTTCATATATGTGTGTTCTGCTCATGCTGCTCAGTGAATCATGCATGTTATTTGTCAGGAACAATGACATGCTTCAAAAGAATAATTGTTGTCTTATTATTTCATTTATTCTTTACATTTTTTTACACTGAAAGAAGGGAAAAGAAACACACAACTTAGAAACACCAAATGGTCACCAACCATTAATGGGTTTCTAATAGTAATCTTAATTGTTGGAGGGAAAGTGCCATTATCAAGCATAATGCACTGCCTGTGCTGCCATGTTGTCATGGTAACTTTGCCAATGATATGCACAGTAACATTGTGCATCTTCATTCCATCACAGGACAATTTCTTTTAGCACTACAGTACATTCTGTTCATTTTTATTTATCTAATCTTAACAGAATTTTCTTGTTCTTCGTACTTACTAGTATTTGTTAAGAGGAATCTCCAAATTGAAGTCTTGTCAACCTAAGTAAAGGCTGTTTAAAACACTATGACAATGAGAAAAATGTTGATAAAAATTAAGTTAAATTAAACTTTCCACTGATAATTATGAAGAAATATATCAGTTATTGTCACTAATCAGTTTCAGTAATTTGACATTATTATCAACCAAATGAAACAAATCTATTGGGTCTGAGAGCAAACATTAATTGTTCCTAAACTGGATGCAAGCTTAGAAAAATAGGAAAAGGTTGATTAATTCTGTGCAGTGGTCTCATTTCCACAAGTAAACAAAGTTATAACAATGTGTTGCTTTTCTTAAAAAGGGATGTCACTAGTGAGGAATGATGAAAGGTAACAGCATGTGTTATGTTTACTGTGACTTAAACACAGCATGTGTGTTGTAAACGTAAGCCTGGCCTCTGAGAAAACAATAGAGTAAAAAGCTAAATATAGCCTTCAGTGAACATGTCTGTGTGTTCCAGATATGGTGAGTGCATTAAATTTCAAAAATGTTGCTTTGTAAATGTATTAGATTATAAAGTTTGTTTAATAATAACCAGATCAGTTTAATGTTATTGTATCCTCCACAAAGTGTAGGAGATACTGTTTTCAGGAGCTCTCTGCCTCTCTGCCGTCACCACAGACATTTCTTGGTGACACATTAGCAGTGTTGGTTTTTCATGGATTTATTTTATACTGTACTTATGTTGAATGGTCTCCATGGCTTGCACATCGAAATTGGATCATCTCGATCCATTTTTTTCAAGACCACAGAGGTCAATTAATCAAAAATGCCCCCTAACATTATATAGGATACCGTGTTTGACGCATTGGTTTCCAATTAATACCTGTTATACTTTGTGGTAAATTCTTCAAGCCTGTTGTTTATACCAGATAAGCCAATGGTCATGTCTGTTATCCTTGTAAAAACCAGGTCACCTTGATACGTCGTTACCTGATTTCCACATCACAAGAATCACATTTAGTAAAACCATGATATTAAGTGCGCCGTTGACTGTGTGTGGGACACACCTCGTGTTCTGTGAAAAGAATGTATTTCTAGTTTTTATGTGCTTTTTAATGTTGAAATTGTCATGAACCAGCTTTATAAAAAAAAACTGGGCATACATTCCTGGACGAAGGAATACCTGTCCATCACACTTTTACACAGGTGGACGAAGAATGTCTGTATAGAATGTCTTTGTATAATGTAGGTAAAGTCCTTTGGGCTTCTTACACCCGAGCCAAAGGGGCTCATCAGGCTGGTGCTTATCCTCGGTTTCCATAGCATGAAGCGACAAGGAGTACAACTCCTCCTAGATGGGATGCTAGTCCATCGCAGGTTACCTTCCCAGTATATTTTTACTGGTACCCATTTATACTGCTGGGTGAACAGAGGCACACTTGAGGTTAAGACCTTGCTCAGGGGTCTTAACACAGTGAGGGTTTCACTGGGATTTGAACACACAACCTCCCGATCACGAGTGCAGCACCCTAACCACTACGCCACCGACCTCAATCTTTGTATAATGTAGCATTTAAAATTTTCCCCTAATGCAAATCAAGCTCCATGAAGATTTTGTTCACCTTAACCCACTGTAAAAACTTTGAGCTGAATTGCAATGTTGGTTTTATGCCAGGCCTCCAAGTCCAAAATCTGTCCATGACCTCAGGAATGCACTTGTTGCTGAAAGATATCTGCAGCTGTGCCATGAATCTAGTGGAAAGCCCTTCCAAAAATTAGGGTTTTTTTATAACAATATGGAGGAAGTGGGGATGGTTAAAGAAGAAGCTGGCCTTTGGTTTCTTACATCTGACAGCAACAAAGAAAAACTCAATGAGACAGCATGAGAAGGAATTTTTAAATGGAACTAAACAGAATTCTGTGATGGTCAAATTATCAGGGGTTATTATTCCATAACAGTATGGTTTAAATTTTAAATCAAAATACATTTTTTTTTTAAATGTGGATGCAACCTATCTAAAAAAGCAGTGTTTTTATGAAATATAGCTGTAAATGTTGTTGTTAGCTTTCCACTCATCTTGTATATCCTCAAACAGAAAATATGGAAGTTTTGTAGAAGGCAATAATCAAGGGTGGCTCAGGGGTTAGTACTCCCACTTCACAGCACCAAGGTCCTGGATTTGATTCCCAGCTCAGCCATTTCGGTGCGGAGTTTGCATGTTCTCCCTGTGCTTGTGTCGGTTTCCTCCCACAGTCAAAAAACAAGCACAGTAGGTAAATTGTTCAATTCATTTTCTGTGACCGCTGAATTCTAATTAGAGTTAGGGAGATTGGCACCCATCCCAACCAACTCCGGGCGAGGTGATGGCTTTGCAGTCTTCTCTTGTCGAAAGTCAACAATGGTTTTTTTACATGCCTCACACCATAGACAGTGAGAGACATGGCCGACCTTTGATAACCCACTTAGCTGCACTGAGGGGGAACAGTGACAACCTGTGGCGAGTGGAGCTTGAACCTCCAACCTAAGGATCAGTGATCCAGCACCTATACCACTAGGCCACCACTGCCCCATGTAGATAAATTGGCTGTTCCAAATTGTCCATGGATGTGTGTGATATGTATGTGGTATTATGTGTGTGATGGACTAGCGAGATGTCCAGGTACCCTTCCCTCTCTCAGAGTTGGCTGAGATGGGCGCCACCCTCTCTGCAATCCTAACTATGATTAATTGGTTCAGAAAATGAATAAATTAATATTTTTTTAAAGATTATTCAGGTCAGTAAGAAATCATGCAGGGCATTAGCAAAACTCTTGTTGGAATCTGTTACATTGGACTCATTTTGTAGACGAGTGTATTTCCAATAGCAGCTTCTTTTTTTATTATGCAATCTGAGATGCTTTATTAGTGCTGCTATTTGCTGGTGTAATAGCAGGTGTCTGATGTAATTGACTTTAGAGGAATTCACAGCTCGTCATAAAAGACTGTTATTCCAGGGTGCTATCACTCGGTAATTGTTTTGTAGTTTATCCTGTTCAAATAGATACTGTGGCTACAGGCTCCTAATCATAGGTTTCACCACACCTATTTTCTGAGTTCTCTTCATTGCTCAGTTTTTTGTGCACCTCAAGTAACTCAGAGGTCACAAAACTGTAAAAACCATTTCACTTTTTTCTTAGGTTGTAACAGGACCCTCCGTGTTAAGTGATCATTTCCCATTTGCCTCAATCTGTATGGGTTTCCATAGTACGATGGACTTGCACATGCTCTATTCATGCTATATTAATGCTTATTCACTTTTGAAACTACATACATAGTTCAAATTTCTCTGTCTCTGGCTCTCTCTTTCACACTCACACACACACACACACACACACACACACACACACACACACACACCACATGCAGAAAGTCACTTTTTTCACCTGTTAAAAATGTTTTTATCTGCTTCTTAAGCAGTGGTTAACTGTGTGTGTGTGTGTGTGTGTGTGTGTGTGTGTGTGTGTGTGTGTGTGTGTGTGTGTGTGTGTGTTTGTTGCTCTTTTTGCAGTCTTTAATCTTTCTGGCCTGCTTGGCAGTTACAGGTCTGGCTTTGAGCTTGTTGATGCTGGGTATCTTTTTAAGTTGCCTGTGCTTCTGGCATAGAGAAGAGGCCGAGGAGACCAAGAGGCCCGACACTTGCTGCACCACATGGGCTGCAATAATCACAGGCTTGGTCATATGGTGAGTAAATCCATCTCACTTGCATAATTTAGCCCCAGTTTCAAGAGGCCATGCAGGGGTATGTGAAGGAAAATAGGATTAGATTAGATGACTACAGAAGGGCATCCGTCCATCCATTTTCTGAACTGCTTAATCCTAATTAGGGTCGCAGGGAGGCTTCTGGTGAGGGCAGGGTATACCATGCACAGTTCTACAGAGGGGCAATAATCCTAAATTCTTTGAAATGCAGGAAATATGTAAAACACTCCACTACGAAATGTATATGAATTACTTGAATTAGCCAATGCAAAATCTCAGACATGGGAGGAGTTTGGTGAGGAAATGGAAAGCAATTATTGACCTCCTCAATCCACCAACATGCCCTCTGTGGACGAGGAAGACCCTGGGGGTTTGGTTGGTGGGGGCCCACCTGTCACTGGGGCTGAGATTGCTGAGATAGTCAAAAAGCTCATCGGTGGTCGTGCTCTTGGATGGATGAAATCTACTTTGAATAGCTCAGGGCGCTGGATGTTGTAGGACTGTCTTGATTAATTCATATGCAACATTGCGTGGTCATCGGGGCCCATACCTCTTGATTGGCAAACCGGAGTGGCAGTCCTCCTTTTTAAAAAGCAGGACTGGAGGAAGGTGTGTTCCAATTATTGTGGAATCACACGCTTCAGCCTACCCGGGATAGTCTATGCAGGATTGCTGTAGATGAAGGTCCGACTGATAGTTGAATCTCGGATTCAGGAGGAACAATGTGGTTTTCATCCTGGTCGTGACACTATCAACCAACTCTATACATTCTACAGGAACCTGAAGGGGGCATGGGAGTTTGCTCAATATATCCACATGTGTTTTGTGGATTTAGAGAAGGCTTTTGAACGTGTGCCTCGGCCTATCTTGTGGGCTGTACTCTGGGAGTACGGTGTACCAGACCCCTTACTACGGGTCATTTGGTCTCTGTATCACCAGAGCCAGAGCTTGGTTGGCATTGGTAAGAACAAGTTGAATTTGTTTCCGGTTAAGGTTGGAGTCCACCAAGGTTGTGCTTTGTCACCGATTCTTCTCATAATTTTTATGGACCGAATTTCTAGGTGCAGCTGAGACGTTGAGGGGTTCTGGTTTGTTGGCCTTCAGATCTCATCTCTGCTTTATGAAGATGATGTTGTCCTTTTTGTTTAATCCATTCGATACCTCCAGCTCTCATTGGAGCGATTCACAGCTGAGTGCAAAGCGACCAGGATGAAAATCAGCACCTCCAAATCTGAGGCCATGGTTCTCAGCCAGAAAAGGGTGGAATGCACCCTCTGGGTCTGGAATAAGGTCCTGCCCCAAGTGGAGGAGTTCAAGTATCTAGGAGTCTTGTTCAGGAGTGAGGGAGGGATGGAGTGGAAGATCAACAGGCAGATCGCCGCAGCCAGTGCTGTGAAGCTGATCTTGTACCAGTTTGTCATGGTGAAGAAGAAGCTGAGCAGCAAAGCAACACTCCCAATTTCTCAATCTATGTTCCAACCCTCACCTATGGTCATGAACTTTGGATAGTGACCGAAAGAATAAGATCGTGGACACAAGCGGCTGAAATGAGCTTCCATCACTGGGTAGCGGGGCTCTCACTTAGAGATAGGGTGAGAAGCTCAGCCATCCAGGGGAGCTCGGAGTAGAACTGTTGCTCCTCCATGTTGAGAGGAGCTGGTTTAGGTGGCTCGGGCATCTGGTGAGAATGTCTCCTGAACGCCTCCCTGATGTGGTGTTTCGGGCATGCCCAACCAGGAAGAGATCCCAGGGTCAACTTGGTATGTGTATATGAATGTGTACAGACGCTCCCCGACTTACGTTCATCCGTTTTACGGTTTTTGCGATTTTACGCTTATTTGGTTTTCAGATGCGACGCGCCGACGACGTCCCTGCGACGTTCCAGATGAACATCACTTGCGACGCTCCGCGAGAACGTCGCCGGAGCGTCACGGGTGACGTTCAAGATGAATGTCACGAGATGAACGAGTGACGTTTGAGATGAACGTCGCGGGGACGTCATCAGAGCATCGCAGATGACGTTCAAGACGAACGTCGTGGGGAGGAGTGACGTTTGAGATGAACGTCGCAGAGACGTCACCGGAGCGTCGCAAGTGGCGTTCACCTCAAATGTCGCGTGGACATAACCGGAGCGTCGCATTTGAAAAATCAGGGAGCGTCTGTACACATACACACACACACACACACACACACACACACACACACACACACACACACACACACACACACACATATATATATATATATATATATATATATATATATATATATATATATATATATAAATATATATATATATATGTAAATAAATATATAAATTTTTCTTTTCGGCTTTTTCCCATTCTCGGGAGTCGTCACAGCGAATCATCTGATATATACATATATATATATATATATATATATATATATATATATATATATATACACTGCTGCTAAGTACCAGTACAGTTTATAAAAACAGATTACAGTTAACAGAGTACATTATGAAATGAGTAATTATGAAAAGACATTGTGAAGTTTGCATGGGTCTTGTGCAGCATTGTCCAACTTTTTCTTGTAGCAGGCTGTCTTAGCAGAAGTCAAATTAGATGGAAATACGGATAGGAGAGCATGGTAGGAAGCCAGATTTGATTCAAGTTTAGATTTCTTCCACTTTCTCTCAGCTGCAATGAGTTGTCTACAACTGCTTCGGAGTACCTCTGAGAGCCAAAGAGTAGAACAGGACGTCTTCTTAGCTTTTGTAGATAAAGGGCAGAGGAGATCCATAGAAGCAGAGAGCGAAGAGAGGAAAGTGTCAGTAGCAGACTTGAGTATTAGGACAGAAAAGGAGACTGGGTTAGGAAGTTAAGATAGAGTACAGGAAGCAACAGATGAAGGAGACAAAGTGTGGAGGTTTTGTCAAGTGGGGGAAGAAAATTGAGAGCTAGTGCTAGATAGAATAGGTAAGTTGACGGAAGAGTCATGACAGAAAACAAAATCCACAAGATTCCCTCCTTTGTGTGTGGGAAACCGGTTGTTAAAAGTTAAAGGAAAGGAATAAAGAAAAGGGAGAAGGAAAGAAGATTGGAGCTTGTCAGAGGGGAATTAAAGTCTCCCAGAAGAATAAGAGGGGTGTTGTCAGTGGGGAAAGTGCTGAGGAGTGTGTCCATTTCTTCTAGAACTGTGTTTCCCAACCCCTGTTCTGCGGCAGATTAGTGTGCCGTGAGAAATCATCAGGTGTGCCGCGTAAGATTAACCAATTTCACTTAGCGTGTAGTAACAGTGCTGTTCTGCTAGAGGGCAGTATCATTTTTGTTCTGTGGTGTGCCTCGTATTTTTTCTAATGTAAAAGGTGTGCCTTGGCCCAAAAAGGTTGGGAAACACTGTTGTAGAAAGTGCGCTAGGGTTTCAGGACAGTTTCAGATAACAATGATGAGGAGGTTGTATGGAGAGCAGAATTTTACTGCATGAAGATCAAAGGAGGAGATGGATAGATGAGACAGAGTAGTGAAAGTGTGAAGCACAAACTTTGAGACAGGAGTAGACCTGTACCACCACCTTTCCCAGTTACTCATGGAGTATGTAAGAAAGCATAACCAGAGGAAAGAGCTGCTGGTGTAGCAGAGTTGTGTGAGGAAATTCAGGTTTCAGTTAGTGCAAGAAAGTAAAGTCAACAGAGTAGTGAAAAGCAATGGCAGAGATGAAATCAGCCTTTTTCACAGCAGATTGGCAGTTCCAGAGTCCTCCAGTCACCCTCGTCTGAGAATGCGACAGCAGTGGAGGGTAGGTAAGGTTGCTGAGACTACATCCTCTGGCTTGTTGGCATGATCTTTGGGTCTAAGAGAAGTGAGAACAGTAATGGGTTTAAGGCACATGTCTGCAATCTGGTATATAGTCGATACCTTGATAGTTCTACGTCAACAAAGCCAAGAAAATCATTGAATTACCACTATTCAAATGACTTGTTTTAATAAATGGTCTGTGTTCCTACCTGCTACAAATGAGACATTTGTAGTCAGGATACTTTAAATATACAGTGGTACCTCACTTTACGAAAGTCTCACTAAACGAAACGTGCAGGTTACGAAACGCATTTTCCTAAAAGTTTTGTCTCTGGATACGAAACAGGCTCACATTACGAAAGCGCCATCTTAAAAACTCAAACGTGCCATTCAAACATTCAAACAATGTACGAGTTGCTTTCCCATTGGTTGTCTCCCAACACCCCGCCCCGCTGGCCTCCCATTGGCTAGGCGGGAGCTGACTCTCCATAATACAGTACTGAGGATAGGGTGAGATGGAGGCGGATGGTTTGCTGTGGCGACCCCTGAAGGGAAAAGCCAAAAGGAAAAGAAGAAGACGAAGAAGACCCATAATGCTTTGCGTGTGCCTTCGACCCATTGTTCGACACACACGGGTGAAGGACAGTTGTACTGTTGGTTCATGGGTTTCGTGAGGTTTTTTTTAGTGTGAAGTCGCAAAGGAGTACGGCCGAAACTCCTCTGCAATTGGGACGATATTGAAGCAGAAGGAGACCTTAAAAGCGGAGATGCACGGACGGAGGCGATTATTTCTGAAAAAGCAACCGCCATATTTAAGGACCTCGTGAAGGAGGCTGGGGGTGAGGGTTCTTCAGACCAGCAACCCCCAGACTTTAAAGCGTCACATGGGTGGTTCGAGAGATTAAAAAAAAGGTAAATAATTTTCTTTTACTTTTAACACATATTTCATACAAAATTGGTGTACTTTTATCATTTTTAAAAGGTTTATGGGGTAGTATAGAGACGATTCATGGATGTGGCGAAGGAGGACATGAAGGCAGTTGGTATAAGAGAAGAAGCAAAGGATAGGGTGAGATGGAGGCAGATGATTCGCTGTGGCAACCCCTGAAGGGAAAAGCCGAAAGGAAAAGAAGAAGATTGGGAGCCTTGGAAAGAATCACATGTAAAATGCGGTTCAATTTACGAAAAATGCAGGTTACGAAAAAGGCTCTGGAATGGATTAATTTCGTAAAGTGAGGTACCACTGTATATACATTCTGCATCCCTTCCCCAATTCACACCTTAAGGAAGCCTGAAACTACTGCTGATTAAGCAACATAGAACCAGCTAAGAATCCTATACTTAATAATATTAGCACCAACAATCAAGTCAACCAAGTAGACAATAACATAAAAGTCAAAATCCTACGTTAACAGAGGAGAAGAAATCCAGGATAGAACCTAAAGCACACATGGTATGCCATGCGGTAGCTTAGAAAGTACTTTTGCAAGATGTTGCAAAAGTGGTAGTGCTAGAGGTGTTATTCGGAGAGGAAGTACATGTAAAAACCAGAATACACCTGGAATGAAGACAAGGTGTTAGTTCTCAAAATACGAACCAGCCAGAAGTATACAGTTGGCGGGCTAGATTGGTCCATGCCTCATATATAGCTAAAAATGTGTACTGGCATTGCATGCACTACCTCCTGGTTGCCATTTTATTGTTGCATGCATTGTGTTTGGAGCAGTGGTGGCCTGGTAATCCGAAGGTCAGGGTTTCAAACCCCACTATTACCAAGTTGTCACTGCTGTCCCTGAGAGCGCATCTAACTGGGTTATCAAAGTCCAGCCATGTTTCCCACTGTCTGTGGTGAGAGGTAAAAAAAACAAAAAAAAACATTGCTCTCGCTCACAAAGAGTAGGCAATTGGATTGCCATCAGTGTGTTTCTGCCCTTTCCCAGAGTCAGCTGAGATGGGCTCCAGCCTCTTCGCAACCCTGATTAGGATTAAGTGGTTTGGAAAATGAATGAATGAGAATGAGTGTTGTGTTTGAGCCGTGTTACTTCATCATCCCGCGTAATCTTGAGCCATCTCACTGTGAATGCTCATGCTAAGATGGCTGCCACTACATTTGAGGCATCGTAAATCGATACATTTTGGTCCAAATCTTTTTTTAGAACACCATTTATTATGAAATTATATCCAGAAACTTATTTATGTTGATTTGAAATATTGCTCTCTGTGGAAAAGTGGTGAACACAATAGCCCTCTTTAATGAATTTATTCATAAGACTTTTGAATAAAATTTAGTTTGGTGCAATAAGACTCATTTCGGGTTCAAATATGAGGTGCAAGATGTGTGAAGTCAAATGTGTAACGCAATGCTTGTGTGTATGTGAGTAAAAATGTTTGCATAGATATAGTATTTATTTGGCGGCATGCTGTCATAGTTGTTAGCACGCCTGTCTCACAGCAAGAAGGTCCTGGGTAAGATTCCCAGCTCAGGCATTTCTGTGTGGAATTTGTATGTTTCTTCTGGTACTCCAGTTTTCTCCTACAGTCCAAAAACATGTACAGTCGGTTAATTGTGCTGATCCAAATCAACCCTAGATGTGGGTATGAATGGTTGTACGAGTGTTGGCCCTGCGATGGCCTGGTGAGCTGTCCAGGTGTACCCCGACCTCGCCTAAAGTCAGCTGAGATGGGCGCTAGCCTCCCTGAGACCCTAATTAGGATTAAGCAGTTCAGAAAATGAATGAGTGACAGCATTTATTGTAGAGTTTCTTCCTTTTCATGTAAAAGTAAAACTGATAATCCAGAATAGTTGCACAATTGGGCAGTCTGCACAATCAGAGTTCATCTGTTTGCAGATTTGCTTGAAGATGAATATTTTAGTTAGAAGATCAGGAGTAGAGTGTGCTGTTGATTAGTGTTCAGCTTTGGATTGAACTGATGCAGTACGACCTGTAATACCCTTTTTTGCTTGTTGAGAAAATTAGCGAGGATGATAATAATGAGGGGGAGGATAAAATATTAACCTGTGGTATGCCATGTGGGCTGGCTGATGGATAGTGATGTACAGTATTTTTAAGGATGAGGAGATAATTATGTTGAGGGCTGAATTCACAACCCTACAGCAATCTGTGGGAAAGTGGGAAAGTTTCAGTTTAATATTCTGCATCACATCTAAATCAACCCTGTCAATCTTTGCTTATTTGCTTATTTCTAAGGATTAGCGTTAATATTAGAACATTGAGCTGCTACCCTCCTCCTATTATACGGAGTATCATGCATCAGGACTGCAGCTGTCACTGTGATGAAATAGCCTCCTCCAGACTTATGATTCACTATGCCCAGGACTGCAAAATAAAATAGACAAAGATGGAGTGAAAAGGGCAAAACATTTTCCCACATTACACCTAGACTGGACCTGGACAGCACGTGCTCATTTCATAGTTACGTCTGGAATACCTTGGATGTCCCCCAATCGAAGTGGGGACAGGAAATGAGAACACAATGTCCTTTGTATGTCTAGTAAGCAGAAGGACGTTGCTTCTTGTACAGCATGTCATTTCTTATGTGATTTATGCAGAGAATATTATACAATATAGAAACCACTTGTTGTCAAACATATTCTGTACTTTTTCTTTACACTCCAGTGACTGTTTTGGTCTTTTCCTACTTCCAGGCCTTGTAATGATTTCATCATTAATGGGTAATGAGGGTAATTGATTACATAACACAGTAAAACAAGTTTTGGAAAAGCACTTAATTGACTTGTCGAAGGTTCAACTTAATCTTCTGATAAAGTTCATTTGTGGTTAACATTTCACCTCTGAACACAGGGCTCCTGGTGGTATTAGGTGCCATATCATGATGTTTTATAGCAAACAAAGTCTCCCTTCTCCCCCCTTTCTCATTTCTCTCTCTGTGTCTCTCTTTATCTCTCTGCCTCTCTATCTCTCTGTCTGTCTCTCTGCCTCTTCTCTTTCTGTCTGTCTCTTTCTGTCTGTCTGTCTCTCTCTATCCTGCTCTCTGTCTTTTTCTCATTCTCAATTATATTATGACACTGAAAGCAAGTAAATCATGATTTACATTTTGTAAGATTTTGTGGTTTACACGTGTTATCACTTACAAACACTGAAAGCCCTTTTACATTTATAGTGTTTCAGATTAAACTAATGGTCAGGGCAGCAAACATCATCGCATGAAATACTAGTACATTTAAAAACATACTGTTTATTGCCAGCCATTAAAAGTAAGATGTCGGTGCATTGAAAGGAAGATGTTGCAGGTTTTTTATTGTTATCTAATTTAAGGAGGCTTATACAGAAGTGTTTTTTATTTGGAACTATTTATATGAACATTAACATTTCTCAGAGAGTTTGATAGAAATAGAAAGCTTGTGTGATGTCTTTTCAAGAGTGGTGGCTGCTCATGTCCTGCTCAAATCATAATTAGTTCATTTGGAATTTCTTGCAGGTCTACTAACCTGTACACACACATACACACACACAAACACACATAAACACACACTCCCCACACACATATTCCTGTGGCAGCTCGATGTATTAAAACCCATTTATGCATAGATTCTGTGGACTCTTTGGGATTCAATATACACTTTGCTCTCTGTGCAGCAAAGCGAGACATTTATTTGACTAATACTTGAAAAATGTCTCTAGGACTTTATAGCGAGAGGGCGGGTCAGGATGCTGAGCTTCTGCATGATTATTGGAGGAATTGTCAAAGTGACTGGAACCCCCTTTTTTTTTTTTGAAGTTTGGACACAGATTTTAGCTGCTTATAGCCTGCTTCTGCTTGCAATGTAGCTTATTTTTTATTTGTGTGTATCTTATCACAAATAAAATCAAACATAGCATTTGATTTATAAATATAGAGTTTGCTCTTTATTTTAGATTATTAGTGCTGTATTTGTTTGTTTACTAAAGTTCGATAGTTGATTATTTTATACATGAGCCCAGATCAGGAGAACGCTATGCTTCGAGCCATCTGAAATCTTCATTCTATTCCATGATCCACTCCACTTTGATGGGCAGTGGTGGTCTAGTGGTATAAGGCGCCGGATCACTGATCCAAAGGTTGGGGGTTCGAGTCCCACTCTCCACAAGGTTGTCACTGTCCTCCCAGTGCAGCTAACTGGGGTATCAAAGGCCGGCCATGTCTCTCACTGTCTATGGTGTGAGGCATGTAAAAGAACCATTGCTGACTTTCGACAAGATTAGGCTGCAAAGCCGTCAACGTGTTTCCGCCCTGCGATGGCCTGGCGAGCTGTCCAGGGTGTACTCTGCCCTCGCCCTGAGTTGGCTGGGATGGGCACCAGCCTCCCCGTGACCCTAATTAGGATGAAGTGGTTACAGAAAATGAACTGAACTGAACACTCCACTTTGTCCTGTTCAGGGTCGTGGGGAAGTTGGAGCTGATCCCAACCAATTCTGGCTGAAGGTGGGTTTCATCCTGGACAGCTAACAGCTCTGTATTTCCATCGGTATAAGTTCAGAAACTAATATGCAAAATACATGTAAAACAAAGTTAAATTAGATTTTTTTAAAATCATTTTTATCGTTTATGTTTACAAATTATAACCATGACACTAAAACAATTCAGATGAGCTTTGCCTTTTGGCCAGCTAGCAACTCAGTGTAGCTGTCTGCTCTGTTCACCCAACTTATTTAGAAACAAAAGGAACAGCATAGAAAACATGACTGAGATTTTTTATGGTATGTTTTTCCTTTTTAAAAGTGTGACATGGTTACACCATTAGCTTTAATTGACCATAGCAGACTGTGAGTGTCTATCATTTTGATTCAAGCATGAGCCACATGGAATAATGCTTTATGATTCCAAGATAGTGAGTCAATTATTAACCCCAAATAATGGACCAATCAGATCGCACTTAGTTATTGTTTTATGCACAGTACTGATATGGGATATAATTTTTGAAAATAAATATTTCTGGAGATTAGATGTGCCATTGTCATTGGTGTTTTGTAAAGTTTTCCCATACATTTAAAGATCTATGACACATTATCCTAATTCCTTAATAATTTCTTATAATCTCTGTAGCTGCAGGACAGAGAAGTCCAGGGAGTGGTCATTTAGCAATCCTCAGAGACCAGATGACATACCCATTATGAGCAGTGATGGTTGAAAGCCCAGCTGCAGGAAATTAGGACTTTTCTGATGCCTCTGATCTTGTTTTGTCCTCCAACAACTAAACAGCATCATAGTGCTGATCATTTTCTGTTTGACGTTGTCTGGAAACTTTTGCTTTTTTTTGCTATGCTCATGTCATACATGAACATAGACTCAGATTATTAATTTCCCAGCACCCATGTATCCACATTCCCAGTAAGCAGTAATTAGGGAAATGTACAACAATGTGCAAGGTTTGAGTGAGATGTTATGAAGTCTTTCACTGTTGGCTGTGTGAGAAACCGCGAATATGGAGAACTCACTATTGTAGGCTGAAGCTGGCGTACACAGAGAGAGAGTGTGACATCCATCATGATTAGAAGCCTCCAGAGACAGGATGACCATATTAACACACACACACACACACACACACACACACACATGCAGACATGCGCGTGCACGCACACACAAACTGCTCCTTGTGAGAAGAGCAAAAGACTTCTCTTGCTGTTCCCGCCTACTTTGCAGGGGAGATCTTCCATCCCTGCATGATCCATCTGTTCATTCCATTGTCCTCTCATAGATTTCCTGTGTTTACATGAAGTGTGCCTTTAAACCAGTTTTGTTCCTCACAGTGTGAACAAAAGTTTGTTTCTGTTTTTGTGTCTGTATAATTATGTTATTTTCTGTAATGTACCCATGCATGCTATTGACAGGTGTCTAGTGCTTTTTTCTGAGAGAGATATTGCAACAGTTAATCAGTAAATCAGTTGTAATCACACATCGTTAATAGCCATCTGAGCCATGCCAGACCTAAATAAACATGTGAATTTGCTTAACCTTCAATCTAGGATACTATGCATAAAAACGGTGCTGTGGGTGTAGGCAGAAATATTGTAGACTTTTGTGATTAGTTTCGATGATCTTTTTTGTTTAAACAACAGTACAGATGGTTTGAAGCTAGAGGAAACTGTTAGACAAAGTACCAGGTTTTTGAATCTGCACAACAGGAATTGAGGACGATCCTCGTGACTGGTCATTAGACATGAGCCAACTGCCATACTGTAAAGTAATTTAAAAACTTTTGTGTAAAATGTTAGCAATAGCACTTAATATTAGTGCTAAAATAAAGAGCATGGACAAATGGGCTGACAGTGGACCCTTAGCTTCAGAAGATATTATTGCCGACCTTCACTGTAAATAACTTCTTTTAGCCATTTTGAATAACTGTCCATCAGTCTGCTAAAACTTTTGATCTCTCCTTAATCTTTTTTTTATTTCTCTTTGCTATCCTTTTCAAATTCCCCCTACAACTTTTGAATAGGGTTTGCCTTAAGTCTTGGCTTTGCATTGGCCCTTCTATAACTCCGTTTTCTTGTTTGCTTGGGGGATTGACTTGCATTCGCAAGCATGATGCAATATGAAGCAACCCCAGTACCTTTTCCACCACAATGCTTCACAGTTGGTCTATGGTTCTTCTCTTATTCACATGTATTCTTTGACTGGTGCCTTTCTCAGACAACACTATGCGAAGACGGGGTATACCCTGAACAGCTTGCCAGACCATTACAGGGCCAACACACACACACACACACACACACACACACACACACACACAGAACCATTTACACTCACACCTAGGGATCATTTGGAACAGTCATTTAGCCTCATGTCCATGTCTTTTTACAGTGGGAGGAAACTGGAGTACCAGGGGGAAACCGTCTTGGACTTGAACCCAGGATCTTGTTGCTGTGGAACGGACATGCTAACCAATATACCGCTGGGCCTTACCTCCAAAAACCCTGGTCTTTGCTAATATGGTTATTTATCATATTGTAATCTTAAATTTTTCATCGCCCCCTTCTGGTTGTTGATGGTTTCAAAACAACAGTTAAAAGAATTCCCTGCAGCTTCTGTGATAAAATTTGTAGGTTCTTGTAGGCTTTTTGCATCAAATGATTTTCTCTCAGCTGTATTTTCTGGTGCATCCAAAAAAGGAAAGTAGTCACCATTTGAAATCTATGCAACCTGCAGACAATTTTCCTTATGGTGGAATCATTTATCATTCATTTTCTGAACCACTTAATCTTATTTAGAGTCATAGGGAGGCTGGGAGCCCATTACAGCCAAATCTGGTCAAGGGCAGAGTATACCCTGGACAGCTTTCCACAATGACGGTCATGTAGCCTACTCTTTATGAAAGCCAGCAATTGTTCTCGAGTACAGCAGTGACAACTAGTGGAGCTTGAACCCCAGACCTCTGGGCCACCACTGTCCTGGAGGAATTATTTTTTTCACTTAATTTAGACGGCTATTCATATATAATAAGATATAACAAATATCTAACACTAATAGCTGCAAAGCCACAACAATCACATAACATTTTTTTAAATTAATTTGCAGTTTCTCTTAAAAATGTCATTAGAATACTGTTATAAACCTCACAGTCTGAAGCTGTAAATATTGCCTAGAACATTTTTTTTTTACTTTTTAAAAAGTTTTACATTGTACTTTTTTTAACCGTTTTGACTCATATTTCCTTTGCTCACATTTTTCAATGGGAACAATGACATCTTTTGAAAGGTTTGGGTAGATTCTGATATCGATTAGGAGTCATAGCAGTGAAACAGTGCCGGTTAGAGTAAATTATACCCCCTTTTTTAAGTATGATCACCACCCTCTTCCCTTTCCTCTTTGATTTTTCTGAAAGCCATCTGATTCATGGTTGTTTCACATAAGACTGCTTATTACTTGGGCCACTGAGTTAACTTCTGCCCCTGAATGGTGCACCTTCAGTTTGATCTGTTGGACAAAATGATGTTGTCAGTCATGTGAATGCATGGTAGTGCTTTTGGGCAGTGGATTTCTGTCATCTGATTGTTTTTGTGGTTTTTATTCAACAGCCAATACTTCTTCAGTAGTGAGGGAAGCTCATTTAGTACAGTTTTATTATTTATTTAAATGTTTGCAGTTTTTTTGTTTGTTTGTTTGTTTGTTTGTTTGTTTATTTTTGATAATTTCTGAGACATATTTTTTAGCAAGTTAGCAGGAGTATAGACTGACACAGCAGAATGAGAAAGATCAACAGCACATCAATAACATGCACAGATTTCATACAGACAGCAAATCTCATGTGGGGGAGGTGTGCGGGTTTGTACCTATATACTGTACTGTAGTTCGGTCTGGAATGGAACTTTTATGATCCACAGGTGGATAAACATTGTTGTTCAAGAGAAAGCTAAAAGGTATACCTATTAAAAAATGACTGATTATTATACGTAGATAGACCATGTAGCACCATATTTGTCATTGTACGAATAAAATAAGCTTTTTAAACATTGTACTTTACATTTATACAACCTGATTACCAATTTGAATATGAGGTGTTCTTTGAGGTATGAAGGACTTGAATACAAGAGCTTAACAATGGGCTTGGATATACAGTATATGAAATTCAGTATATAGCATGCAATATATATGTATATGTGTGTGTGTGTGTGTGTGTGTGTGTGTGTGTGTGTGTGTGTGTGTGTGTATATATATATATATATAAAAGTCTTCAGATTAGAAAATGTACCTTTTTCTCTCTTAGTTCTGCAGTGGGAGTGGGTTTCTATGGAAACAGCGAAACCAATGATGGAGTCTATCAAATGACCTATTCACTCTATAATACCAATCACACTTTGGCTGCCATCGATGGCCAGGTAAGAGTGTGTTTCATTTGCTGCTTCATATTACTGTGTTGCCTGAGAGTTAATAATGTGTGCGCGCGCACACACACACACACACACACACACACACACAATACAAGTAAGTTGATCATATAAGTTTTTCTCTTACTATACACAGTATTTTTATCTGCCACTTTAATAGGAACAACTATGCCCAGTCATCCAATCAGATGGTAACAGCGCAGTGCATACATTCATACAGTGACAGGTCAAGGGCTTCAGTAAGTGTGTGTGTGTGTGTGTGTGTGTGTGTGAGAGAGAGAGAGAGAGAGAAAGTATATGTCTGTATGTTGGAGTAATATTCATTTCAGTTTTATAGGAAAGGGGTAGTGGTGGCCCAGTGGTTGCGTGCTGAATTACTGATCCCAAGCTCGAGATAGCTGGGGTATCAATGGCTGGTTGTGTCTTTCCCTGTCTGTGGTGGGAGGTTCATGTAAAAGAACCATTGCTGATTTTCATCAAGAGGAGCTGCATAGCTGTTAGTGTGTTTCTGCCCAGCAATGGCCCGGCTAGCTGTCTAGGATGTACTCTCCCCTTGGTTAGACTCAGCTGAGATGGGCACCAGCCTCCCCGCGACCATAACTAGGATTACATGGTTCAGAAAATTAATGAAAAGAAATTAGTTTTGTAAGGATGTAACCAGATCTTCTTCTTCTTTTCCTTTCGGCTTTTCCCTTCAGGGGTCGCCACAGAAAACCATCCGCCTCCATCTCACCCGATCCTCTGTATCTTCTACTCTTACTCCAACTACCTTCATGTCCTCCTTCACCACAACCATAAATCTTCTCTTTGGTCTTCCTCTAGACCTTCTGCCTGGTAATTCCAACCTCAGCATCCTAATACCAATATACTCACTATCCCTCCTCTGTACATGTCCAAACCATCTCAATCTAGCCACTCAGACTTTGTCTCCAAAACCTCAAACATGTGCCGTCCCTCTGTCACAGAGTGGAATGCACCCTCCGGGTCAGGAATGAGGTCCTGACCCAAGTGGAGGAGTTTAAGTATCTTGGGGTCTTGTTCACAAGTAAGTCAAGGATGGAGCGGGAGATCGACAGACGGATCGCTGCAGCCTCTGCTGTTAAGCGGAGCCTCTACTGGTCTGTCGTGGTGAAGAAGGAGCTGAGCCGCAAGGCGAAGCTCAAAATTTACCAGTTGATCTACGTTCCAACCCTCACCTATGGTCATGAGCTTTGGGTAGTGACTGAAAGAACAAGATCGCGGATACAAGTGGCTGAAATGAGCTTCCTTCGTGAGCTGGCCGGGTTCTCCCTTAGTGATAAGGTAAAAAGCTCTACCATCCATGGAGAGCTCGGAGTAGATCCGCTGCTCTTCCGCATTGAGAGGGGCCAGTTGCGGTGGCTCGGGCATCTGGTCAGAATGCCTCCTGGACGCCTCCCTGGTGTGGTGTTTCGGGCATGTCCAACCAGGAAGAGACCCCGGAGTCGACCTAGAACACACTTGAGGGCCTATGTCTCTAGACTTGTCTGGGATTGCCTTTGTGTCTCCCCTGGAGAGTTGGAGGAAGTGGGTGGGGAGAGGGACATCTGGACCTCTTTGCTTAGGTTGCTGCCCCCGCGACTCGACCCTGGACTTAGTGGAAGATGATGATGATGATGATGATGATGATGATGATGAACAACTTAAAAAATGAAAAATAAGCTGCAATGAGCACTTTCAAAACTCACGAACCAACAGTACAGCTCTCCTTTACGCGTGTGACAAACAAGCTTTATGGGTGCAGTACTATGGAGATTCAGCTCCCTCCTGGCAAATGGGAGGCCAGCGGGGTGGGATGTTGGGAGATAGCCAATGAGAGAGCAACTTGTGCATTGTTTGAATGTTCGAATGGTGCGTTTTAATGTTTGAATGGCACGTTTGGCGCTTATCGTAAGAAGAAGTTGTTTCTGTTTCTGTTTTTTCTGAGGATGAAAATTAAGGAAAATTTTTTTCGTAACCTGGATTTTTCGTATTCAGAGGTTTTCATAAGTAGAGGGCCGACTGTAGTTATAAATGTGATTCCAGCACAAACTGGAGGTTTTCTAATATTTTAAAACATTCCATTCTCCTTAAATGCATTAACAATCTTCATCTGCTATATTCATTCATTCTTGGTAACTGCCGGTCAGGATGGTCAAACCAGGCTACTAGTTTTTTATATTTTGTTAAATAGAACCAATTCGTTGTAACATACTGTATGAAGACTGGAATAAAATGTGTTTTGGAAAAGGATTTAAAAAGATTTCATGAATATTTATGAGTTGATCAGCTATGAATGGGGGCCAATGGTGTTTTGGTTGGGGTGCTGCGCTCATGATCAGGAAGTTGTGTGTTCAAATCCCAGTTAGACCCTCACTGTGGTAAGACCCCTGGGAAAGGTCTTAACCACAAGGTGCCTCTGTTCACCCAGCAGTATAAATGGGTACCAGTAAAAATATATTCCTGGAGGAGTTGAACTACTGGTCGCTTCTCGTTACAGAAACCGGCAAAAAGCACCGGCCTGATGAGCCACTAGGGTCAGGTGTAAAAAACCCATTTCCCAACAGATCAGCTCTGAATATAGGTCATGTAAATGAGGTTAATGAATACTCAGTCAGAATTTACATTATGATGAGAGTGTAGGCCTTTCTACCTCTGACTTTGTTTACTGTTTTTTCATGAACAGGGTACAGTTCATATTGAGGTAAAAAAAAAAAGAAAAGAAAAAGGGAATGAAAGAAAGTTTTCTCTCTATCCACTTACATTGTAAATACAGAGATGTACATTTGGTGTAACAGACATACAGACGCTACCCGACTTACGTTCATCTGTTTTATGTTTTTCCAATTCCCCCCCCCCCCAAAAAAAAAAAAAAAAAAGAGTCAAATTTTGAGTTTAGACGTACCTACGTAGTATGCTGACGTAATGAATAATGCAATGACACTGCATTCATTGTTTACAAACTACAGACTGAGTGTGTATGTGTGTGTGTGTGTGTGTATATATATATATATATATATATATATATATATATATATATATATATATATATATATATATATATATATGAGTTATATAGCGTGTTACCCTTGTGTTAAAACGTCGTCTCTGTGATCTTTGTGTTTACACTGTTATGTGGACTTTTGTAACCCTAAGCAAATATGGTTGGTCAGAAGTGTAAGCCTACTAGCATGGGTACAAGTCTCAGATCGGCACCATGCATACTCTACTATGCATACTCAGTTAAGCAAAGAGAGTTGTAAAATGAAAACCCGAATCCACAAATTACAGAATAATTAAAGATATTTATTATCTTTTAGTAGAATCCTAAAAGTGTAGACTTATTTTTATGTTAGTATTCATTAGGATTTGTACTTGTTCTTTGTATGCATCTCTTGAATAAAATTTACTTACTTACTTACACTAAAGAAAGAACGCTCTGCTTTGCTGTATTCACATCAGTGCAGGCTGTGTTCTAAACGAGTTCAACGGCACTCTTTTGCACTTGAAAAACCGGAAGTCTGTATAACCCACAGCAAGTACACTACTTTTGAAAGTACACTACTTTTGGTATTGAACGCTTCACATATTGTAAGCGTTGATTGACTGTTTGAAGCTTCATGTAAAGTAACTTGGTATAAATAAGTGACTTATTTGAAATTAATGTTGATATTATTTGATATACTTGGTATTACTTTACAATGTTAGGTTTATAATATTTGATTTAGGGGTGTTTTATGAGATACGGTAATGGTATTTATGGATGTATAGTACCGTATGAGCGGTACACGTCATACGTCATAGGTCAATGTAACAACTTACGTTCACTTTCAACTTACTTTCGGCCGTCCGGAACCAATTAAAAACGTAAGTCGGGGACCGTCTGTATACATATCTTTATACATAAAGATAGAGGGATTTGCATTTTTCCCTGTGTTTTGTGTTATGGGAAATTCCATGAAGCATTCTGAGTAGTGTTCTTGGAAAAGGACGGGATTATTCTGAGAATGTTTCTGTCACTTAGGAAACACCTTCAAAACTTAAAATCTTTAGTAATCCTTTTTAGCTCCCGGTTATCATGCTGTTGGGTTTTCGTTATTGCCTGTGTCTGCATTGCTGTTTATTTGATGCCATTAACTTCAGCAGCTAATGCCTCAACGTACCTACATGTTCACCTTTTGAAATTTTATATAAGAGCCCTCTATACATAAAAATGGACGTTCAAGATGAAAGTGACCTTGACATTTTCAAATTTGTGAAAGCTATTTCTCAAAAATTGTGAGGTGGATCATTTTGAAATGTTGCATTGAGGTTTCCTATGGTATGCAGGTAAGTGTTAAGCATAGGCTTGTCAGCTTCTCTGTTTGACCTTTGACCTTGCCACAGTGACCTTTTAAATTTTGATCTCGGCTATTTCTGGAGCTGTTGGACAACTGAGGGGTTTCAGCATCCCTGATGGCTTTTTTTTCCTTCACGCTTTTTTCCCAGAGGACAAATTCTACAACAAGTCTCCATAATCCTAAACTAGTTATAGGAAGCTTGAGGGCTCTTTTGTGAAACAAAGAACAAAGAACAAAAAAGTCCAATATAGAGATAACATGAAGACTGAGAATAAAGAAGTCTGTGTTATGCTGAGACAACCTCACTTTTGGGAAATTCCACTTAAATGCTTTGCTCTCTCTCTGTGTTTTTCTCATATATTGGTTCATTGTTTTAAGCTATGAAGCAAGACATCATATGACATGTCTGAAATGATTTGATTAAAATGAAACGAACATTCTCTTTCAAATTATACAGGAATCAAAAGTCAAACAATAAATGCTGTGTGATGGATTTTGAAACCAATATTCGATTTAAAAAGTATTTTACTATGAAATCTTGCTTTTAAAACCTGCCTGTAGACTGAGACAAGAGAATTCTGTTTTATCATAGCTTTTTTCCCAGATGTCTGGATTGTATGATAAGCTGATGGGTATCTCTGGGGCAGTCATCTTCTCTCACAGTCTTTTCACTGTTTTCGAGCCTTAGACTCCACAACGCATTTCTTTTTCACTCAGAGCTTGAGGTATTAAAAAAAAAGGTACTTTTGTAGTTTTGTTTGGATCCCTGGCCCAGGTTGGGTTCAAAGGGAGTACCACAGAGGAATGGATGAACTCTATTTAACTTTTGATCTCTTCACCAGTCTGCTATTGGTCACAAGAGTCATGGCATGGCCTGTAATCGCTGATGCCTGTCTACTTTGATCCAAAGCAGGGGATTCATTGTGTTGCTCACCAGCTCACCATTCTGATGCTTTTGTGTCTCTAAATATGTGTGTCCCTGAGTGTGTGTGTGTGTTTGTTTATTTGCTCTACCAAAAAGTATTGAGCACTCTCCTACGGAAGGATCTACTCAGAAAATCCTATATATATAGGATTTTCTGAGTAGATCCTTCCGTAGGAGAGTGCTCAATACTTTTTGGTAGAGCAAATAAACAAAAATAAAAGGACAGGACAAAGACTTTCTATTGAAACTCCATTTATCACTACAGATCTGTTTCGAGGGGTGGTGAAACCATCCTCTCTCTTCAAGTGATTATAGAAGATTCTTGGAAGGAGCTTTTGGTTCCGGCAGACCAGTCGTAAAGCGATCTGGTCGTATGTGGACTTTCCATCCAAATACACTCATGCCAAACAAAAAAAGGTGAATAAATCTCGTGCATTTAAATCTATACATCTATTTTCAATTCCATGTCACTGTGATGCGCAGCGGAGAGCCAATCCTTTCTGTACTCCAGTTGTGGGCGGGTCCGATACCTTCAAACTTTAAAACATTAATGTTATTGGATTATAACAACACCTACAGACTGCGTGTGCTATTTTTGATTAAAGAGATAAATTTCCCTCGTTTTGATCAGCTCATTTCCATGAAGCCAAGCACAGCTGGCAAGTAAACACAAATGAACAGACATGGAAAAACTTCTACCCGCAGACCAGCTGATTGCCAAAACTTGGGACGCGCTTCCTGTCACATAAAAACTGCAGCGTGTGAGTCCAATAAAATCGGAGTTTCAACGTATCGGACCCGCCCCACACACAGAAAGGATTGGCTCTCTGTTTCACGCCACAGTGATGTGGCATTGAAAGTAGATGAATAGATTTGCTCTGAGCAGTTAGAAAGTGAAGCTGCATCATCTCCTGCTTGGCCTCTTAAGATGCTGGCACTGCCGGCAGCGCAAACAACTGTCGTACGCAACACTCGCACTGCACTGCCATGAATCATGCTTCACAACTTTTGCGGTCTTAAAGTCAATCAGACGTAATTTGCATAGGTCGTAAGTCGCCGACTCACTGTACCTCCATTTCACTGGTTTACGGCATGCAACGATCATAGCGGAAAGGCACAGAACACAGTCTACGGAAGAGCTTCGGCATTTTTACACGGAAAATGGGTGAAAACCCTACAGAAAAGTGGAAATCCCTCGGTTCAATTGTGTGCTAGATGAAAGCATGCACTTGAGCCCGTGTTTAAGACGCGCTGATCTCTGAATCCCGCTTTGCATTTGCTTGATTATTTATTATAAGGCGGTTTAAATATGGCTGTACAGTGTGTTCTCTACTCCGTCCGCGCGCACGTGATCATCGGCATGAGGAGGATGATCCAGCAGACCCGATCAAAGTCTCAAGCAAACCACAATCAGCAGTGGATCAGTGAATCATGTTGCCATGTGAGGGGCAAAGCACCCGGCAAGCGCTTGGTCTGATGCTGCTGCTGCTGATGGTGCTGATGGTGTATGGTGTGTAGAGCAAGGAACACTCACGGAATTTTTTTCCGTGAACCTGCTTTTGAGAATGTTCAAAGGCACTTTCACAGAATATTTTGGCCTGCCGGAAGTATACGGAAGTGGAGGAAGACTTAAGGAGTACCTACGAATGACACGGAAGATAAGGGAATAATTGCGGAACGTTTGTGGATGACAACATTTTTGCTTTCATAAGTTTGCCGTGCTCCAGTGAAATGGGGGTATAACATAAAACCTGTCTAACAAGGTGAGGTAGGCCATACTGAACACACATCATCATGCCGTGATCCAGTGAGCTTCAAGAGCAAACAAGAAAACTTATAGAGATGTCTCAGTCTGGGAAAGGATTCAAAGTCATTGTTAAATCTTTGGGACTTCAGCAGACTACTGTCAGAGATATTATCCATAAATGGAGAAGGCATGGCACAGTGGTGCCCCTTCACAGGAGTGGCCAACCTACCAAAATGACTCCAAGAGCATGGCGCAGACTAACCGGAGAATTCACAAAGGACCCAAAAAACACTTCTAAACAACTACAAGCCTCACTTGCCTCAGTTAATGTCAATGTTCATGACTCCACCATCAGAAAGACACGAGGCAAGAATGGAATCCATGGAAGAGGACCGAGGTGAAAGCCACTGTTGACAAAAAAAAAGAATATCAACGTACGACTCACTTTTGCCCAAAATCATCTTGATCATCCCCAAAGCTTTTGAGATAATATCCTCTGGACTGATGAAACTAAAGTTGAACTTTTTGGGAGAAATGCATCCCGTTATATCTGGCACAAAAGGAACACTGCATTTGATAAAAAGAACATTGTGCCAGCAGTGAAACATGGTGGTGGAAGTGTGATGATCTGGGCCTGCTTTGCTGCTTCAGGACCTGGGCGACTTGTCATGATTGATGGAACCATGAATTCTGCTCACTGCCAAGAAATCCTGGTGAAGAATGTTCATCCATCAGTTTAAGACCTCAAGCTAAAACGCACCTGGGTTCTGCAGCAAGACAATGATCTGAAGCACACCAGCAAGTCCACTTCTGATTGGCTGAAAAAGAACAAAATGAGGGTTTTGGAGTGGCCTAGTCAAAGTTCCGACCTGAACCCTATTGAGATGCTGTGGCATGACCTTAAAAAGGCTGTTCATGCCCAAAAACCATCCAATCTGGTTGATCTTAAACAATTCACAGCTATGTGAAAGAGTCATCGTCTCTTATAGCAAATGATAGACTGCAGTTATTGCTGCAAATGGTAGTTCAAACAGGTATTAGGTTTGGGGGTAATTACTTATTCACACGGGCCCTTGTAGGTTCAGATGGTTTTTTTCCCCCATAATAAATGCAATTGGCACTGAAAACTGCATTTTGAGTTTACTTGTGTTTTATCTTTGTACAATATTTATGTTTACTTGATCTCAAATGGCTGACAGTGACAAATGTTCAAAAAATGTCAAAAATTGGTCAGAGGCAAAAACTTGTCTAAAAACATCCTAATTTAGACTAGGGAGCAAAGGGAGCTTCTAAACCCCCAGCTGCAGTATGTGTGTGTGTGTGTGTGTGTGTGTGTGTGTGTGTGTGTGTGTGTGTGTGTGTGTGTGTGTGTGTGTGTGTGTGTGCGCGTGCATGTGTGCATGCGTGCATGTGTGCGTGTGCTTCAGATTGGTTAAATAAGTACACCCAATGGATATTTTTGTTCAACATATTTTAATAAGTAAAAATCTCCCCACAATTCTCTTCATAAAACAGTGCCTATACATAGAGGTTGGGATTGTATATAAATATAACCACAAGCCACAAGGACAGTTTCCTTTATCAAACAACAAGACAAATAAATATCCAACAAAAATACCAGTAACTGCAATGTTCTTCTTGGCCTCAGGAGTTAGTACTGACCCTTTCAGCAGGCATACATAATTCATGCACCTGTTGAAAAAAAGAAGTATTTGCATGTAATGGCCTTTTTTAACCCTTAACTTGTAGTACAATATTTGAGTTTTCTCACAGAGTGCTGTGAAAAGGTTAGCGATGTCTTTTTAAATTATTATTTTTTGGAAAACTAAACATTTTCAGGAGACAAATTGTGAGAAATGTGGAGCTGGTCAGTGTAATAAGAGTGCTGCTCACACCTGTGATGTTTTTCCCTTCAGGGGTCGCCACAGCTGCCTCCATCTCACCCTATCCTCTGCATCTTCTACTCTTACTCCAACTACCTTCATGTCCTCCTTCACCACATCCACAAATCTTCTCTCGACCTTCTGCCTGGTAGTTCCAACCTCAGCATCCTACTCCCAATATACTCACTATCCCTCCTCTGTACATGTCCAAACCATCTCAATCTAGCCTCTCTGACTTTGTCTCCAAAACGTCTTACATGTGCTGTCCCTGTGATGTACTCATTCCCGATCCTATCCATCCTCGTTAGTCCCAAAGAGAACCTCAACATTTTCATCTCTGCTACCTCCAGCTCTGCCTCCTGTCTTTTCCTCAGTGCTACTGTTTCTAAACCATACAACATCGCTGGCCTCAACACTGTCTTGTACACTTTTCCTTTCATTCTTGCCGATACCTTCCTATCACACATCACACCGGACACTTTTCTCCAACCATTCCAACCTGCTTGCACACGCTTCTTCACCTCTTTTCCACACTCTCCTTTGCTCTGGGTTGTTGAGCCTAAGTACTTAAAATCCTCAACCTTCTTTATCTCTGCTCCCTGTAACCTCACTATTCCTCTTGGGTCCTTGTCATTCATACACATGCATTCTGTTTTACTGTGGCTAACCTTCATTCCCCTCCTTTCCAGGGCATACCTCCACCTCGATAGATTTTTTTGCACTTGTTCTCCGCTCTCACTGCAGATCACAATGTCATCTGCAAACATCATAGTCCATGTAGATTCTTGTCTAACCTCGTCTGTCAGCCTGTCCATCACCATAGCAAACAAGAAGGGGCTCAGAGCTGACCCATGATGCAGTCCCACCTCCACCTTGAACTTTTCTGTCACACCGACAGCACACCTCACCACTGTCTTAGATCTCTCATACATGTCCTGCACTACTCTAACATACTTCTCTGCCACTCTAGACTTCCTCAATACCACAGTTCCTCCCTTGGCACCCTGTCATATGCTTTCTCCAGATACACATAGGCATAATGCAGCTCCCTCTTAACATCCTCAAGGCAAACACTGCATCTGTGGTGCTCTTTCTTGGCATGAAACCAAACTGTTGTTCACAAATGCTGACCTCTGCCATTAGTCTAGCTTCCACGAGTCTTTCCCATAACTTCATCGTATGGCTCATCAACTTTATCCCTCTGTAGTTGCCACAACTCTGCACGTCTCCCTTGTTCCTAAAAAATGGGCACCAGCACACTTCTCCTCCACTCCTCCAGCATCCTCTCACTCTCTAAGACCTTGTTGAATGTTCTTTTTAGAAAATCTACTACTATCTCTCCTAGACACTTCCATACCTCCACCGATATGTCATCAGGACCAACTGCCTTTCCATTCTTCATCCTCTTCAATGCCCTCCGCACTTCACCCTTACTAATCTTTGCGACTTCCTGGTCCTCAACAGTCACCTCGTCTGCTCTTTTTTCTCTCTCATTTTCCTCATTATCAGCTCTTCAAAGTACTCTTTACATCTTCCCAGCACACTTCTGTCATCAGTCAATACATTTCTCTCTCTGTCCTTTATCACTCTAACTTGCTGCATGTCCTTCCCATCTCTATTTCTCTGCTGTGCCAACCTGTATAAATCATTTTCTCCCTCCTTCCTGTCCAACCTATCATACAAGTCATCATACACCCTCTGTTTAGCCTTTGACACCACTACCTTCACCTTATGCTGTGTCTCCCTGTACTCCTGTTTACTCTCTTCGGTCCTCTCTATGTCCCACTTCTTTTTAGCTAACCTCTTCTTTTGTACACACCCCTCCACGTCCTCATTCCATCACCAAGTCTCCTTATCTACTGTCCTTCCAGAAGACACCAAGTACTCTCCTACCTGTCTCCCTGATCACATTAGCTGTAGTTGTCCAGTCATCTGGAAGCACTTCCTGACCAACCAAAGCCTGTTTCAACTCCTCCTTGAAGATAACACGACACACTTCCTTTTTCAGCTTCCAGCTTTGTCTTCTGCTCTGCCTTTGCCTTCTTCACCTTCCTCACCAACAGCATCATCCTGCACACCACCATCCTATGCTGTTTTGGCAACACTCTCACGCACTACTACTTTGCAGTCAGTAACTTTCTTCAAATTACATCGCCTGCACAAGATGTCGTCAACCTCTGTGCTCCTACCTCCGCTTTTATAAGTCACACTATGCTCCTGTCTTTTCTGGAAGAAAGTATTCATCACAGCCATTTCCATCCTTTTTGCAAAATCTATCAACATCTGTCCTTCTGTGTTCCTGTCCTGGATACCAAACCTGCCCATCACTTCCTCGTCCCCTCTGTTGCCTGCACCAACACGCCTTCAATTTCTAACTTGAGACTCATCACTCTGTCTGACACTCTTTTCACTTCTAGAACATTCCTGACCAACCCCTCTTTCAAGATGATTTCTACTCCATTTCTCTTCCCATCCACACCATGATAAAACAGCTTAAACCCTGCTCCTAAGCTTCTAGCCTTGCTACCTTTCCACCTGGTCTCCTGAACACACAGTATGTCCACCTTCCTCCTCTGCATCATGTCAGCCAGCTCTCTATATTTTCCTGTCATAGTTCCAACATTTAAAGTCCCTACTCTCTGTCCTAGACTCATGCCTTTACTCTTCTCTCGCTGCCTATGGACATGCCTCCCGCCTCTCCTTCTTCGACCTCTCCTTCTTCAACTCACAGTAGTCCAATTTCCACCAGCACCCTGTTGGTTGACAACACTGATGGCGGTTGTTGTTAACTCGGGCCTCGACCGAGCCGGTATGAAATTTGTCTTGATGGTTCGCATTCTGTATTTTGGCAAAAGTTTTACGCCAATGCCCTTCCTGTCGTAAACCTTTGCATTTATCTGGGCTTGTGACTGGCGTGAGGATGGGAACTTGTTTGTGCCCATCCTCACCGCTGCATTATGTGTTACAAAAATAATCTTAGCATTAATATTATTAGGTAAGGAATCATACACAGCAGAGTGAATAATTGTAAATTGATAATCAGTCATCAGAAGATTTATTAAGAGCTTTATTCCTTTTACACAGCAGTCATTTCTCAAGTCCTAAAATAGTTCATTTATTGAAGATCATGTAGATCTGCGGAGCTCCATATTTATGCAAGTGACATAAAGCCATGAGCTCGATTTTCTTGTTGTGTTTGTGCTCACACGCTCACACGGGCAACCCAGTAAATGAAGAAAAATACATTGTGTCCCGCCACGGTTGGAAAAATTCTACTTTGCAGAAAATGTTTCTTATTTAGTCATTGGTTTTCTTCTTGAGGAAAAATAAATATTCGAATACCATTTAAAAGACAACAAGACATAAGCCCTTTTTTAATGAAAATAAATGCAAACATATTCATTCATTTTCTGAACCATTTATATTTACATTTACAGCATTTGGCAGACACTCTTATCTAGAGTCACCTACAGTTATTATTTTTATACAACTTGAGCAATTGAGGGTTCAGGGCTTTGCTCAAGCACTCAACAGTGATGACAGTGTGAATGAACCACTGACCTTCAGATTACTAACCCATTGCATTAACCACTAAGCGACCACTGCTGATAATTCTAATTAGGGTCACGAGGAGACTGACGCCCATCTCAGCTAACTCTGTGCAAAGACAGAGCACACCTTGGACAGCGCACCAGGCCATCAAAGGGCAGAAACACGCTGACGGCTATGTAGCTCCTCTTTATGAAAGTCAGCAATGGTTCTTTTACATGAACCTCTCACCACAGACAGTGAGATACCTGGCCGGCTTTTGATAACCCAGTTAGCTGCACTAGGCGGGACAGTGACAATCGACTGAGAGTGGGGTTTGAACCCCCAACTTTCGGATCAGTGATCCAGCACCTTACCACCAGGCCACCACTGCCCCTTGCAAACATATTCAATGCCTAAATATTTATATTAGTTCGGTTTAATTTAGATGATATTAGTGTATAGTAAGTTTATAACTGCATATATAAACTGAGTGGCACGGTGGCACCGTGGTTAGCACGTCCGCCCCAATCGGCCTGGGTTCGATTCCCAGCTTGGGAATTTCTGTGTGGAGTTTGCATATTTTCTCTGCGCTTACGTGGGTTTCTTCTGGACACTCTGGTTTCCTCCCACAATCCTAAAATATGCACTGTTCCAAATCAAACTTTGGTGTGAGTGTGAATGGTTGTGTCAGTGTTGGCTCTACGATGGCCTGGAAAGCTGTCCAGGGTGTACCCGGTGACCTCACCCAGAGTCAACTGGGATTGTCACTAGCCTCCCCGTAATCCCAGCCACGATTTAACAGCTTAGAAAATGAATGAACGAGTTATATGTAAACTGTCATAAATCATTGTTCCAACTGTCTGTTGTAACACAGCCATAGGGTGTCATAGAGCATGCATAGCAAACATATAACTTATATGATACAGAAATGTGTTTGGGCATATGCTAAACTCCATGGCTACATGGATTTTCAATTACACAATAGGGGAGTTTTGTACGACATACCCACAACTGCCCTAAGAATTTGTCTAATTTTCTGTCAGAGACCTATTATGCCTGAGGTGTGATGGATGAGACTGGAGCACTAAAAAGGACTGACACTTGAGACTCCTTCCATGCAAACTAAATAAACCTCTAAAAGAAAGCTCTATGATATCAATAATTGTAGATTTTTCTGTGCTAAAGAAACCGTTTAATGAATTATACCCCAGTCCAGTATTTAAATACAGTGGTATGAAAAAGTATCTGAACCTTTTGGAATTTCTCATATTTCTGCATAAAATCACTTATCAAATGCGATCTGATCTTTGTCAAAATCACACAGATGAAAAAACAGTGTCTGCTTTAACTAAAACCACCCAAACATTTATAGGTTTTTTTACACATTTATGGGGGCAAAGTATGAAATGTGATGGTTCGGTTCCTCTTCTGTCATTGTTTGCATGCTATCCTCATTAAAATATGAAACCTATAAATGTTTGGGTGGTTTTAATTAAAGCAGACACTGTTTTTTCATCTGTGTGATTTTGACAAAGATCAGATCGCATTTGATAGTGATTTTATACAGAAATGGGAGAAATTCCAAAAGGTTCAGATACTTTTTCATACCACTGTACAATGGGTTTTAATACATTCATAAAAATGTATTTTAAAAACTGGATTGTTTAAATGCTAACATATTAATTCCCATTGGCCTGCATAATGGATGTAAGCTGTCTAGCTATTAGCTATGTTAGCCTCGTGGCACTCAACAAAAATTTAAACCAAAAAGGTAGACGTTGGACATCATATTGAATTGAATTACAGTTGAAGTAGAAATTTTCTTATCTTCCAACTCCCTGCCAACATTCAAAAGAAAAGCACAGTACTGTGCTTATCTGCCTTTGACAAATAGCTTTTCACTTTTTTGGCAACATGACAAGCTGTACTTTTTTGGAGTATTAACTCCAAGAAAGATAAGAAAAGGGAGGTTGATTAAAGGCTCAGGTTAGTTTCCAGTTGCTATAAAGCAAGTGATAACAAGAATGTGTTTTGTGGACATTTTACAAGTATATATATTTTTGCAGAAACCTAAGATGTGTATTTTAATGAATAGGGATTTTAACTGCAGGCAAAACTCTGTGGTATAAGAGGAGTAAAACACTTTAAGACATGTTGTTATGGGGGGGGGGGGGGGGGGGGGGGAATCAACTCAGCGTCTCAACTCTGTATCCATGTACTCGTGTAAGCCATGTCTCTCACTGCCTGTGGTGAGAGGTTCACGAAAAGCACCATTTACTGACTTTCATAAAGAGAAGCTGCAATGTTGTCCGCGTGTTTCTGCTCTATGATAGCCTGGCAAACTGTTCAGGGTGTACTCTGCCCTCTCTCAGAGTCGGCTGAGAAGGGCGCCAGCCTCCCAGTGACCCTAATTAAGATTAAGTGGTTATAGAAAATGAATGAATGAATGAATGATTTGTGTATTGTATTTATATCCATTAGGGGCTGGTCCTGGGTTAACACATTTGAGAAGTTTGATAAACATGGATTTCTCAGTTTTTAATTATTGCCAACATTCCAAGCTAAACAGTTATTTGGATGCATGTGTACAAAGATGATTGATTAACTAAATACAGTATATGGGGGAAAAGATAAAATACCCATGTCCACAGTGCATTTTTTTATCCAGCAGCTACAGTGCTGTTCTGGCTCTTTCTTCTTTCAGGTGGCTGGCTCTTTGATCAACATGCAGTTACGGCTAAAGGAACACTTGGCACGGCTGGATGAGATCTTTTCACCTCGACCAGACTACACCCAGACACTTCGCTTCATGCAGCAGATGGCTGACAATATCATCCGACAGCTCACTGCCATGCCCAAAATCAGCCAAGCCAGACAGGGACTTGTAACAGTTGCTGATCAGGCCAGCTACTTCGAGTACTACAGGTGACATTATGTCAGGATACTGTTTTATAAGTTATTTTAGACACAGTTTGAATAGGAATCAGGATAAGTAGCATTGCTGCCTCACATCAGCGGGATTTCTGGTTTGTGATGGTCTTCCTCTGGATTAAAGTGAACCCTCACTTTTCGTGGTTAATGGGGACCAAGACCCTCTGCGAACACTGAATTTCCACGAAGTAGGATCGACCCTCCTGACTGACGTATACGTACATGCATATGTATATATATATATATATATATATATATATATATATATATATATATATATATATATATATATATATATATATATATATAATTAAATAAATATTCAACACTATAAATGCTTATAATAACAATTAAACATTCAAAAATAATACATAATGTGTAAATAAAATATAAATACATACAGACGCGTGCGTGCACACACACAGATGTGTACCTCACATTAAAATGTAATTAAATCGTAGAATGCTTAGAGATTCTAAGCCTGGCTGTCAAGCAAGCACAGTACACTGTTCTCTTAGGGGCGGTTCAACATTTTCAATATTTTCCCAAGTGTACAGAGAGCACGCATTTTTTTACACCCCCCCCCCTTCCGAAAGCATACAAATAAATGTTGATGATCTCTCGGCAGGATTTTTTAATAAGATATTAAACAAAACAATCGTCAAACCTCTTTTATAAAATAAATTATAAAACCGGGGATTTAGCTCAGTTGGTAGAGCGTCCGCTTTATCCTCCGGAAGGTCGAAGTTCGAATCTGGCCGCGTCATACCATAAGACGTTAAAATTTGGTAGTTGTTGCTTCCTGCTTGGCGCTCAGCATCAAAAGGATAGAACAACGCAATAACTGGCGCTGCACAGTGGCGACAGGTGCCCAGAGCACAAACCAAATTTCAATGTATGTAAAAGTACTTTGACAATAAAGAATTGTTTGTTTGTTTGTTTGTTTAAATTAATGTATTTCCTTGATCAATACCTCTTAATAATAATGAAATCAATAAAAATTTTTACTTTTAAAGAATTCTTTTTAATGACACCTGCTTTAATATTAATATTAAGACATTTGGTTTTAATAATATTATTTTATATTAAAATATAATTCAAAATGTCTGCATTTTTTATTGGCCATTGGCTTTTGGATGACCACGCTTCAGTTTGTGATCAGCTGCCTTTTGATGTTTCAGCAGCTGATACCGGGTTGGGTAGTATTCATAAATAAACCATTGCACACACAGTGGTTTTGTTTTATGTGCTTGTTGTATAAGTTATTGACCTGAAAGCCACCATTGCTAAGTGCCCGCCTACACAAAGTTACCGTGACGTCACTGGGTAGGTACAAAGTACCACATGAAATATAGTGCATGCATATCACAGCATATTATAGGATATAAACAACATGGAATCTCACACCAACAACACGTACAGTTTTTCAGCAGAAGACGATTCATCTATTACTCTCAGAAGACGAATCAAATATTATAGTTCAACCAAAAACATTCTCAAATATATTTCAAACTACATCTGCAAGTACATGTGCTAAATGCATTTACAAATTGAGCTAAAGTTATTTATCTATTCAAAGGCACAAACAATTATTTATACATATTTACAGCACAAAAACATACTATTAATTTTATAAAAGTACTGAGCATTAGGCTGCAGATCCAGGCTGGATGGCTTATGATTATTTGAGCCATTCATTCTCTGTGCGTCAATGTTTGTGTTCTAACACATGTGCAGGAGCCGGAGGCGGGACTAACAAACTGTGCTTTATTCTCACACTCGCACTTTGTTTGATTGACAGTGTTCAGCTGTTATTGCTTCCTGATAATATTATGTTTGTTGATTGGTCAGCTCGGGCGTGCACATGCGCAGTGCCCCGTTGCACGTTAACTTCCGGTTTACTTCCTGACTCTAGTCATGCGGAACTTATCTCCAACTTTCTCTTCAATAACAGTCATTAAGTTTATTTATAAGATTGTGAATACACATAATTTCTTGTCCAGCGGAACTCAACTCCTGCTGTGTGTGTGTGTTTGTGTACGTGCACGTGCACCCTTGCGTGGCCTTAAACTTTTAAAGCTTTAAGCATTAACACTGGTGTTATGTCAAGCAAGCAAATCAAATGATGTTGTTGTTGTTGTGTGTGTACCGCTCTTAGGTGGTTGGCAAATCGCGCATTGAGAGTTTCAAACCTACACGCACAAAATATATATATATATATATATATATATATATATATATATATATATATATATATATATATATATATATATATATATATATATATATATATATTCACGAGCGCATGTATTATTGTTGATCGACATTTTTATAATATTAAAAAGCTTACACAGACATCTTACCCCCCTCCCCCTAGTGTACGTTTTGTACACTTAGGAAAATGTTGAAAATGTTGAATGACCCCTTAATGAAAGTGAGTAAAGCAGTTACCAAATGTAAAAAAAAAATGACCCAATGGTGAGCTGATCCAATTTGAGCATCTGGGAATTACATAAGAAACCAAACTTTAGATTGGAGTCTGTTCCTGAAAGATTTAGGAGGAGGGCGTATAGGAGCCATTTTCAGGGGCGTCACAAACACTTATTTTGCACAAACAAATATTACTGTAATAGACAACACAGAGAGTTACGTGGTACGTCCGTACACCAGCAGCGTTCCACAAGAATGGATGCTGGGAAATTTGTCTTGTCAGCTTGCGAGATTTCAGAGCTGAGTCAACCTGAGTACCAAACTTGGGTCAGTAGTGAAGTCGTGACCTCGTGGCATTTTCCTTAATTTCCATAATGTTTTTATTTTTCGAAGAATATTTTTGAAAAACCCGCGTTGCTCTGAAGCCGTAGAAACTGAAGCGCGATGTAGCAAGGGATCACTGTGTACTATTTTTTGTTCCACCTCCCAAAGGCATTCTAGGTTTAGACTGGTTATGCTACTGTGGCCCATATGTGAATGGGAGTGCATAAGATAATATTCCAGCTTGGGCTCCAGACCAACTATGACCAGACCAACTTAAGTTTGCTTTTCGGCAGTGGTGGCCCGGTGGTAAAGTGGTAGATTACTGACCCCAAGGTTGGGGGCTCTTGCCCCACTGTCAAGCTGTCCCCCCAGCGCAGTTAACTGGGTAATCTATGGCCATCCATGTTTCTCATTGTTTGGGGTAGAGGTTCATATAAAAGAACCATTGCTGACTTTTGTCAAGCATAACGGTTCAGGAAATGAATGAAAGTTAAGCATTTCAGAGCACCTTTCAATTAACCTGACATTTTGCAAAGCATACCTCAAACATATTATTGTTTTTCATTTAGCTCTGATGTGGTCATGCTCTTATGTTAGTTACTGTACATGGTATGCATGTAATGGATTATAAGTCTGGTCACTATATTTCTCCATCACATATAAAGCTATTCAGAGTGCCATTAACAGCCTCGGCAGATTTCTGGCCCACTGACAAGGACCATTAACTAGCACAGAATTATGTTGGAGTCACTTGTGCCATTGACCTTTATCCACCCTTTAAAGCAGTCCCTCATTTCCGCTGCCCTTTCAGAGCTGTTAGGCATGCCGAATTGGCTCATATATTCTCTATGAAGATCGCATTCCTGCTTGTAGACTTGTGTGTTATGAACTAGCAGCAGGCTTATTGATGAAGAGCTCGTGTTTCTGGCGACCTGAGGTCTCTGGTATTGAGCGAGAATGTGCACACCTTCTTCCTCCATTACTCACTGGCTAAATCGAATCAGCAACTTCCTCCGTCTTTCTGTCTCAAGGCGTATGAGTATAGGATTTTGGCTTTATCTGCATGCTGTGTAAATGGTCAAAATACATTGAGGCAATACAATGAATAATATCAGATCTGAGGTTGATAATTGGCTTTCATAACTGTAATTAATTTTATCTACAATGCTAATTTGTTAAGCATGAATTTAAAATAATTTGGGATCTGGTTTGGGTGAAGAAATAATCCTAGGAGCAGACACACTCTCTGATAAAGTTAATCTCCATCATGTCTGTTCTCTTGCTCACGAAAAACTTATTTCTATAGATTTGCCCTACTAAATGATTAACTATTTAAAAAAAACACATATACTTAAAACTTCTACTGGGGTTGCATGCATTGTTTTTGGTTTTAAATACTGCAATGTGTTGCACATTTAAAGCTTTGATTTCATGCCTCTGAAAAAGCAACTGATATATGATAGTATGATGTGGTTCTTCTTATTTCAGATGGTTGATGTATCTTCTGCTGCTGATTCTAGACCTGGTCATCTGTCTGGGATGCTGTTTGGGGTTGGCGAAGCATTCTCGCTGGCTGCTCATTCTGTAAGTGCGTCTCAGGTTTCTGCCTCTTTACTGAGAGAGCATAGCTGTCAGAGTTATACATATACTCACTGTCCCATACCAGAGACAGAAAATTCATGCAATTGTAAAAAAAATATTTTTTCTAATTGTGGCAAAAATGTGACATTTAAATGATGACATAACATTTTAGTGGTTAGTCAGCAGGTGAGTCTCACAGCAAGAAGGTCTGTCTGTCTTTCTTTCGGCTTTTTCCATTTTACTCGGGAGTCGCCACAGCGAATCATCTGATTCGCACGCTTGATTTGGCAGAGGTTTTTACGTCGGATGCCCTTCCTGTCACAACAATAGTAAGGGACAGAAACACGCTGACGACTTTGCAGCTACTCTTTACGAAAGTCAGCAATGGTTCTTTTACACGCCTCACACCATAGACAGTGAGAGACATGGCCCGCCTTTGATAACCCAGTTAGCCGCACTCTCACAGCAAGAAGGGAATAGGTTCAAATCCTTGGCTCAGTGCAGATGTTTCTGTTTGTAGTTTGCATGTTCTCCCTGTGCTTGAGTGGGTTTTCTTTGGGTACTCCGGTTTTCTCCCACAGTCCAAAGATGTGCACATTAGGCTAATTGGCTTTTCCTAATTTCTCCTAGATGTGAGTGTGACAGGTTGTACTAGTATGTGCATTTGACCTGCAATGGACTGGTGAGCTGTTCATAATGTACCACGCCTTCGCCCAGAGGTGGCTAAGATCAGCTCCAACCTATCTGTGGCCCAAATAAAGGATAAAGTGGCTCAGAAAATGAATGAATGAAAATCCAGTTTAGTAACCCTTGTTTGCTTCTTCTTTTTATTTTTTATTTATTTTTTTTTTGGGGGGGAGGGGTGCAAGAATAGTAGGCCAACCCACATTTGATGAATCTGTGCATACTTTAGCCTCTGATTCCTTTTCTTGGAGTCAGATGATGATGATGGTGGTGGTATTTCATAACATGGGTTAACTACATACAGTTGATAGCTACGAGAGCCCATAGCTCTTCATGACCCATCTTTTAAAATCGTGGTGTTGCTGCATCCACCATATTTGCTCTCTATCTGTACCCATTGTATGCTCAAGCTTAATTCGTCTCCACTGTGGTCTCGTGATTCCCTTCTGTGTTCGCATTACCATAAACACCATCTGTTCCTGAAGTCTTCCATTTTCCATCCTCTTACAGTGCGCTACCCAGTCCATGCGGCGCCTCTTCTGGTATAGCAGTAATGATTTCCGGCCTGTTATTCAATTTATATCTTGGTTTAAGTAAATGCAGGAATAGTCCCAATTTCCCTCTGCTTTCTCTTCATCCGGTAGGCCTGGTGCTGGGAGTGTTTTCTTTTACAAACTTTCACATTTATTCAGCTTTAAGCTTGAACTCAAATGTGTTCAAATCCCAGCAGACTTATCAAACAAAAGTGATAAAGATGTGATTCACTCAGTTTTGAGCTGTTTTCATACATGGTTATAGATCAGACACGTTTCCAGTTCTTGGCCATGTGATGTCAATGAGAATGATCAAACACATGTCCAGACGCCCTCAACTTACATTTTAGTTACGTTGCAAACGGCCGAACGTAAGGTGGAAAAAAAAAGTAAGTTGTACCTATACGTTCCAGTGATACTATACATCCATAAATACTATTACCGTATCTCATAAAACACACCCAAATCAATTATTATAAACATAACGTTGTAAAATAATATCAACATTAATTTCAAATAAATTAAATTCAAGCAAAATAATTTCAAATAAACGTTTCGTACTACGGAGAGCACGCTAAACTCAAAATTACTTCATTTTTTTTTTTTTTTTACAAAAACCTTAAAATTGAAAAAAATGTAAGGCGAATAAACCTAAAGCGAGGAGCATCTGTACTGCGTGCTGCCATTAGCCAACAGTGGCAGCATGGCAAACTATAAACCGGATTCCAAAAAAGTTGGGACACCATACAGATTGTGAATAAAAACTGAATGCAATGATGTGGAAGTGCCAAATTTCAATATTTTATTCCGAATTGAACATAGATGACAGATTGAAAAGTTTAAAGTGAGAAAATGTTTCATTTTAAGGGGAAAATATGTTGATTTTAAATTTCATGGTGTCAACAACTTTTTTGGAATCCGGTTTGTATCACTGGAGGAGATCTACAGCTGTGATGACACAACTGGAAGGGTAAGGAAGTTGATCAATTATCATATACATGATATAATGATGAGATAATAAATCAATATAAGTGAAACTAAAAGGAAGCTGGCTGTACAAATATACAAATCTTTTTCTTTTTTACTTTCTTGACCTGATTATGTTCAGACAATCTCCAGAGCAGCATACTAAACAAATGGTAGCTATTTATACATCAATTTTGTCACTTTTAATACCATGAGTCCTCTTAGAAATATGATGTTGTTGGTTTTTGGTGATGTGGATAACTCATGCAAAAAATGTGCATGCTGTTGCTGAGTGCAGATGTGCTCTCTTTACAGTTAAACACAGGACACTATAAAACTAAATCAACTAAAATGGAGCATTCAAGGCGTCAGTGGTATCCATTTTGCTATATGGCTCTGGCTCCTGGACACGAACAAAGTTACTTTTTAAAGGAATTGATGGGACATACACCAGAATGTTGCAGAAGGTGCAAAACATCTTCCAGAAAGCACATCCACGTACAATAAATTCAGTTTATGGCACTCATCCACACATAACAGCCACCATTAAACAGAGCACTCGAGGCCTTGTTGCTCATGTGATGAGGCTTGGTGAAGCAGCTAGTGTACTGTCATGGAAAGCTGATGCTATCTGAAAGGTTAGCAGGCCAAGCACATCATTTAGGATGGTGCTAGAGGAAGACAGTAGACTGGAAGGTCAGAAATCTTTGATAGCAATGTAGAATAAAGTGCATTGGTTGAAGAATTTTATTCATGTCATCGATTGAATTCGGATGCAGATAAGTAAGTTACAGGACACTTGAAATTATGAATGTGATCTGTCATCATTACGACCAAATCTAAAAAATAAATAAAAAATAAGACTGGTGACATAATCATACCTTATGTCTTATCCTATACTGTTTTTCCAACATATGTGTGTCAGATTGGTAATATGTCAGTTGTCACATTGGCACAAGTAACATCATCATGATTGGTTTTTCATCTTACTTTACCTCTGACGGATGAAGGGATTAGACCATATGAACAAACCAATTTCAATCTCAAACCCCCACGGAAATAAGAGACCTGTACACTGTGTATTCAGTGCAGTCTTTTGTCAGCTCTTTTTATACTTCTAGATTGTATCTAGCAGCCGTTGCTGTTATCAAAAAGGCATAACCTGCTTCCTCTTCAGTGGCATCTTCATCAGAAGTTCACAGCGTTTTCTGCAAGGCAGTATGAAGCATCCTGATTCTGTTTTGCTTAAAGTTCATCTAGAGTTCACAGAGACGCTTTCAAAAATAAATTCACTGAGAGGCTTCTGGAAAGTACAAATTTGTATTTCATCTATTATTATTAATAACCACATCAAATAATTAACCGAAGGGCGTATTGATCTTCAGATGATGACAGAAAAAGAAAACAAGTAAAATGTAATGTTACTGCAGATAAAGTGGACTTGGCCTTTGATTTTATTATTATAGGGACTTGTGTGTATAATGTATGCCGCTGGCCATTTAAATATCAATGTGCATGAAAGCAGGTAGTTAATCTCACCAACAGAAGAGCCTCGGGAATTTTATCAATAGCAGTATAAATTTCTGTGACTGATACATGAACATTTAAATAACTTTAAAGCATGTAAGATACTTACAACTATATTTAAAACTATCGAGAATATGGTTAGACATCTACATTAAAAATAGTCATTCTTAAACTTGCCTCGGAACAGTCAGAACCTAATACGAAGCCATTTACTACAGGCAAGCTATTAATACTATCTCTAACAATATATTTTGCAGTATGCTGCCTGCTACAACTAAACGTAGTTATACTTGTAGTATTTTAGCCTCCCATACCGATAACAAAAATATACAGGGATCCCTCGCTGCTTCACGCTTCAATTTATGCGGCTTCAGTGCATCGCGTTTTTTTTTAAATATTCATCGAAATAAAAAATAAGAAAATTAAGGAAGAATAGGATAAAAGTTAAGGAAAATGCTGCAAAAACAAGGTAAAAACCCCCGAAACAAACAAAAACAAAAAACCCAAAAATCCCCAACAAAACTACAGTGGTATCTCACTTTACGAAATTAATCCATTCCAGCGCCTTTTTTGTAACCTGCATTTTTCGTAAGTTCAACCGCGTTTTACATGTAAAATGTGTGATTCGTTCCAAGGCTCTCAACACTACCGCATAAACCCTTTAAAAATTATAAAAGTACACCAATTTTTGTATGAAATATGTCTTAAAAGTAAAAGAAAATTATTTACCTTTTTTTAAATCTCTCGAACCACCCATGTGACGTTTTAAAGTCCGGGGTTTGCTGGTCTGAAGAACCCTCACCCCCACCCTCCTTCACGAAGTCCTTAAATATGGCGGTTGCTTTTTCCAAAATAATCGCCTCCGTCACTGTATATCCGCTTTTAATGCCTCCTTTTGCTTCAATATTGTCCCGATTGTTGAGGGGTTTCGGCCATACTCCTTTGCGATTTCACTCAACCGAATCCCACTTTCATTATTTTTTTATCATCTCCCGTTTTACTTATATTGATAACGGAGCCCGCTTCTTCTTTTCAGTCTCACCGGGAATTACTTTCTTGGGGCTCATGATTAATAACGAAAAATAACGCTGCAATAAGCACATTCAAAAAACTCACGAACCAACAGTACAACTCACCTTCACGCATGTGTTTCGAACAATGGGTCGAAGGCACACGAAAAGCATTATGGATACAGTACTGTATTATGAAGATTCAGCTCCCTCATAGCCAATGGGAGGCCAGCGGAGCGAGGTGTTGGGAGACAACCAATGTGAAAGCAACTCACGCAGTGTTTGAATGTTTGAATGGCTCGTTTGAATTTTTAAGATGGCACTTTCGTAACGTGACCTTGTTTCGTATCCAGAGACAAAAATTTTAGGTAAATGTGTTTCGTAACCTGCATTTTTCGTTTGGTGAGACTTTCGTAAAGGGAGGTACCACTGTACTTACATTTTTATGAGGTGCATGTCTATATGTGTGTATTTATATTTTATTTACATCTTATGCATTATTTTTTAATGCTTAATTGTTATAAGCATTTATAGCATTGAATATGTATTTATTGATATTATTTATACATATACGTCAGTTGGGGGGCTGATCCTACTTCGCGGATTTCAGTGTGTGTGTGTGTGTGTGTGTGTGTGTGAGTAAATGTCTGAATAAATGCCATGATTCCATTAATTCATTCCAGGATTTGTTTTTATATTATTTACAGTATGTACAGTTTTTGTATGCAGCCAAATTAGATTTTCTTTCTTTTATGTGGCTTTAAATTTAACAACTAATAGCCAGTTGTGTTTTTTTTTTGTTTGTTTTGGTTTTTTATATAGCCAGTTATCTCTTCTATATGACCAGCCAAACAGTTAGCCAGTCACTCCACAAAGCAGCCAGCAGATGGCTGGCTCCCAGGTCTATGTCACCTTGGCCTATTTATCAGTTACAGAGGTCAGTTAATCGAAAAAGTCTGTTAATACTCTAGAGGGTTAAGTTTTTGTTGGATCAGTTTCCGATTCATACCTCTTATACTTTGTTGACTCGTTATAGGTCTTCAAGCCTTGAAACTGGGTTACGTTGATCTAATTTAAAGGTCACAGGAACAATATGAAATATGCACCTGACCATGTAAAAAGTCAGAAATGTTAAAGTGTATCACAGGACTGTTTGTTGTTTAGTCCAACTATGCCTGCGGACATGCCTGTTAAGCCTGTAAAAACTACATCACCATGACCTATAGATCAAATTTAGTAAAACCATGATACGAAATGTGCCGTTGACGAGGCCTTCTGTGACTAGAAATCTGCTTAATCCTAATTAGCACTGCAGGAAGGATGGTGCCCTTGCTAGCTGACTCTGGGCACCCTGAACAGCTTGCCGAACCATTGCAGCTTCAACAAACACAACCATTCACAATCATGCCTAGGGGCAATTTGGTACTGCCAACCAGCCTACTGTGCATGATTTTGGGTCGTGAGAGGCAAACCAGACTGCCCGGAGGAAACCCACACAAGCACGAGGAGAACATGCAAACTCCACACATAAGCATCCTGAGTCCAGGAATCTAACTCGGGATTTTCTTTCTGTGAGGCAAATGTATGATCCACTGCATCACTCTGCCACTGATAGTTTGTACTATTTATTTATGGACTCATTTGATTCATTAATTTAATATTATGCTAGAATGTCAGTTATGGAGGTGATTTAACAAACAGCAGTAATCGAGTCTCTCCAGTAGAGTCTAAAACCTTGCTAGCAAAGTGTGATTGTCGTCATGTTCAGTTTGTTGGATGCCTTAGAACAACAGGCATAAATCGAATCAAATAATTTTAGGACTCATTGAAAACCCTCGAACAGTCCAACGATTCTGTTTTGGTTTTCTCTCCCTTTACTTTTGGAAGAAGCCAAATAAGAAAACATTTTCAACATGTGAATGGGCTTTCAGGCTGCCACATATATGAACATAGGAAGTCAATATAAAAATCCGATTGTTGTGTAGTACAGTAAAACCTCCGCTGACGAACGCTTAAGCTCACGAACTTTTCGCCTCAAGAACATTAAATTTGCGAGCATATAGTCTCTGCTGATGAACTAGTTTTCGGCGGACGAACCAAACCACGCGGTCGAACAGCGCCACGGTGGCGGCCACGAGAAGCTGACGCACGCTCACGGCGTCACAGTTCGTCACCCCCTTTCTTTGAGTGCGGAAGTGGTTTGTGTTTGATAGACATTTTGGACCATATTGAGTGTACTTTTGCTATTATGGGACCGAAAAAGACCCCACCACAGGCGGAGATCATTGAAAAACACGAACGAGGTGTGCGTTTGTGTGACTTAGCGTCCCAGTACCAGTACGCTAAGTCTACCATTGCTACCATCCTTAAGAACAAGGAAGCTATTAAGGGTGCGTGTGTGGCTAAGGGTGTTTCCAAACAGTAGGCGTTTCCAAACACTCCTTCCAAACAGTAAGTCCCTCCCTCCCTCCTCCTCCCACTCCATTCCATCAAGCCATCAACTACCATCACAAAGGTAAATAAAATGACTTTATTATACAGTACAGTTTATTTCTTTAATTACAATACAATAGCACATTTATTATACATAAAATAAGGTATATTTTTGTGTTGTTTTAAGGCTTATTTAGTCGAAAATTATGTTTTATGGGGACCTTGGAACGGATTATTCTCATTTTAATGGTTTCTTATGGGAAATAAATGTTCGGAAGACGAACTTTTCGCCTTACACACACTTTCTGGGAACCAATTATGTTCGTGAGCAGAGGTATCACTGTATATTATAAATATAAATATAGAGTGGGCATTATTGAATATATGGTTGCTGATATAAGTACAGTATATAAGGCTAATTTCTGAGCCACGTCATTTCCACAGCAGTTAGTAATCATGCTGGCTTAGTTTTAAATACGTCCTTCCTGTGTGGTATTAGATTTTAGATACCCATCTGTCTTCTCTGCAGGTGAAACAGCTGTATGGTCAATTCTGCCTGGTCAGATCACATTTCAGGAGCAGTTTGCTTCATATTTAATTTACCTTCACTCATGGAATTTTAACGGCATATTATTGACATCATGCACCAGCATTAGAAAAAAAAAAAAACAAGCTGGGTGAGAGTTGTTAGTGTGGTGAGCATGTCTCTAGCATGCTGGCTGCTCTGTTCTCCCCCTCTCTCATTTCTCATACATTTATCCTCATTGCTCCCTCTTTGTGCTCTCCAATTATTCCACTAATGCCTATTGATTGTTCTGCAAGGATGTGTGTGTGTGTGTGTGTGTGTGTGTGTGGGTGTGGGTGTGTGTGTGTGTGTGTGTGTGTGTGTGTGTGTGTGTGTGTGCGCGTGCACCCTTAACTAATTTTTAAGTGCTTCAATTCCATTTTATTGGTGCTTTTAAGACAGTCATCAGAAGATATTTGGTTCGTGAAAACCTTAGCTGCATTTTTTCACCCATTAGGAAGTCATTTTCCCCCATATTATTTCTTTCTCACTTCTTTATTATTCTTTATGATTCTTTTCTCCTTTCTTCATCTCATCTATGCATATAAACATGCAAGTGATGGACAATATTATGAATCAGTGTCAAAGTGTCGAAAAATGTAAGTAACTAAAACAGCCATCACCTTGAAATTTGCCAAATTAATTGCTCTAGGTTTGATTTAATTTTCAGCTACATATGCTTGTTAAAAATTATTGCACACGGAGCTGCTGTGATGCAGGACAAATTTCTATTTTAAGTCTTGTAAAATATGCCCAAATTAGTATGTAATGTGTATCACAAAATCAATGATACAACTGGGTTTTACTTTGTAGAATTTGAGAATGAAACCAGTAAACAATTTAGGCACTAAAAACAAATTCAAGAATATTTTACTACAAGCATTCTTCAAAAAACTAAACATTTTGCAATAAAGTACATCAAAATGTCTCACTGTTATACTGTGAATTAAAACTGTGATCCAGTGCAGATATCCTCAAATCATAACTTTCAAACTAACCAATTAAAATTGTATGTGCACATATTTATATATAAAGATATGTGTGTGTGTGTGTGTGTGTGTGTGTGTGTGTATATATATATATATATATATATATATATATATATATATATATATATACATATATATATATATATATATATATACATATGTGTGTGTGTGTATATATATATATATATATATATATATATATATATATATATACATATGTGTGTGTGTGTATATATATATATATATATATATATATATAAAAATATAAACTGATAGATTGACTTACTTTTTGTAAAAATTCAGCCTTTTCAGCTTCAAATCTTCTGGAAAGACCACATAAAATCCACAGCCCTGAACAAAAATAATGCAGAGCTCATTTGTGTGAAAATCTTTTCAGCTCTTTTGAACCAATGGCTTCCCAGGACACAATAAATTATCAGTTTATTATAACAGTAGTCGTGGTGTGTTTTTCATGGGACTTTTCATTTAAATCGTCCTCTTTGACAGCACAAAACACTCGTGAGTTTACATTTTGTAGATCTACGAACACAGTTGTGCTTTACTTACTGATCATGCAAAATATTAGGATTTGAACAATGTCCTATTTGAATTATTTAAAAATGTACCAAATTGTTGATTTGGCTTGAGATTGTGCCATCTCTCTGTGTGTTTATTGAATGGACTTAATGCATGATTGTGTTTTAAAATCACTGCATCCAAAAATGATACTGCAGTTCTCCTGCTACTTCCCTTAAACTACATCTAGAAGTCTGCACCCTGATCACATCTTGACTGTTTCATTTTAAATCCATTGTGATGGACGACAGAGCAAAATTCTGAAAATTGTGACACTACCCAGATACTTATGGAACTAACTGTGTGTTGCTGGAATAAAAAGCTTTTAAATATAATTTATTCATTCTTCCTAAGTAACCACTTTATTCAGGTCAGGGTGAAACTGGATCAGAAACCTAATCTGGAATGGTTGGACACTTTGGATCATATAGTTTTTTTCCTCATGTAGTCAAGTGACCGTGCGAACACCACACCACTGTCGTCATAGGTGAATAAGAACATACAGTGGTACCTCACCTTATGAAATTAATCCGTTCCAGAGCCTTTTTCTTCACCTGGATTTTTTGTAAATTGAACAGCATTTTACATGTAAAACATGTGATTCATTCCATGGCCCCCAATACTACCCCTAAACCCTTTAAAAATGATTAAAGCATACCTTTTAAGACCTCTTTCTGCTTCAATATCTTTACCGCTGGTAGACTGGTTTGGCCATATTCCTTTGCGATATCACTCAACCGCATGCCACAAGCCTGCTTCTTCTTTTCATTCGCACCGGGAATCACACGTGCGCGCAATTGTGTGTGTGTGTGTGTGTGTGTGTGTGTGTGTGTGTGTGTGTGTGTGTGTGTGCACGCGTGTGTAGTGACCATGTCTTCTTAGCAGAGTTATAATCTTACAAATGTTTATGGAAGGTTGAAAGCCTGAGTCAACAAATAAATCAACGGGCACACTCAAAAACTCATGAAACAACAGTAACTCTATCCTTTACACGAAAAGCATTATGGAGATGCAGCTCCTTAATGCCAATGCGAGGGAGCTGTGTCATTCCTCCTAGCCAATGGGAGGCCAGCGAACTGGGATGTTGGAAGATAGTCAATGAAGAGCAGCTTGTGCTTTGTTTGAATGGCGCATTTGGCGCGTTTCATAAGGAGAACTTGTTTCGTATACAGAGACGAAAAATTTTGGAAAATGTTTTTTCTGGATTTTTCGTTTGCTGGGACTATCGTAAGGTGCGGTACCACTATAATGCACTTATAGCTATAGAGCACCTCAAATGTGCATTTGTTTTATGAGGCACAATCTCTGTGTCACCTATCATCACTTACTTATTCGACAATTCATTTGAATATTCAATTCTGATTGGTCCATAAGTGTAGCCAATGGTCTGTTATTTTTTTAATAACAGACTGTTGTCAAGAATAATGGATCATTGCTGTGCTATGGATCATGCTGTTAGCAATAAAATAATTGTTAAATCTATATTTTGTAAGTTGTGTAATAAGTTAGAAATGATGAACAGCAAAGTGATCATTGCCACTGAATAACCACTACACCACCCTGCAGGGTTTTTTTTTTTTTTTTTGTGATAATGTATATTGTACATTTCTTTACTTAATAATTACCAAGCACAAACAAATAGGCTGTTGTTGCTTAAATGAACAATAACATTAAGAAATGCAATAACAATGCTCATGAAAGCCGAATTATCTAGTCAGAAGGCAGGCCTTAAGTAGGAAGCTAAGAATAACAAGTTTATCTCATTATAACTCAATTTATAAGATTTAATTCTGATGGCCTGTCTGTGATTGGGTGCATGGTGTTCAGTCAGTGGGTGGGGGTGGGGGGCAGACTGCGTTTCAATGAAAGTGGATCACCCTCATCCCCATGGGGTTGCAATGCCCCCTTCACCATTAAGCCAACCATGCCTCCATAACCATGCCTCCATAAAACATAATGACTCTGATTTTATTTTTTACCCCTAACTCTAAACCTTACTTGCCATGTTTATCATTCACATTCATCCAATATAGTGTTACATATTGAACTTTCAGCTGGACCCAGAAATGCAGGAGATAGTGTGAGATGACACAAAGCCGATTTATTCTCAAAGGGGAAGCACTGAAGCAGGAAGCAAACACCGTAACTACTGGTGAGGAAGAGAAACACAATAATCATTAAGCACTGGGAACTAAGGCGTGGGTAACTGGTCGAGCATGGAGCTGGAACCAGGAAACAGGGAGATTACAAGGAAGCAGAGACGTGATGTGAGACAATCTTCTGGTACCAAGGTCAACACGCTGACTTGTCTTTATAGTGTGGTTTATCTGGGAATCTGCTGTAGAACTCAGACAGCAGGTCAGGATCTGGGATTGAGGGACCCACAAGTGTTCCTCGGAACCATATGCTTCCCAGTCCACCAGGTAGTGGTAGCCACGACCCCGCCTGCAGACATCAGGTATGTATGTTGGAGGCTGTCCGAAACCCAGTGCAGGGTGGAGTCGTGCTGACCCAACAGAAGTCCTTGTCTGGAGAATGCCTGCTTGAGCTGCTTGGTCTCCGCTGGGTCCATGTGGCCAGAAGATTCTATTACGTATTGAACTTTCAACTGGACCCAGAAATGCAGGAGACAGTGTGAGATGACAGAGCCGATTTATTCTCAAAGGGGAAGCACTCAAGCAGGTGGCAAACACCGTAACTACTAGGGATGAAGAGAAATACAATAAACATTAAGCACTGTGAACTAAGGTGCGGGTAATTGGTCAAGCGCGGAGCTGGAACCAGGAGCCAGAGAGACCACAGGGAAGCAGAGACGTGACGTCACGAAGCAGAGACACAGGGAAGCAGAGACAATCTTCTGGGACCAAGGTGAACACGCTGCTTGTCTTTATAGCGTAGTAGATTAGGGAGTGGGATCAGGTGTGCACACTACAATCAGCCTGCGAAGGTCAGCCACACCCCTGCGCCGGAGCCTGCAGCGGTGGGGAGAAATGGAGTTAGAAGAGCTGCCGCATTCAAAGTCCCCCCAAACACAGATCATAACATGTAGTCAGTGTGTGGACTGCATGAATCTTCCCTAATGGCAAACATAACACTCAATCTTTAAATGTATGGGTACAGCTTTGCGAATGGAACACTAGTTTTTGTGAGTTTTGGTGTCCGCACAAAAACATCCTCTAAATCTATCCCTCTATAGATGGGATTTCAGATTTTGCACATTCTACAGATTACTTCTAGCAAACTGAATAAATTTTAATCTGTTCCACATTGATATATCCCACAATTATGCACTTTCCACAAACATTTGTGCAGTTGGACAGCATGAAACTCATTAAAAATTTTAATGTACACAAATTTAGGCCATAAAACCTGTGTATCATTTTGAGGAATGGTTTTGACCATCTAATGGCATAATTTAGAGCTTATTTTATTTAACTTGAGAATTTAGACCCAATTTTTGGTTCCATTAGCAAAGCTATACACATATAGTCCTGTGCAAAAGTTTTTGCCCCTGATCAATTTCTGACATTTTTTGCACGTTCATCACTGTCATCCATTTCAGATCAAGCAAACCAAAATATTATAAAAAGATAAAACACAAGTAAATACAAAATGCAGTTTTCAGTGCCAACTGCATTTATTAAGGAGAAAAGAAACATCTGAACCTGCATCTGAACCCATGTGAATAAGTAATTCCTCCTAAACCTAATAGCCGGTTGAACCACCTTTTGCAGCAATAACTGCACTCAAGCATTTGCGATAAGACGCGATGAGTCACATCGCTGTGATGGGATTTTGGCCCACTCTTCTCTGCAGAATTGTTTAAGATCAACCAAATTGGATGGTTTTCAGGTAAGAACAGCCTTTTTAAGGTCATGGCAAAGCATCTCAATAGGGTTCAGGTCGGGACTTTGACTAGGCCATTCCAAAACCCTTGTTTTGTTCTTTTTAGCCATTCAGAAGTGGACTTGCTGGTGTGTTTCAGATCATTGTCTTGCTGCAGAACTCAGATGCGTTTAGCTTGAGGTTTCGAACTGATGGACGAACATTGTTCGGCAGGATTTCTTGGTAGCGAGCAGAATTCATGGTTCCATCAATCATGACAGTTGCCCAGGTCCTGAAGCAGCAAAGCAGTCCCAGATCATCACACTTCCACCACCATGTTTCACTGTTGGCACAGTGTTCTTTTTATCATATGCAGTGTTCCTTTTGCTAACTGGATTATGAAAGACCGGCCATGTCTCTCACTGTCTATGGTGAGAGGTTCATGTAAAAGAACCATTGCTGACTTTTGTAAAGAGTAGCTGCATAGCTGTCAGCGTGTTTCTGCCCTTTCCTAAAGGGTTGTGTCAGGAAGGGCAGCCGACGTAAAAACCTATGCCAAATCAAACATGTGAATCAGATGATTCGCTGTGGTGACCCCTGAAAAAAAAATGAAAAGCCAAAAGCAAAAGAAGAAGAAGTGTTCCTTATGTGCCAGATTTAACGGGATGCATTTCTCCCAAAAAGTTCAACTTTAGTTTCATCAGTCCAGAGGACATTTTCCCAAAAGCTTTGGCGATGATCAAGATTATTTTTGGCAAAAGTGAGTTGTGCCTTGATATTCTTTTTTGTCAACAGTCGCTTTCACCTTGTAACTCTTCCATGGATGCCATTATTGCCTCGTGTCTTTCTGATGGTGGGGTCATGAACATTGAAATTAACTGAGGCAAGTGAGGCTTGTAGTTGTTTAGAAGTGGTTTTTGGATCCTTTGCGGTTGCCACTCCTGGGAAGGGTCACCACTGTGCCATGCCTTCTCCATTTATGGATAATGGCTCTGACAGTGGTCCTCTGGAGTCACAAAGATTTACCAATGACTGAGACATCTCTATAATCTTCTTTCTTGTTTGCTCTTGAAGCTCACTGGATCGCGGCATCATGATGTGTGTTCAGTATGGCCTACCTCACCCTGTCAGACTGATTTTATGTTAAGTATCCCCTGATTGGAAATGTCTGGTATCAATCAGGCCTGGGTGTAGCCATGACTCAGCTTTCCCCAATAATAGGATTAATCGCAATTACCCCACCTTTTAACATAGGGGCAAGTACCTTTTCATATAGGTTCATGTAGGTTTGGATAGGATTTTACTCTTAACAAATAAAAGTGTAACATTCAAACTGCATCTTTTGAATAGTTGGATTATCTTTGTGGAATATTTAAATTTTTTTGATGATCTGAAAAAGTTAAGTGTGACAAAGGTGCAAAAAAGTAACAAATCAGTAAGGGGCAAAAACGTTTGCACAGCACTGTATACTGCATGTCTCTGGCACAGATCTATTGGTTTGGTTTCTTGAGATTCAATGACTCGAAGTTTGATATGGAGAATAATTCAGGATAAGGGGGTTTTATTGGCCGAGGTCATAGGACAAGATGGATAACACCCACACAGGTCTGCATAATTCTCCATAACATTCAAAATGTAGATTTACTAATTGTTTTATTATTCATTTAAACTATTTTCAAGCCTGGAGAAAAGCACATTGTAGATGGTGTGAGTCAGCTGCAAGTGCTTCATGCTGTTCCGCGTTAATGCCATTTGTAATTAATTAAAGCAAAATTCCACCACCCAATCATGGGTGTCTGGCAGTGAATGCATACAAGGGTTTAAACTAATTATATTTAATTGAAACTATTCTTTCAGTCAGAGAAGCATAAATATAGATTCCTATCATAATAGTATTGTTTCATATTGTTGTTTATTGGAAGCAAATGTTAAACAAATACTGCAGTCCAAACTTTAAAAGAATGTTCGTAATTTATGTGAATGTTAAAAAAAAAGTAATTAACAAGTTTATTTAACTTTTGGAATCCTACTTTTCGTAGCTGTTCTGTATTATTTTCTGTATTTGTTTGTAAATGTTTTCATGACGTTTTCATGGAAACTTTACCGTTCCTCATTTATTGTTATTTGTCTGATGTTTGTATTGTGTTTCCACCCATATTAAAGCATTGTACAAACATTTGAAAAACATTTGTGTTCTCGAAGGGATGTGCATGTCCGTGGATTGCTGGAGGAGATTCAGGTACTGTCTGAAAGAGGAGACATGAAAAAATTAAACTTCTAATAAAGGTTTCAATGTGAATTCGTTTTGATGACACCATCGATGATGTGATGGCATGTAACCATCATGTCATGAGCTCGCCCTCCTCAAGGTTTTGATATTGTTTGAAAGTGTTTATGCTATTGAGATAAGGTTACTTTAATGGAAACCCAATATGATTGAAGGGTAGCGAGATGCCAGTCCACTGGAGAGGTTTACTTCCATAAGCACGTTGTACCTGCCAGAAACATCATACAGTTGATTGGCTTAAAATCCTTTCTGTTTTAATAATTAAGGCATTGTGTGGCAGTAATAGTTTATTTTGCCAGCTGGAAAATAACAACGATATCTACTGCACATGGCACATAGAATTCTGTTTATGCTGTTAAAAAACCTCATTGTATTTTATGGCTTGACACAACTATCAGTTTGAAAACGGAGTCAAAGAAGTTACTATTACTCAGACAGTCATTCCCATTACAACAGTTCAATATCAGCATGAGAAATATCACCACAGGGTTTCCACATGCACACAGACGAAGGGACGTACAGACACAATGTTTATAAAACAAAAATCAGATTGATGCTATATCAATTTCTTTTAGGTCTGGTGCTTCAATTGCACAGTACCTAGCTACAATATTGTATTTAAATATCTGTGCCATTTTATGAGATACAAAGTAGAGTTGCTTAGTTTTATATATTCATTTATTTGATTATTTCATTGCGGAGGGCAGCACGGTGGCGCAGTGGTGAGTATGTCTGCCCCACAGCAAGAAGGTCTGGGCTCAATTCCTGGGCTTGGGCGTTTCTGAGTGGAGTTCGCATGTTTTTCTGAGTGCTCATGCACAGTAGGTTAATTGGTTGTTCCAAGTCACCCTTAGATGTGAGTATGAGTGTGAACGGTTGTGTGAGTTGGCCCTACAGTGGCCTGGTGAGCTGTCCAGGGTGTACTCTGCCCTTGCCCAGAGTTGGCTGAAATGGTCGCCAGCCTCCCCGCACCCCTAATTAGGATTAAGCGGCTTAGAAAATGAATCAATGAATTCCATAGCAGAAAAGAAAAGCAAATGTGTATAGACTGTAAGTTAAGCATTCATTTTCTATAGTCACAGGTCACGTTAAATAATAGCTCTTCATGATTGTATAATTAGCTGATGATTGCTTTTTCCTCCGACGTCCTCAAAGTGAAAATAAATAAGCTTTTATGGACTTTGCAGGAGTGATACAACTAATGAATGACTTGTGTCAATAATGCCGTTCTTTAATCCTTGAATGTATTTACAATTAAAAACATCAATTTCAGTGTGACATTGAGGTTCAACAAATTAGCAAAAGTTGACATACAAGTTAAATCCTTCTTTTCTGAAGTAGTGTGCCCTCACAGCTGTATTAACATTAACAAATTATCCAGGTCTATACTTACAGTACATTTTGGGTTTTAATATTAAATTCTTAGTCTATGTACCTAATTCCACTCTGATCACTGCTCATGGTCAAAGACTGTCAGAGATTCAGAGGCGAAGAGTAAATAATTTCTTAATAACTAACTTTTTTATTTTTAGTTCACTAGAGCCCAAATCATTATTTATATATATATATATATATATATATATATATATATATATATATATATATATATATATATATATATATATATACATTTCTAAATATTCTAGGTATATTCTTTGTTGGATCTCTAATGTTTATACTCTTCTGATATCCCCACATTAATGTGTATTCCTTTTTAAGTGGTTTATGTTTTTAAGGTAAACCTCATAAGATGCTTCTTACCAAGAACCTCTAATCTGAGCCCGCTGGACATTTCAGTTTGTGAAAAATGTGTTTGAGGCAGCAAAAGGAAAAATACCAAACCACTCCTTCATACTAAGTGGCGTAGTTTGTTTATTCAGTTGGAGGATCTTCTCTTCGAGAGACTTGTTTTTATAGAGAGTTTTTATACAAGATCCGGAGCCTGGATTTCTATCTCCTGGATTATGGATTGCTCTCACCTACAGCTTGGATCTCTCGCTCTGGATCACCAGTCTGGAAAATGGACTGGAGAAATTGTTCCACTACAACAATAACAACAGCGCCGGTGTGGAACCGCTTACTTATACAGTCGCTGTCCCGTTTTGAGCCCTAGCGTGCATTTTTTAAAAATACTTTCTGCAAGCTGGAATAAGTGTAGTTTTCCCTCTGCATAGCAACAATCTCTAGGTCTGGTTTACACATTAGATGGATTTGTGTGAAATGGAGGTTTTGATATGAAAGCATGAAACAGTACAGGGTACCTCACCTTACGAAAGTCCCAATAAACAAAAAATCCAGGTTACGAAACGCATTTACCTTAAATTTCTGTCTCTGGATATGAAACAAATTCACGTTACAAAAGCGCCATTTCAAAAATTCAAACAATGCGCGAGTTGCTCTCCCATTAGATACCTCCCAACATCTCGCCCCGCTGGCCTCCCATTGGCTATCTCCCAACATCTCATCCCGCTGACCTCCCATTGGCTATCTTCGAACATCCCGCCCCGCTGGCCCCCCATTGGCTAGGGGGAATGCTCCCTCCCATTGGCTATTATGGAGCTGCATCTCCATAATACCCTTGATGATTTTCGTGTAAAGGAAAGAGTTACTGTTGTTTTGTGAGTTTTTCGAGTGTGCTCATTGCAACTTCATTTGTTGCCTCAGGCTTTTAACCTTGCATAAACATTTGTAAGATTATTACTCTGCTAAGTAGACATGGTCAACACACGCGCGCACACACATGCGCACGCCCGATTCCCGGTGAGAGTGAAAAGAAGAAGCGGGCTCATGGCATGCGGTTGAGTGATATCGCAAAGGAATATGACCAAACCTGTCTACCATCGGTACGATATTGAAGCTGAAGGAGGCCTTAAAAGGTATATTTTTATAATTTTTAAAGAGTTTAGGGGGTAGTATTGGGAACCTTGGAACAAATCACACGTTTTGCTTATAAAAGGCGATTCAACTTACAAAAAATACAGGTTACGAAACCACTTCTGGAACGAATTAATTTCGTAAGGTGAGGTACCAGTGTACAATCATAGCTGCATAAACAGTTGTCATGTGACTTCTGATGTCACATGAAGAACATCCATATAATGTACAGTAGTTTCTGACGGCCTCTTACTAAACCTGTTCCTCTTTCTGTGTTTCAGTGTTATGGTGTTAGGTGTGCTGACTCTTATACTGAGCTGGGCATCACTTGGTGTGGGCACAGCCACTGCAGTGGTGAGTTGTTACTTTTCTTTTAAGTATTTCTTAAGCTGACTACATTACAGCTACAACACTACCTGCTACAATTAATGCACTACCTATTCAACACTACATATTCTCAAGCTTTACTCTGCATGCGGGTAGCTCTGTTATTAAGGAGAGACAGAGAGTAAAGTTTAACTTCATCCTTCAGAAGATTACTGAGGCTCAGCAACAGCAATTCACTTTAGTCTTTGTGTCGCAGTGGCACAGGCCGCTTACTAAAGCTGATTACAAAACCCTAGTCCATGGTCATTCAGGTTACGCAACCTTCAGGCTTATCAATGTAAACAGCTTTCCTTCTGGGTCACTCATGGAATAAACAGGTTGAGGTGCTGCTTACATCTCTCTGTCTCCCCCCCCCACTGTCCCTCTCTCTTCCTTTCCTCCTCTTTTCCTTTCCTTCTCTCTGTATTTCAGAGACACTTTCTTCAGGCATGCATGTGCATACGTGTATAGTTTACACTGTTTGCATTTCGTATTCAGCGCTCATGCCTGCATCTAAGACTTCTTAGCCATGTGCATGTCAGAGATGGATTATAGGGAAAAAAAGCTTCTTTATGGGTCCAGCTGTTTCATTTCCACACTCTTGTGACTCATGCAACTTAGAGTCCCAAATTATCAGTATAGACCTCTGTAGTGTATAAATATTTAGCGATCCTTTTTCATATTTCGAAGGGATACTTATCTCAGCCATTTGAATATTGGTCGATAACCATTATCGAGCTAATGGTAACTTCCTAACAGTAAGACATTACAGGCGCGAGGACATGCTTTCAGGAAATGCCCAAATTGTGTTTATATGCCGAAAGGTGTACTGTCAACATTAAATATGAAGTATTCATGGCATGAGTACCAAGTACAGTGTGGAACCCCCACAAAAAAAAGAGAAAGATTTTTTTAATTTACTTTTGAAATGTTGGATGGTTTCTAACACCCTGATACACAGGGTGACATAACCGAAATAATAAATATACTTTCCATTTAGAATTAGTGTTTCAGACAAATATCAGGAATAAGCATCTCAAATAGTATTTATATTTTCTTTAGTAAATGAAAGTAAACTGTTTGGCTCAGCAATTGAAGCCTTAACCCATAGTTGCTCTTTTTCTGGGTTGCTGTGAAGATCTAGCCTTTTGGGGACCGATATACTTCTCTATAGAGAGTCGGAAAAGCGATTAATGATGTCACTCCTCAGACACAAGCCATTGACTCTGTCTCTCGGGGGATTGAGTCTTAGCATGGTTGATGAAGGGCAGGATCAGGGGTCGGTCATACTCGGTAAAGTGTATTACCCCTCTGCTGCTGCGCCACATTGATTCTGGTCCCGCAGGCCTGATGGCCATTTTCTCCTAATCCATGTGGAATACATTGTAGAACATAAATGCTATTAGGAATGGGTTCAAATGATTAATCAATGTCTGACAGCTGGCGTTTTATTTAGAGAGGTCAACTGGTGAGATTCTTTCATCTGCACTGGTTTGGGTTTTTTTCCAGACAAACGGCTTACAACCAAAAGCTTCACCTTCATTCTACACTTTTTCAGTTTACAGCTTAATTTTCTTAGTACAGTGAGTCGTCGACTTACGACCTATGCGAGTTACGTCTGATCGACTTTACGACCGCAAAAGTCATGAAGCATGATTCATGGCAGTGCAGTGCGAGTGTTGCGTACGACAGTTGTTTGCACTGCCGGCAGCGCCAGCATCTTAAAAGGCCAAGCAGGAGGTGATGCAGCTTCACTTTCTAACTGCTCAGAGCTCAGAGCAAATCTATTCATCTACTTTCAATGCCACGTCACTGTGGCGCAAAGCTGCAGTGTTTATGTGACAGCAACGCGTCCCAAGTTTTGGCAATCAGCTGGTCTGCGGGTTGAAGTTTTTCCATGTCTGTCCATTTGTGCTTGCTTATCAGCTGTTCTCGGCTTTGTGGAAATGTGCTGATCAAAACAAGGGAAATTTATCTCTTTACTCAAAAACAACACGCGCAGTCTGTGGCTGTTGTTATAATCCAATAAAATTGGAGTTTGAAGGTATTGGATCCGGCCACACACTAGAGTACAGAAAGGATTGGCTCTCCGCTGCGCGCCACAGTGACGTGGAATTTAAAATAGATGTAGAGATTTAAATGCGCGAGATTTATTCATCTGTTTTTGTTTGGCATGAGTGTATTTGGATGGAAAGTCGACATACGACCAGATCGCTTTACGATCAGTCTCCCAGAACCAAAAGCGGTCGTAAGTCGACGACTCACTGTATATCATTCATTTTTGAAATGCAAATGAACCAAATAAAAAGAAACTAAAACTAATCAAAATACTATTGTTTCATTATGGTATCTTTGTGCCTTATATTAAGAAGTCGACATGGTGGCATAGTGCTTATCATGTCTACTTCACCACAAGACTGTGTATGTTCTCCCTTTGCTTGTGTGGGTTTCCTCCGAATGTTCAGTTTTCCTTCCACAGTCCATACAGTAGGCTAATTGGCTGTTCCAAATTGCCCCGAGGTCTGAGTGTGAACAGGTGTGTGTGTGTGTGTGTGTGTGTGTGTGTGTGTGTGTGTGTGTGTGTGTGTGTGTATGTGTGTGTGTTGCCCTGTGGTGGTTTGGAAAGCTGTTGCGGGTCCAACATCTAGCATCCCCTGCAACTCATGAAGCAGGTTGGCAAATGAATGATGAATGAAGTAATTATTTAAATATATAAAGAAGTTTAATTTATATACATTGTTGAATAAATGAGAATAGCGCATTGCACAGAGCAATAACCAGACCCCCCCCCCCCCCAAAAAAAAAAAAAAAAAAAGTTTATCTTTTTTTAAAGTATGTAGTAAAGTTTAAATCGCTGCCTCTTCATTGATCTCAGAAGGCCTGCTGGTGCTCTTGCATACTGATGTATTCTGGGTGGGCTGTTTGTAAACAGTTTTGCTGAAGAGCAAGTCGTGGTTGTTGTCTCTGTTTTCCAGAGCTGAAAATTCACTGCTGTTGAATTTATTTAGTCATGGACGGTGATACCGATCAATTACAGAGAGTCAAATATATAACGGTGCAAAATATTGCATATTTACGTCACATTACATTTGTTTTTGGGGGTTTTTTCTCACGTCTTGATATCAAATATTGATAGGAATATACAGGTGCAAGTGGTACAGGATATACAGGGGCAGAGGTAGTCTAGTGATATAGGGCGCTGGATCACTGATCCTAAGGTTAGGGGTTCGAGTCCCACTCTCCACAGGGTTGTCACTGTCCCCCCAGTGCAGCTATCTGGGTTATCAAAGTCTGGTCATGTCTCTCACTGTCTGTGGTGTGAGGTTCATGTAAAAGAACCATTGCTGACTTTCGTAAAGAGTAGCTGCCAAACCATCAGCGTGTTTCTGTCCCTTGCTAAAGGGCTGTGTCAGGCACGGCATCCGACGTAAAAACCTATGTCAAATCAAATGTGTGATGATTCGCTGTGGCGATCCCTGATAAAGGGAAAAAGCCGAAAGGAAATCTCTCATACAGGTGCAAGTGAAGGTTATTTATGTATAACGTTCGGTTTCAGAGCCAATATATGAGCCTTTGTAAGCATATTGCATAACACAACAACCACTGATTACCGATTTGTGGTGCCAAATTAATGTCTTTAAATAATGATGATTTAATATTTGTAAACCATTCCTCACCAATTTGTCATGATCCAGTTTGTATTTGTTATGTATAATTTAGCGCAATTTCTATTTATTTTTGTCATTTTAATGATGCCCTTGGTGCATTAGAATAGATATTTATTTATATACCTGCTAATCTTTGTTGCTTAATAACATGGAAAGAATAATTCAAAATGGGAATGGTCCTGAACTAGCCTAATTACTCATGGCTATTCAAGACTTTCCCCTGGTCAATTACACAGCTGATCATGCAGAAACCCCATGGGATCATACCGGAAAATGTGACACTGCCTGGAAAAATTGTGGAAAAGTCGCTGGACATAGTTTTGTTCTATGCGCTTGTAACGTGATGGAGACTAAAAATATCAATTTTTTTTTTCATATTTGGATTGCACAAGTCTTGTCCTGCTAAATTATAATGTATTATTAATAAATGCAAAGTATTGTATTGAAATATTTTTCCATTGGGATTTCATGGGAAACTGTAAGAAACAAACAGACTTGCTTTCCCCATTTTCCGATCATGATTTCATTCCCTAACAGTGGCATCAAGTGCACTGGTAGCTTGGGTTACTGATCCGAAGGTCAGTGGTTCAATTCCCACTATCTCGACTGTTGGGTCCTTGAGCAAGACCCATAACCCAGCTGTTTAAAAAAATGATAACTGTAAGTCGCGCTGGATAAGAGTGTCTGCCAAATGCTGAACATGTCAAAGGCAGAGGAACACAATGTTTGGGTTGTAAACAGACTCTAAGCCCCACTGTTACACATTACTGCACTAGTTGTCCATGCCCAGGTTGTAATTCTGATTTAGTTTGAAAGTGCACTGTGCCCAGAGCGACTTATCCATAATGAACACGAACCCCTCGCATAATGAACCCCTCGCATCTGCTACCGCCGGTCTGAGCTTTAGTTTGAATTATTTTGGAAAGAATCATACTTCTTCTGTTGAAGTGTAGATTTTTTATTGCATGGAGTTTTTTCTACGAGGCTTCGTTCCCACTGAAAGTGAGGGAATGCAAGCGCGCTTTCCATCCACCAAAAATAAAGGCTGTTACGGGGCTCACGGAGCTCAGCAGTGAGTACATTTCAAAGTTGCTGTCGGAAACGGGGGTTTCTATGGAAGCAGATTTCACCTCGCCAGAACTCACTGAGGCACTGAGAGACTATTTTGGAGATGACAATCACAAATCACTTCAGGGCAAATGCAGGAAAACCAGATGCAGAGTCGTCTCTTTCCTTTTCATGTACCTGCAAACTGAATGATTCCCGAGCAATAACGGAGTGTAACAAGTAACTGACTTCCCAACGTTTTCAGTCTTTTTTTGGCATTATAGTGCAAGTTTTATGCTTAGAAAAATTCCAACAAAAAATCAAGCTATTACAATTTTTACAAAATGCAAACCATAAAGACTTTAACTCTAATTTTCTCAAAACTGGATAAACCTCTCATGTGGCGACTCAAGCAAATGTCTGTCTGTCGTCCTTTCAGCGTTTTCCCTTTTACTCAGGAGTCGCCACAGCGAATCATCTGATTCGCACGTTTGATTTGGCAGAGGTTTTTACGTCGGATGCCCTTCCTGTCACAACCCTTTTTTAGCAAGGGACAGAAACACGCTGACGACTTTGCAGCTACTCTTTACGAAAGTCAGCAATGGTTCTTTTACATGCCTCTCACCATAGACCGTGAGAGACATGGCCCGCCTTTGATAACCCAGTTAGCTGCACTGGGGTTGGGGGGGACAATCTTCTGGAGAGTGGGACTCGAACCCCCAACCTTTGGATCAGCGATCCAGTGCCCTATACCACTAGACAACCACCGACTCAAGCGAATGTAGTATCTCAAAAATGAATAGCGGTAATTAAAATCTGTTTTTCTTTCATATTCAGAAGGCTCTCTTCTTTCAAATACAATATTAATCTCATTTTATGAATTTTGACCCTTATCCATGATTTCCCCATGCAGCGTCACAAATGTTTACCTTTGCACACCCATTACTGCTGCACAATCAGATTGAAACCTGTCCAAATATTTCCACTGAAGAGCAGCAACAAATGCTGCTGCAGCTGCGCTTCAAGTCAATTAGAGAAAATAACAGGTCTCCTCTAGATTTCATTTGCAAGAAGATGAATATGATGAAGCGCTGTAATTGCAGTGCCTTTCAGCTGTTACATTCGTGCAAATGAGTGTGGAGGAGGCAGAAGAATTTTTAATTTGATTCATAAAAGAAGTGGTTTGTTTTGGATTTCAGTTAAGGCCAATGGTGTTATAAAGTCTTGAGTAAATAATGTTTTTCCACTTAAGGCCATTTATAAATAAAGTATAAAAAAAAAAATTTCTCTCTTGTATGATGTCCATGCATTACTCTCTGGCTTGTACTTCACTGCAGTGCCATGCTGTCTTGCGTTATGCCATTACCTATGTTCACCTGTCATACAGCATATCAATGTGTTCTCCTCCCAAGTTGCACAGTTATTGCTGCTTTGGGTGTTAAGATATTTTTATTAAATTTTTGTTGTTGTTCTAACAAAAGCAGAATTTGGCTAATGTTGCTGCCATCTGTCATAATACTCCCTGTTGTTGTAGGTTGGCATATGTTTCTAACTTTTTATTTTTTCTTTTCTTTTTTTTTTTTTTTGCAAAAGCATGTGGATCATTACCTTTGTGTTCACAGGGGAACCTTCCAATCTGACCAGACCAATCAGACTATTGTCGCTTTGAGCTGCTGCAGTCTTGTCTCTTGATGCCACAATATTTTGAAGCTACAAATAACCTCTATTTCCAAGATACATGTGAATGATATATGTTTTCAGAACTATTTATTTCAATTACACTCTTTCATTGTGGCTTGAATTGAGATGTTGGGTTTTTTGTGCAGTATATTTCTGGAAATTTGTGCAGCACGGTGGGGTAGTGGTTCGCACGTCTGCCTCACAGCAAGAAGGCCTGGGTTCGATTCCCATCTCCGGTATTTCTGTAGGGAGTTTGTATGTTCTCTCCCTGCTTGCGTGGGTTTCTTTCTGGGTACTCCGGTTTCCTCGCACAGTCCAAGCCAATAAGCCTAATGTGCATCTCATTGGACTGTTGGGGACACCGGGGTACTCGGATGAAATGCACACAAGCTTGGGAAAAATAGGCAAACTCTACACAGAAATGCTCGAGCATGAGACAGGAACCAGAGACCTGTTTGTACTGAGGCGGGCATGGTAACCACTACACCATTACGCCAGCCCAGAGTATACCAGCTAACCACAGACATGTGCTTCTCACAGACATTTAACTATATTTAGATACACCTCTCGTGGTTTGTGTTCTGCTGCCTGTTGAAGTCTCTCTTAGGACGAGTGAAACAATTTTTATGGTTCTGACATATGTCCATATGGTTATGGCACCACTTTGAGACAGTCAATGACATGTATTTTTAAGGTTTTTTATAGCCATCACCTGGCAGTAGCTTGCTTTTGATCACATGGACACATTCAACTCAGCAGTTTAACAGTAAATATGGCTGTTAAGATACATTGTACAGGTATACCTCAGGTTACGTTGTTAAGTGGTTTCAGGAGAGACGACCTAAGTCGAAAAACGACTTAAATCAAATTGGCTTGTCTCTAGGATAGCCTAGGCTATGCTACGCAAAATTTACTTGTATTATATATATATATATATATATATATATATATATTTATATATATATATATATATATATATATATATATATATATATATATATATATATATATATATATATATATATATATATATATATATCATGCAATGGTGGCCTGGTGGTAAAGGGTGCTGGATCGCTGATCCTAAGGTTGGGGGTTCAAGTCTTACTCTCCACAAGGTTGCCACTGTCCTCGCAGTGCACCTAACTGGGTTATCAAAGGCGAGCCATGTCTCGCACTGTCTATGGTGAGAGGTTCATGTAAAAGAACCATTGCTGACTTTCGTAACGAGTAGCTGCATAGCCGTCAGCGTGTTTCTGTCCCTTGCTAAAGGGTTGTGTCAGGAAGGGCATCCGACATAAAAACGTATGCCAAATCAAAATTGCGATGATTCGTTGGGAGACCCATGAGAAAAAGGGAACAGCCGAAAGGAAAAAAGAAGATATATATATCTTATATATATATATATATATATATATATATATATATATAAATATTTAATATACAGACGCTCCCTGACTTACGTTTTTAATTGGTTCCGGGCGGCCGAACGTAACTTGAAAGTGAATGCAAGTTGTTATAGTGCTGTATGATGTGTGATGTATGATGCTCATACTGTACTATACATCCATAAATACCATTACCATATCTCATAAAACACCCCTAAATCAATTATTATAAACATAACATTGTAAAATAATATCAAATATATCAAATAATATCAACATTAATTTCAAATAAGTCACTTATTTGTACCGAGTCACTTTACATGAAGCTTAAAACAGCCAATCAACGCTTACAATATGTGAAGCGCTCAATACCGAAAGTAGTGTACTTGCTGTGGGTTATACAGACTTTCGGTCTTTCAAGTGCACAAGGGTGCCGTTGAACTCATTTAGAACACAGCCTGTACTAATGTGAATCCCAGCAAAGCGAAGAGCTCTTTCTTTTGTGTAAGTAAACTTGATTCAAGAGATGCAGACAAAGAACAAGTACAAATCCTAATGAATATTAATATAAAAATAAGTATACACTCTTAGGATTCTGCTAAAAGAAAATAAATATCTTTAATTGTTCTGTAATTTGGGCATTCGGGTTTTCATAAATTTTACAACGCTCTTTGCTTAACTGAGTATGTATGGTAGATTGTGCCGATCCGAGCAGATAGTTAATTCATCTCTGTGAATGAGACTTGCACCCATGGTAGTAGGCTTACACTTCTGACCAACCATATTTGCTTAGGGTTACACAAGTCCGCAAAACAGTGTAAACAAAAAGATCAGAGACGATGTCTTAACACAAGGGTAACACGCTATATAACACACACACACACACACACACATATATATATATATATATATATATATATACACACACACACACACACACACACACACATATATATATATACATATATATATATATATATATATATATATATATATATATATATACACTCAGTCTGTAGTTTGTAAACAATGAATGCAGCGTCATTGCGTCATTACGTCAGCGTACTACATAGGTATGTCTAAACTCAAAATTTGACTTAAAAAAAAAAAAAACGTAAAATCAAAAAAAAAAACAAACAAAAAAAAACGTAAAATGGATGAACGTAAGTCGGGGAGTGTCTGTACTATATCTATCTATCTAGTGCCTGAGTCGGTAGACGACCATTGGCGACCCGCCATGAAGGATAACGCCCTGGTTATCATCTTCATGGAGGTTTTCTTGGTAGGATTAGTGCACTGGTTTGCCATTGCCTTCTGCACGATGTGAACCTACGGGCAATTTATAATGGCCAATTAACCTACTGTGCATGTCTTTGGATTGTGGGAGGAAACCGGAGCACCCGGAGGAAACCCACGCAAGCACGGGGAGAACATGCAAACTCCACACAGAAACGGCCAGGCCGGGAATCGAACCCAGGCCTTTTTGCTGTGAGGCAGACATGCTAACCACTACGCCACTGTGCCACCAATATACTATAAAATGACTATAATTACGTAAACTATTTTTTTTTTCCATATATTTTTTTGAAAACCGATGTATAATCTAGAACGACTTAACTCGAAACGACTTAGGTCGAGATATACCTGTAGTTTTAAATAAGAACAAGAATTAATTTTTACAAATATAAAAGAAACACTAAGTGTAGTAAAATAGCATGAAGCCGACCCGGTTCTGTGGATTAATAAATGAACAGCATAATCTACCAAAACCAGTACGAATTAGTGTCGGGCCTCAGACAGGCACAGAATAGCATGCTGCAGCAACCAATATGTTCGGATCACCACTTCGTTTGGCATTTTGAAGAAATTAACAAATGTAAAGAACACTATCTTACTTTCACTGCATGCTGTCCCAGCTTGGGCATTTCTGTGTGGAGTTTGCACGTCCCCCCGTGCTTGCTTGGGTTTCCTTCGGGTTCTCCGGTTTCCTCCCACAGTTCAAAAACATGCACATTGGGATGATTGCCCAATCCATATCTCCCCTAGGTGTGAGTCTGTGAATGAATTGTTGTGTGAGTGTCGGCCCTGCGATGGCCTAGCGAGCTGTCCAGCATCTACCCCGCCCTCGCCCAGAGTCAGCTGAGATGGGCACCAGCCTCCCAACGACCCTAATTAGGATTAAGCAGTTCAGAAAATTAATGAATGAATGACAACTGCATGTTGTTTTTATTGCTGCCTTCCTGTGCATGATTTTAATAAAGCAGGACATTTACAAACACAGAAATCTGAGCAAATGAAAATCTGTGTAGACTTCAATAATAAGCTGTTCGGTGCATTCTCAAATCTGTGCTGTGCATGTATAGGCTGTGCTGTACACTGATAAGACTTGTGCACTGTCCTTCCCAAAAACAGCCATTCATTAATGTCATCAATCTTCGGCACTGTAGAAACGGTTTAGAGTATTTTTGTATCACCAGTATAACAAACACAACAAAGTAGTTAAACTCCACCCTGTCTGCAAACTTGGCCCGTGCCGTGTTATTTAAGATAATCCTGTCCTCTGATGAAGTCAATCTTTTCAATTTCTGTTGTGTGAGGATTTATTAATTCTGTCTGTATAATACACTGTGAGATTTCAATAATGCAAGCACTTAATTCTAGTTTATCCATAATGACAGCAATACGGGAAAGGGACCCGAAATAAATATTTTATCACCCCGTGGAGTAAAATTATTGCTACATTGACAGAGGAGAAAGGGGCAATGAAATGACAATAGATAAAATATGTTCAAACACTCACTCTACTGAAAAAAATGTTGATTTTCCCTTAAATTTATATTAATATTCAGTTTCTACTTCTTTCTTGATCATCCCTTGAGGCCAGGGAGGTAGTGTCATTGCATACTAATGCATTCTAAATGTACTTCCATCCTATGTGAATCATTTTTCTTAAAATAATTATCGCTTTGGTTGCTTGCGCTGTATCTCACCACACAGTTGTACTTTTGGTTTTAATTAGTTTTTGCGATGAAAAGTGAGCTTTCTATTCTGAGTGTAACTACAGTTGGAATAGAAAATCTTTTCGCAGTTTACTCTACACCTAGTGACATGTGCTACATACAATATTAAGAAAGTGGCGCGAAGCGAGAATAAAGACTCCGATTGTACGGTACGGTACAATACACGTGTCAGTATCTTTGAAAGCTCAGGAAAGGTTATTTATAAAATCTCTCATTGCATTGCTTGTAACTGGATTCTTTTATCACACACACACACACACACACACACACACACACACACACACACACACGCCTCCTTGCCTGAGTGTCTCAGATATCACTCTGGAGACGGATGATATTAACCTCTTGTCTTGGGTGTTGGGTATAGAATGTGCAATACAAGTAATATTGGCTGAATTACACACATCTGTCTCTGTAAAATGCCTGAGAGGAGTTATTTATACTGCATATGCATTCATTATATTGCAATGCTTTTCTTTCTCCAATAACCACATCAGCTAACTGACTCTCATGCAAATCATGTTTCTTGATATGGATCTTCTACATTATAATTCACTTTACTTTTCTTCTCCTAGGGTGCCAGTGACTTTTGTGTGGCCCCTGACAAATTTCTCGTGAATCAAACGAAGGACTTCCTGAGTCAGGGCAAGTGGGCTTAGTACAGCTTCCTCTCTACAGATTAATACACAGTATCTCATACAACTATTCTCTTATATGCAGTTGATTAAAACATGTGCAAGTAATACAAATGAAATGTTACAAAAAAAAAAAAAAAAAAATCTCTTTTCCCCTCTTACTGTGTCTTACAGATGTGTCACATTACTATCTTTACTGCAGCCAGACTCTACCCAATCCTTTTCAGCAGGTAAGTGTTGTATTCTTTCTGCTTATGAACTCGCAGACAGAGCTGTTATTAGGGGCCGGTGGCATAATTGCACCGGTTAATTGAGAGGATGCTCCGAGTTAACCCCATTATTATGGCATGATTAAAATAACAGCATGGCTAATTTAATTACTTTAAGAAGATATGAGAATAAACTTGAATCAAATGGAATCCTTTAGTCTACGGGTTTGTGGTAATTAGTTTTGTTTGGCTTCCTGTGGGAATTCTGCCAAAGGTAGACTCCAGTTTATTTTGTTGGCACTAGACTGCTTTTTTGATTGTTTATTAAGGAAGCAGGAGCCTATAGTAAAATGTGGCAACTATAGTCATTAAAGTGGCCCTGAGCTCAGCGGTTAGGTGTATTAACTCCTCTTTGATGACTCATTACAACGATAAAAAATATGTTTACTGTACAAGTAAACAATAACTGGCCGCTCGGGTTAAATTTGTGAACGCAGCAGATTTATTTCCTCCCATATAAAGCACATTTCCTCATTATCCTATTAAGAAACTGATTCAGAGAATGGTAGGTATAACCTCCGTTAGCCATAAGCTTCTCACTTACTCAGTTGCCGAACCACTTAATCATATAAGGGTCACAGAGAGGGTGGAGCCTATCTCATCCGACACTTGGTGAAGGCAGGGTACACCGTCAGACCGGCACAGTGTCAACACACACACACACAACCATTTACACACAGGACAATTTGGAAGAGCCAGGTAGCTAAATGAGGAATCTGACACCAGCACAGGGAAACCATGCAAACTCCACAGAGTAACAGGCCCGTCAAGCTTGTGACTCGAACCCAGGACCTTCTTGCTCTAAGGTGGACGTGCTAACTAGTACGCCATCAAGTGGTAACTACAGGCTGAAGAGCTTACACCTATCACATCTAATATCCGAGTTATTCAAGGATAATGAGGGAAGGATTTGCCACAAAACCTATATCTACAAAGTATGTTAGCTAAAGTAAGTGGAAAATAAACTCCTGTGTACTCCGTGGTACTTTATGACTGGTTTGGTTACAAATGAGCAATCTTACAACACAAAAGCATCCCCGAAAAACATCTGCTGAGTGCACGGCCTGCTCTAATTTATCACTGGGTATAAGTGAATGAGAGTGTGTGTGTGAATCCTGAACATATTCCTATCTCATGTTCAGTGTTTCCAGGAAACGGCGCAGGATCCATTGTGAACTTTGACCAAGATAAAGCTATTACGAGAAATAAATTAATCAGTAAAAGCAAACCCAAATTTAACACATCGACTATAGAAACCAGAACATGGATACTGAAATTCCACTCATATCGACCTTCTAAGCTATTTTACCAGCAGTAAACTGCCAGGGTTTTTTTTGTTTGTTTATGGATTTTGGATCACAGGTGGCATTTTCAAATTGCCTATTCATGCGTATTCACAAATTCTCGATTTTTCACTGAAAGTCAAAGTGTAGAAATGTTTTAGGGTCTCTCGTGTAATTTAAAAAAATCGGTAAGAATTTATTTTCAAATTAGATTTCTTTCACAATATGAATATTTACTCCTTCTGATGGACTGGCGAGCTGTCCAGGATGAACCCCGCCCTCGCTCAGAGTCGGCTGAGATGGGTGCCCACCTCCCCGCAACCGTAATTCGGATTAATCAGTTCAGAAAATGGGTGAATGAATGAATGAATATTTACTCAACATTGAAGTTGTCAGAATGTTGGAAGATGTCTGAATATTAAAATTTAAACCCGAAACATTTCATATCACTGTGATGTACCTTTTCTTGGCAGGACATGCCTCAAACTTGGGGGGCGAAATATAACATAAATATGTTTAAATCTTATGCTGCAGTCACTGACCATCTTCCAGAGGTCCCTGACAACCATGCAGATTCAGATCCAAGGCTTGCTCCAGGTTTCTTCCTCTATTTTTCCCACTGCTCAAGTAAGAACTCTGTACCGCCACACGTATTGTATCTGCCTGTTTTTCAATTAAACATAAATAATTAGATTTTTACATGCATGTTTTTAGCGGGATCTGTTGGGTATTCAAGGTCTCCTGAACACCACAGAAGTTAGCTTACATCAGCTGACAGCCTTGCTGGACTGTCGCAGTCTGCATAAAGTGAGTAGACCACCTATAGCATGGAGCACATTCTCAATCTCACATAAAACACGTGCCTCACATAATAAATCTAAAATAAACTGTGTGTGTGTGTGTGTGTGTGTGTGTGTGTGTGTGTGTGGTATTTTTTTTTTTCATGACAGGACTATCTGGATGCCCTGGTGGGATTGTGTTATGACGGCGTGGAGGGCCTCCTCTACCTCTGCCTCTTCTCCCTGCTGACCGCCTGTGCTTTCTGCGCTATGCTGTGCATGATTCCGAGAGCATGTATCCTTTTAGTCAGCAGGTAAACTTGATAAAAAAAAAAACCTAACCACCTGTTCCTTGCGAATATAGATATTTATTTATGATCAGTTTCTTAAAGGGGTGGATAGGATTGGGTTTCATAATTTTAAAACCAGTTCTGTAAAAAAGGTCAGTGATGTTGCTGTTGTTTTTTCAGTGGAAATAGTTATATACTGGAGGGTTGGTGGCCCGGTGGTAAGGTGGTGAATTATCGATCCCAAGGTTGGAGTTCAAGACCCACTGTGAACGGTTGCCACTGCTGTTCCCCCAGTGCAGTTAACTGGGTTATGAAAGGCCGGCCATGTCTCTCACTGTCCGTGGTGAGAAGCATGTAAAGGAGCCATTGCTAACTTTTGTAAAGAAGAGCTGCATAGTCGTCAGCGTGTTTCTGTCCGTGATGGCCCAGCGAGCTGTCCAGGGTGTATTGTGCTTTCGCCCAAAGTTGGCTGAGATGGGCACCAGCCTGTGTGCGACCCTAATTAGGATTAAGTGGTTCAGAAAATTAATGAATGAATGATAGTTACATGCTTAAAATATGTAAATGATTTATAATTGATGGCATTCATAGAAACTTCTCAGAGTATAGGTGGCACGGTGGTGCCATGGTTAGTGAGGAGGTCCTGGGTTTGAATGTGGTGCTTGACGGATTTGTGCTGTGTTTCCATGTTCTCCCTGTGCTTGTGTGGGTTTTCTCAAGGTACTCTGGGTTTCTCCTACAGTCAAGCATATTAGGCTGAGTGTGAATGTCAGATTGAATGGTTGTATGTCTGTGTTTGCCCTGTGATGGTCTGGCAAGCTGTTTAGGGTGTTCCTCGCCTTTTGCTCAGCGACAGCTGGGATGGGCTCCAGTCTCCCTGTGATTTTAATAATAGATAAAGCACTATGAAATATGAAATAAAATGAATGTAGAAGTGTATTAATATGAAGGATGTTATGATGGGAAGGATCACATGCCTTCAGAACAGTTTTATTGTTTCTTCTGCTGCTGTCGTGTAAGCCACAAATGGGGTAATTGACTATTCTGAAGAAAAAAGTAACTCAGTTGTTTCAAGGGTGATATAAGACTGCTTTAATATCTGCTCCATACATTCCCATAAAGGTTCAACAGTGTTTAAATCTTGTGATTGGGCAAACCATAGAAGGACTTTATTCTAGTGCTCATCAAGACACTCATGAGTGCACTGAAACATTATTAGGAAAGAGTGATTGCACTACAGGGTGCACCTGGTCCTGTAAAATTGCCTCATATTTGTTCCCTATTATGCATTCATGCAAAGCAATCACTGAATGTAATAATTTCCACTAGATGGCTGCCCATATAATTATGAATCCCCAAATGTACTTAGCAGTTGGCAGCATACATTGTGGGTTAAAGCTGTTGTTTGACTTCCTCCAAGCATAAATCCATCCATGTTAACCAGTAGCTATCAGGAAACAGTACAGCAAAAGTCCAAGAACCAGAAAAAAGTACCTTTATTTCTTCTCTAGCTAAGGACGCCAAGATTTTTTTTTTTTTGCTTAACACCAAGATATGTATCCTCATGACCTGTTCTTTGAGACAAAAGATGTTCGACTGGCAGCATGAAATAAAGCTCATGAATCAAGCTTCTCTTGAATAGATACATTCTTTGCCAAAAAAAAATCAACAAAATGAAAAAGTTGAAAAGAGATTAACTGCTAACCTCTCCCCTAGCCAATTATCAGTAGGATGAAATTAAATAAATTGTTTTAAATGTAAAACTGCTGGGGGTAGGGTGTAAAGGTGACCTGGAGTGGAGAAGCTAATGTCTATGGCACCCCAGGCTAAGCCTGCTTTCTATGCCTCTCAGGGAGAGGAACTTTGATGATGTAGATGAGGAGGACCCATTTAACCCGCAGTCACGGAGCATGGCCCCGTACAACACAAGCCGCACAAATGTGCACAGCTTCTGCAGCTACAGCAGCAGCCTGGGCAGCCAGAGCAGCCTACACCAGCCACCACCAGCCACCTCCGCCGCTGCTCCACCTCCAGAGTATATGTGAGTTTATACTGAGGCAGTTTAATCAAACTAAAAGAACGAACATGTTAAAATCGTGCCCTTTACATCTTTAAGCTTTATGGAGCAAACATGTTCCAATATCCATGCCTCGCTTATTATGGTTTGTGTTTATCCATCAGGAATCAGTCGATGTTGTTTGCAGGGAATCCTCGATATGAAAATGTGCCACTAATTGGAAGAGGTTCACCACCACCCTCGGTATGTTGAGATAAAACTTTGTTATACATCAACCAGGCTTATCATTTTAAACCACATTCCTCTGTATATGGTAAAATAATAAAGATGAATCAATGTTTTCATGCGAGTGTAAGACTGCCCCCTGCTGGTGGTAGGGATAAGCACATGAAAGAATTTTGTTTTGTCTGTCTCTTATTATTAAATATTAAATAAAGAAAAGAGATTAGGAAAAATAAAGAAAAGAACAATTTATAAACACTTATGAAGTTGTAGAATAAAACAATAAACCAACCACTTGATGTGCACTTTATGATTAAACTTACAATAAAAAAGTAACACGTGTGTGTATATATATATATATATATATATATATATATATATATATATATATATATATATATATATATATACAGTGATACCTCAGCTCACGAACATAATTGGTTCCCAGAAAGTGTGTGTAAGGTGAAAAGTCCGTCTTCCAAACATTTATTTCCCATAAGAAACCATTAAAATGAGAATAATCCGTTCCCAGGTCCCCATAAAACATAATTTTCTACTAAATAAGCCTTAAAACTACACAAAAATATACCTTATTTTATGTATAATAAATGTCTATTGTATTGTAATTAAAGAAATAAACTGTACTGTATAATAAAGTCGTTTTATTTACCTTTGTGATGGTAGTTGATAGCTTGATGGAATGGAGTGGGAGGAGGAGGGAGGGAGGGAGGGACTTACTGTTTGGGAGGAGAGTTTGGAAACGCCTACTGTTTGGAAACACGCATAGCCACACACGCACCCTTAATAGCTTCCTTGTTCTTAAGGATGGTAGCAATGGTAGACTTAGCGTACTGGTACTGGGATGCTAAGTCACACAAACGCACACCTCGTTCGTGTTTTTCAATGATCTCCGCCTGTGGTGGGGTCTTTTTCGGTCCCATAATAGCAAAAGTACACTCAATATGGTCCAAAATGTCTATCAAACACAAACCACTTCCGCACTCAAAGAAAGGGGTGACGAACTGTGACGCCCGTGAGCGTCGTCAGCTTCTCGTGGCCGCCACCGTGGCGCTGTTCGACCGCGTGGTTTGGTTAGATCCGCCGAAAACTAGTTCGTCAGCAGAGACTATATGCTCGCAAATTTAATGTTCTTGAGGCGAAAAGTTTGTGAGCTTAAGCGTTCGTCAGCGGAGGTTTTACTGTATGTATATATATATATATATATATATATATATATATATATATATATATATATATATATATATAGCGAGAGAGAGAGAGAGAGAGAGAGTGTACATGTGTGTGTGCGTGTTAACTTGCAGTCACGGACAGCCCTGCACAGCACAAACCATACATGTAGACTGGAGTAGGCAGCCAGCCAGAACAACTGTTCAATAAATAATTACATATATTTTTAATAATATTTATAATGAACTATTTATCTGCTATGGCCTGTTAATAGTTAGCTTTGGTTACTTCATAGAGCAAGAGATAATGGCATTATATGAATAAAATTACTTAAGGAGAATGATTTTATTGGTTAAAAATCTGCTACATTTATGAAAAATAAAATTATTGTGATGTGATCTGAGGTGGGTTGATGTTAAAGGCTCAAATAGTGACTGTGAATATGGTTCAGCCAATCACTTTTTTTTTATTTTTATAACTCTATATAAGTGTTCATATTGTAAGGAAAGTGTCGCAGGTTATAATGTATATTGTGCCATATAAGAGAGTATGTTGGTAATGTATTGTAACTGAAATATTATTCATTGTTAGTAGAGATCAGAGTCCAGGTTTATTTGTGGAGGATTGATTAGCCCAAAGAGGAGGAGGGTGTGAAGTGCTTATGCTTCCAGCTTAATTTTAGAACTCATCTTTGTGTCATTTTGTTGTGTCCATATTAGTCTATGAGAAAACAACATCTGAAGTATGCAAAAGTCTGAGATTAAGTAGAAGTGTGAATTAAGCCTGAGACCTTTCTCAGGCTTATTAATGAGACTTAATTAGTCCATAAATTAATTTTCAGGTATAAAACTGTTGTTACCCATTTGCCACAGGAGTTCTTCTGGTTACCTACATCTTTTCTTTTCGGCTTTTCCCTTCAGGGGTCGCTACAACGAATCATCTGCCTCCATCCTCATGGAAGTCGTATTAATGATTCGTATGTTTGATTTGGCATCGGTTTTTACGTCGGATGCCCTTCCTGACACAACCCTTCAGCAAGGCACAGAAACAGCTATGCAGCTACTGTTGATGAAAGTTAGCAATGGTTCTTTTACATGAACCTCTCAACAGACAGTGAGAGACATGGTCGGCCTTTGATAACACAGTTAGCTGCACGGGGGAGGACAGTGATTATATATATATATATATATATATATATACACACATACACACAACACTGTCTCTCCCTGTCACATACACACACACAAAACTCTCTCTCTCTCTCTCTCTCTCTCTCTCTCTGGTGTGTTTTGCCACACGCAGCACGCAGTCGACGGAGCTTTCAAGAAGGGATGTTGTATTTAAAGCGGAATTACAGTACCTGTTTGAAAGATCAGGGGTCCAATTCAATATTAACTTGCTTCCTTGGTTTGTCATGAGTGTTGCTGGTAATGCGACGATGTATATCCACCTAAGATCCAAAACCTAGTGTTATGTGTCTTGTCGCTTCTCTGCACAAATTCTGCTCCTTGCCAGCTGATAAATACTGAGCTGGATCAATGTTTTTAAACAGGAAAAAAGTTTGGCAGAAGAGTAATACCCAGTGACTTTCATAGGAGAGTCTTAAAAGGACAAACACACTATGTAGTTGGAAGGAAATAATGATGCCCTCATATGAGGACATTGTGGTCTCGGGAGGTTAAACTGGTGACGGGATGGCATGGCTCGACAGCAGTTCCCTAGCTTGTGGAAAAGTAAACTCTTTCTTAAAAAGTAATCAAGTTGACCCAAGACTGAATAAACAGTAGCGCCAGTCCAGAGCTGGTTCTCTTTGGTGGGAAGGGGGCAAGTGTGATGACTGTATAGACACGATGAATAAAAGTCCAAGTACAGGGATCGCTCACTTTCCGTGGTTAATTGAGACTGAGATCCCCTCGCGACCACCGAATTCCGTGAAGTAGGCTCAACACCCCTCCCAATCCAAACCCGATTGACTTATGCATACATGTATATGTGTATATAATATCAATAAATACATATTCAACATTAAATGCAGCCATGAGGGGGGGCGCACAAACCAGTGTCTCTCCCTCACGCCGGTCCCAAGCCTAGATAAATGCAGAGGGCTGCGTCAGGAAGGGCATCCGGCGTAAAACAAATGGCAAATAAAATATGCGAATCACAAGAAAAAATTTCATATCGGATTGGTCGAGGCCCAGGTTAACAACGACCGCCATCAGTGCTGTTAGCCAACAGGGTGCTGGTGGAAATTGGACTACTTTTGGTCGAAGACGTTGAAGAAGGAGAGGCGGGAGGCATGTCCAGAGGCAGAGAGAAAAGAGGAAAGGCGTGAGTCTAGGACTGAAAGTAGGGACTTTGAATGTTGGGACTATGACAGGAAAAGGTAGAGAGCTGGCTGACATGATGCAGAGGAGGAAGGTGGACATACTCTGTGTTCAGGAGACCAGGTGGAAGGGTAGCAAGGCTAGAAATAGAGATGGGAAGGACGTGCAGCAAGTTAGAGTGATAAAGGACAGAGAAGGAAATGTATTGACTGATGACAGAAGTGTGCTGGGAAGATGGAAAGAGTACTTTGAAGAGCTGATGAATGAGGAAAATGAGAGCGAGAAAAAAAGAGCAGAAGAGGTGACCCTCGAGGACCAGGAAGTAGCAAAGATTAGTGAGGGGAAGTGAGGAGGGCATTGAAGACAATGAAGAATGGAAAGGCAGTTGCTCCTGATGACATACCAGTGGAGGTATGGAAGTGTCTAGGAGAGGTAGCAGTAGATTTCCTGACAAGAACATTCAACAAGGTCTTAGAGAGTGAGAGGATGCCAGAGAAATGGAGAAGTGTGATGGTGCCCATTTTTAAGAACAAGGGAGACGTGCAGAGTTGTGGCAACTACAGAGGGATAAAGTTGATGAGCCATACGATGAAGTTATGGGAAAGAATCGTGGAAGCTAGACTAAGGGCAGAGATCAGCATTTGTGAATAACAGTTTGGTTTCATGCCAAGAAAGAGCACCACAGATGCAGTGTTTGCCTTGAGGATGTTAATAGAGAAGTACAGAGAAGGTCAGACGGAGCTGCATTGTGCCTTTGTGGATCTGGAGAAAGCATATGACAGGGTGCCGAGAGAGAAATTGTGGTATTGCATGAGGAAGTCTGGAGTGGCAGAGAAGTATGTTAGAGTGGTGCAGGACATGTATAAGAGATGTAAGACAGTGGTGAGGTGTGCTGTCAGTGTGACAGAAGAATTCAAGGTGGAGGTAGGACTGCATCAAGGGTCAGCTCTGAGCCCCTTCTTGTTTGCTATGGTGATGGACAGGCTGACAGACGAGGTGAGACAAGAATCTACATGGACTATGATGTTTGCAGATGACATTGTGATCTGCAGTGAGAGCAGAGAACAAGTGCAGGAAAATCTAGAGAGGTGAAGGTATGCCCTGGAAAGGAGAGGAATGAAGGTTCGCCTCAGTAAAACAGAATGCATGTGTGTGTGTGTGTGAACGACAAGGACCCAAGAGGAACGGTGAGGTTACAGAGAGAAGAGATAAGGAAGGTGGAGGATTTTAAGTACTTGGGCTCAACAATCCAGAGCAGTGGAGAGTGTGGAAAAGAAGTGAAGAAGCATGTGCAGGCAGGTTGGAATGGTTGGAGAAAAGTGTCTGGTGTGATGTGTGATAGGAGGGTATCGGCAATAATGAAAGGAAAAGTGTACAAGATGGTTTTGAGGCCAGCGATGTTGTATGGTTTAGAAACAGTGGCCCTGGGGAAAAGACAGGAGGCAGAGCTGGAGGTAGCAGAGATGAAAATGTTGAGGTTCTCTTTGGGAGTAACGAGGATGGATATATCAGTGGAAGGAATGGGTATATCAGAGGGACAGCACATGTAAGACGTTTTGGAGACAAAGTCAGAGAGGCTAGATTGAGATGGTTTGGACATGTACAGAGGAGGGATAGTGAGTATATTGGTAGTAGGATGCTGAGGTTGGAACTACCAGGCAGAAGGCCTAGAGGAAGACCAAAGAGATTATTCATGGATGCGGTGAAGGAGGACATGAAGGTAGTTGGTGTAAGAGAAGAAGATGCAAAGGATCGGGTGAGATGGAGGCAGATGATTCGCTGTGACGACCCCCTGAAGGGAAAAGCCGAAAGGAGAAGAAGAAGACATATTCAACACTAGGGGCAGTGGGCCTAGTGGTATAGGGCGTTGGATCGCTGATCCGAAGGTTGGGGTTCAAGTCCCACTTTCCACTGTCCCCCCAGTGCCGCTAACTGGGTTATCGAAGGCCGGCCATGTCTGTCACTGTCTATGGTGTGAGGCATGTAAAAGAACCATTGCTGGCTTTTGTAAAGAGTAGCTGCAAAGCCGTCAGCGTGTTTTTGCCCTGCAATGGCTTGGCGAGCTGTCCAGGGTGTACTCTGCCCTTGCCCGGGGTCGGCTGGGATGGGCACCAGCCTCCCCACGACTCTAATTAGGATTAAGCAGTTACAGAAAATTAAATGAACATACTCAATGCTGTAAATGCTTATAATAACAATTAAACATTCAAAAATAATACATAAGATGTAAATAAAATACAGTATAAATACACACTCAGATGCGCACCTCACATAAAAATATAAGTAGTTTTGGGTTGTTTTTGTTTGTTTGTTGTATTTTTTTTACATAATTGGAATTGTTTTTCAGGATTTTCCTTAACCTTTTCCCCTATTCTTCCTTAATTTCATTATTTTTTTTAATGCAATGAATATTAAAAAAAAAAAAAAAAAAAACACGATGCACTGAAGCCGCATGAATTGAAGCACGAAGTAGCGAGGGATCCCTGTAAACTCAGTTTGGGCATGAGATAGAAGTGGTAAATGTTATTAAACATTAGTTTCATCAACTCAACATTTTCAGAAATGTGCCCATGTTAAATGGGGTGTCATTTTATAGGACTAATACAAACCCAGTCTAATGTTCAAAATTCATTTACAGTCAAATACTGTTTCTTCCTTTTTTTCTTGCTGGATTTATATCAACAGACATGTAGATACAGTAAGTGGCTTTGCAAACAACTACATTATCTGCATAATCTACCCATATCCTTTGTCTTCTTGTATACGTAGCACTATATGGTTCAACAGTACAGATGCTTTACACTCATCATCGCTATGTTTTCCAGCACAGTCAGTTTGTTTTTGTGGTATGGATTAAATTAGTCATAATATGTCTTGTCTCCTCAGCAGTGTGAGCTTTGACCAACCGCTGTGTTGTTGTTGTTCAGTGTCATCTCATCTAACTTGCATGGAAGGTGAAAGCTCCGTGGATACCTACTTGTTCAAGTGCATGGAAAACCTTCCAAAACCAAGAGCTTCCGATAAAGTCACAAAGAAACTATAGTATGCATTTTCCATGGTACTGTTTCAATTACATACGCTCCTGAGCTTACAAACGAATTCGGTTCCAAACAGCGGTTCGTTAGATGAATTTGTTTGTAAGTTGTTACAGGGCGTTCTTTAGAGGGGAACATATGTTTAAACCTCTGTATCCAATCTCTTTCTCTCTCTCTCTCTCTCTCTCTCACACACACACACACACACACACACACACACACACACACTCACACACACACTACAACTGTTTGAACTCCTGGTTCCTCTCAAGCACAGCACATCTGATCAGATCTACAGAGAGTTTCGCTTTTATCCAGTTCATTATGATACTGGAGTCAATTTGTTTCTTCTTTGAAACTTTTGGCAGGAGTTCAGAAATGTATCCTTCTGCTTCTACCATTTCAGCCACACCCCTCTGCTGGAGCCTAGTATTAAGTGTACCTCAGGATAATGTTTAATTTTCTTTCATACTTATATTTATGATATATATTTTCGATTTTATTCCATTTCTATTACTACTTGTTCTTCAATTCCATTTCACTTTCACTCTCTATGCCAAATCAAACATGCGAATCATTTGCTGTGGCGACCCCTGAAAGGAAATCTCTCTCTCTCTCTCTCTCTCTCTCTCTCTCACTCTCTCTCTCTGTCCCTGTCTCTCTCTGTCTCTCGCTCTCTTTCATTTTCACTCTTGACCTTGGACTGGATGTGTGTATCTCCGGATGTTCGTAAAACAAATGTTCGTAAGTGGGGGAGTGTCTTTTCCTCAAGAGTTATAATTTTTTTTCACTGAGATCTGGTGTTGAGGTTGGGACAGTCAAATCACTGCGGAAAGTCTCCAGCACATCCCAAAGATTTTCTGTATGGTTAATGTCAGGATTCTGTGGTGCCAGTTCATGTGTGAACATGATTCCTCATGCTTTCTGAACGAGTCATTAATTCATTATTCATACCGCTTATCCTATTAGGGTCAAGGGGAAGCTCGAGCCAATCCCAGCTGACTTTGGGCATGAGGTGAGGTTTACACTCTACATGTTTTTGGCAAGGATTATACAGACACCAATAACCACAGCCACTCATGGGCACTTTAGAGAAACCAGTGTAGCTAACGCACATATCTTTGGACTGTGGGATAAAACATGAGTCGTCTGGAGGAAACCCATCCAAACACCCTTGAAAACATGCAGACCCCATGCTGTAAAGCAAGAGTGATAAGTATTGCACCATCATGCCACCCTCCCTATAGCACTGAATGATATATTCATGCCATCAGAAAAGAAAAACTATTGATAGCATAAAATGTACCATGGAAATCATGGCGGCCATAGCAGTGATAATTAATCCATTCCAGCGTCTTTTTCGGAATCTGGATTTTTCGTAAGTAGAGGCACATTTTACATGCAAAACGTATGATTTGTTCCAAGGCTCCCAATACTACCCCATAAACCCTTCAAAAATTATAAAAGTACACGAATTTTGTATGAAATATGTGTTAAAAGTAAAAGAAAAATATTTATTAATCCATGTAAACATTTTATTAACATATTAAACCATTTTATTAACATATTTATTAATGTAACCACTAATAAACATTTTTTATCCATTTTTACATTCATTATTAAACATTTGTGGCGCACTCCGTGGCACGTTCCGCAGAATGCGGGGCGGTGTCACAGCCGACGCCAGAGCGTCAAGCAGGTAAGTGCGCTTTGAATACTTGTTTAGTACTCAACATTCACCTGTTTGCTTGAGGGATCGGCGGTCCGGATGAGCTGCGTTTTGCCCACATTCGGCAGAGCGCGCCACATTTATTAAACATTTACTGAATTAAACATCTTAAAAAAATGAAAAATAAGCTGCAATGAGCACTCTCAAAAAACTCACGAAACTCACAACCAACAATACAACTCTCCTTTACGCATGTGACAAAAAAAGCATTATAGGTACAGTACTATGGAGATTCAGCTCCCTCCTGGTCAATGGGAGGCCAGCGGGGCAAGATGTTGGGAGACAGCCAATGAGAGAGCAACTCGTGCATTGTTTGAATGGCGCGTTTGGCGCTTTTCATGAGAAAAACTTGTCTTATATACAGAGGAAAAAAATTTCTGAAAATGTTTTTTGTAAACTGGATTTTTCGTATTCTGGGGATTTCGTAAGAAGAGGGCCGACTGTACTACATTAATACTATGTGGCCACTTGGTGACTGCGATGGAAGGTCTTGGGATAGTTACATGCACAAGACGGTACATGGTTCATTGGGATCTACCCTTTAACCAAAGATGCAAGCATAACTCAGGATGTTGTATTTAAGTGTTCCTCAGTCTCACATCATTTCTGCTTGAACTGCTTCTGAAATGGTTTCTACCCGCCATCACTCATATTCTGAATGTCACAAGGATCTGACAGTGTAATTGTCAGTAAAATTATTCAATTATTCCAATTCATTTAATGAAATATTTAAAAATATTATGACATGATGCCAGACAACTGGCAGCAAGCAGAGTTTCTTGTTTTATGCTTCTTTTTTCCCCTTTTCTTTAGTACTCACCCAGCATGAGGAATACCTACCTATCTATGACTGATACCCCAGTGCGCCCCTTTGGAAATGACGATCAGGTGTAAAGTGTAAGTGTTCAGAACTCTGAAGGAGCCAAAACGACTCTTGAATCCTCCTCGATGATATTTAATTCAGATTTTTATCTCCCTGCACACAGTTTCTCTCCAGTCTCTCCTTCTGAAGAATTCAAGACCGTTCTCAAGCCGTTTTCAGAGTTCCTACCTGCAGTGTTTGCTGACTCAACGGAATGAATCAAGAGACACTCCACACAGAAACCTTTTCAAAGAGGAGCCCATTCAGGCTAATAATGTCGCATCAACCGCCATGTAAATACAACGTTTTGGTCAGTACAGGAAAATATGCAAACTGTGACATGTTCCATGACTGTTTATCTGTTGTCTCTGAAGTTATTTTATGGGCTAATATTTACATAGAGAGAAAAATGAACCTGATCACAATCCCACAATAAGTCACACTGGTAATTGTGCACTGGAAGGAATAAATGGTGCTGCTACCTGTAGAGCTTCTGTACAGTACATAACTGTGACATCATATGCAATGAAGTTTTACCTCATTGCTAGTTGATTACATTTCAAACAGAGAGAGTTCTAGCAGAGGGCCAGAGTGTAGATTAACCATGTATTGAAAGATCTTTTTTTTTTTTTAGGCTCAGATTTGAGAGAATGCCTTTCAATTATTCGATTTCAGTGCAAAGTCAAGACACTTTAGTATATGTATGCTGATGTACTGTGTGAATATGGCTGAGCTCGCTGCGTTAGCTTATTGCTTTTTCAGTGCTGGTTAGGTATCAGTGCTGAACTTGAACTTCACTGACTGAATGATATGCTGAATAAGATTGAAATTATACTCAAAGATATATAGCCTGAATTATACAACAGAACCCCTTTCCTTTAAATCTTTATTCTCAGATGCTTTTCTATTGTTAATATTTTGATCAAGTTTGGAAAATGTAAAACTTGATTAAATATTTTTTTTCTTTGTATTGTAGCAGTGTTTATTACTCTTAGCATGTTTTACTATTTACAGATTTTTCCAGCCAGATCATGACAGTTTCCTTTGAACTTGGGCATGAGGGTAGAGTGTCTTCCGATAAACCAAACTTAAGTGTGGTAACATCGTTATACTCGTCAGCATGCATGCTACCTATTGACAGTGGATTCAGAGTACTTTGTGTCCCTGGACCAACTCTTTCTTTCTTTTATATATACTCTGTATTAATTTCACAAGGGAAATCTGGTTACTATATTTAATCCATCCAAAGTGAGCACAGAAACACGCACACGTAAACAGTAGAGCTGGGTATTGCCTAAATTTTGTGTATCGCGATATATTGCAATTTCTAGCATGTATTGCGATATACTGTATTGCAAGAAGAATTCTAAATTAAAAGTGAGCCTAGTATTTATTCTTTATTTCAAAAAGAGAAATCAACAACATTAAAAACGTTGGTTTTAGTCATTAAAATAAAAATTCTAAGCATCAGTAAAAACCTAATTATGAAAATTTAATGTTTTAAATTTTGGCACAAACGTTATCACTGAAATAGAACTGCATATTGAGCGAGATAAGCTATTTAAACATATTAAATGCACAAACATTAGAAATGCATCTAGTGCTTTTATTAGCATATTGTGAAGCCTTAATCATTAATGCATGAATATTAAATTTTTAAGGCGGGATTAAAGGTGGAGCATCATCCACGCATGCACAAAACTGTAACATGCACGACTAGACCTCATCGGACCTGTGACCCTATGAGCAGTAGATTGATATATTTATATAGAACAATATTAACATTACATGTTTATATATTCATGCCATCATAGCGATGCGCACAGGCCTGCTGGGCATGTGCCGCACGTGGAATACTCAGTGACACTGACGGCTCAGGAAAGTCTGTCAAACTTTAGAACTTTACAATAATAACATGCAATATAGTTTATCGTATAAATCACATTCATATTATCGTTATCCTGGAGAGAAATGGAATGTAATTTACCAGAATCTGGACCAACTTGGAGCATGTTGAGCCTGAGGCTGAGTCCGCAAATAGTGTGACGTCACTTTTTTCAGAGTCGACAGATATTGTCACATTAAGCAAAAAAAAAAAACACGCATGGTTAATGTGCCTTGTTGGCGATCAGCATCATGGGACCGCTTCCCTCTTTTGCTCATTTAAGTGAAAATCTAGATGCAGTAGGTCAGTAAATTTCTGAGCAATTAGCAACATGAACCGCGGTTTTGTTTTTAGCGAGAATTTCCGGATCTTGTATAAAAATAAATTCTATTGGCTGGAGGCTTTCATGACATCTGCACTGCCCAATCATGGCATGGCTCTTATTATACCGGGCTCTACACACACGACTGGAGATAAGAGGACGGAAACGCGATTGTGTCAGGATTACATGCCGGAACCTCTGAGGTCGCCATTTTTTTTTTTCAACAAAAGCATTACTTCTGGTTCTCTTAACGAGAACAGCCAAAGTTGGGTTTTTTTTTACTGTTCCAAAGTTTTCTGAATGCATGTCAAAAAACAGTTTTACTTCAGAGTATCGAAATACATATTGTTTGCATGTTAGAATCGGTTTAAACCGATAAACCGGTTTTATTGTGCAGCTCTAGTAAACAGTGAGCATGCACACACCTAGAGGAAGTGGGCTGTCAAACATTTTGGAGTTAGGTTTCTTGTTCAAGGGCACTTTAGCCATGAAGGTGGAGGAAGGGAAGGTGCAGCTCACTCCAACCCCCCCAACCCCTGACTGCCACACATTTTCCCTGTTGGTTCAGGAATGAAACCACACAGATCGTTAGGTCACAAGTTACTCTAGCCATTAGGCCACAGCTGCCCCTGAAATACCTTTTATTATCTAACCAAGAATCTCTGAGCTGCTTGTCAGATATTTTCAATATAGAATTCAACATTGCTATTCCCCCCACTTTGACAATCTTTTTGTGAAATGTTACCATAAAATTCTTACTCCACTGTTTTATAAACAAAACAGCATAATACTTGCTTTGACTTTGTTATCGTCAATAACCAAGAAATGTGTTGCATCTTTGCAAATCCAGTAATATTTCCTATGTTCAAAATAAATCAGCCTGTTTTCATTAATTCGTTCATTTACTGAACTGCTTAATCCTAATTAGGGTGTTGGGGAGGATCGTGTCCATCTCGGCTGACTCTCTGCGAGGACAGAGTACACCCTGGACTGATCCCTGGGCCATCACAGGGGCAGAAACACGCTCGTGGCTATGCAGCTCCTCTTTACGGAAGTCAGCAATGGTTCTTTTACATGAACCTCTCACCACAGACAGTGAGAGATACCGCCGGCCTTTGATAACCCAGTTAGCTGCACTGGGGAAATTCAGCCTGTTTTTAATATGATTATTTATCTGTATAATATTGGTGACACAGCGACTTACAGCAAGTTGCTTGCTTCCCTGGTTTTCCTTCAGATTCCTCCGACAGTTTAAATACATGCACATTCGACTAATTGGCCGTTCCAAATTGCCCCTAGTTATGAGTTGGAATGGTTGAGTGTGTTGTTCAGGGTTTACCTTATCTTCACCCAGAGGTGGTTGTGTTGTAAAGTTAATTTATAATGGTAAACAATGATAACAAAAAAGAAAAAGATGCTTAAAGTCCCAGCAGCTCACCTTTTTTTAAAATTACTGAATCCCTGTTACAGTTGAGGACAAGGAGCCAGGGAATTCCTTGTTCTGCTTGAGAAAAAGCAAAAAAAAAAAAAAAAAAAAGGCAAAAAAGACATGATATAGGATTCAGGTTTTTTAATTATAGATATCGATATATATTTATTTATTTATTTTTAATTATGGTGGTGAAGTGGTTAGCAATATTGGATCCTAGCAATACATCTTCATGAAATCTGAAATTCGGGGGGGGGGGGGTGCAGTGTATAATGTAAATGAATATACATGTACTGGGTGGCACGGTGGTGTAGTGATTAGCACGTCCGCCTCACAACAAGAAGGTCTGGGTTTCCCAGGCTCAGGGTTTACTGTGTGGGGTTTAAATGTTCTCCCCGTGCTTGCGTGGGTTTCCTCCATATACTCCAGTTTCCCTCTGCAGTTCAAAAACATGCAAAGTGGGCTAATTGGCTTTTACAAATTGCCCATAGGTGTGAGTGTATGGTTGTGTGTATGTTGGCAGTGGTGGCTCTGATGGCCTGGCGAGCTGTTCAAGGTGTCGGTTGAGATCGGCACCAGCTACCCCATGACCCTAATTAAGATTATGCAGCTTAGAACATGAATGAATGAATATATTTGTACTGTGTCATTTGCTTCATGCTCCATTCCACACCCATAATGCTTTGGGGCACTTTCTATGGTTGCTGTTGTAATGTATGTTTTTACCTGAGAGGGATGATGGCTCCCTGCAGAACTTCCTCTCTAGGAGAAACATCAATTGACTCACATTCACAGCTTAATATGCATGTCTTTGGACTGTGGGAGGAAACCGTAGTAATGGGGGAAACTGCATCGAACTTGCCTCTGAGGGTGTTACAGCTAAACAGAAAATAAATAACAAAATGATTCATTGCCACAGAACTGCCAAAGGTGTCAGCTCTGTAAATCCAAACATTTTAAAGATGTGAAAAGAAGTTGGCTGGTTTGTGATCTCAGTAAGAGCTGTGTGTGTTTAAAGAGGTGCTGTATATTCATGAGACATGATATGACTGTTGTTTGTCGTCCAACCCCAAACTGTCAGTCATCAATGACGCTCATTTAACTGTCACAAGATAACTTTCATTACATTTATCAGACCAAATACACTCACGGTTCTGAGCATTTAGGATCCAGCCATGAAATACATGTAAAATTTCATGGTGAGATTATGCGTTTGGATGGCATTTGCAGAACTTGAACAGCAGGGGGCAGTATGACATTAAGAAGACTGAATCTGTGAGCTCCACAATCCTCCAGTGAAGTGATTGATTTGAGGGTTATAGTTCTTCTTGCATCATGCAGGACAGAAATCTCTTCAGTTTGAATTCTCCTGTCTTCCAATTAGTTTAATCATCTTAAAAATCACTAAAAGTTTGCTTTAAATAATGCAGCAAAAGAATATATATATATATATATATATGCATATGCATTATTTAAAATAAAAGGAATATATATATATATATATATATATATATATATATATATATATTTTTTTTTTATTCAATGAAAATTAGCTTGCGTACGTTTGTGGGCCTGGAAATAACACATTATATATATTATATATATATAATGTGTTATTTCCAGGCCCACAAACGTACGCAAGCTAATTTTCATTGAATAATCTTTCTATTGTTGCTTTTGTACAAATGATGACTTGGTATTACTTTTATTATACTGTAATTGGTTTAATTATAATTGAGCCTGTGTCAGTGTTGTTAAGACCGAGCCTCTCCAGTGTGCAGTATAAATAGGGAGACAGACACAAGGTTAAACTTCAATGAAATTACTGAATTTATATGAATTTAGAAAAAAAAAGAAAAGAAATGAAGACTTGAAGCTGATAAATGAACCTAAAATGAGTCTATAAATAATTCAGTTACATTGAACATAACAACAATTTATGATGAATATTTACATTGTAGTTCTGTCTTACATCCCTGATGAGTGAGCCAATGTGCTCATGGTTCAAGCCAAGTAAGAAAGAAAAGAGTTGTTTTATTGAAGCTGCTGTAGTGACTGAGCTCAGTATGTAACATTAATGCTCACACCTGCTGAACTGCAGGGAGACCGGAGCATATCTCAGTCAACTCTGGGTGAAGGTAGACCCACAGTACATCTGCAACAGTCTATTTATCGCAGGGACAACACACTCAACCATTCACAATCACACCTATGCGGCCCACTGTGCATGTCTTTGGACTGTGGGAGGAAACCAGGGTACCCAGGTGAAATCTGTGCAAACACAGGGAGTACATGCAAACTCTAGGGCATGTCTACAACATGCAGAAATACATTACGAATCTGTTTTGGGTTTGATTTTAGTCTTCACACATTTTTTTAAAACTCAGTTAACCATCCTCCCCCCATCTGTTTTTCACATTACAATTATTAACTATACAGTATACAAGTAAGGCTTTTACACCCAAGCCTCGTGGCTCATTACAGCCGAGCTTATCCAGGGTTCTGTGGTGTGAAGTGACCAGGAGTTCAACTCCTTATGGATGGGACACTAGTGCATCCCATGATGCCTTCCCAGTATATATATATATATATATATATATATATATATATATATATATATATATATATATATATATATATATATAATATTATATTATATTTATATATTATATTTATATATTATATATATATATATATATATATATATATATAATATTATATTATATTTATATATTATATTTATATATTATATATATATATATATATATATATATATATATATATATTTTTTTTTTTTTTTTTTTTTTTTTTTTTTCTAACCTATTTAAACTGCTGAGTGGTCAGTGGCACAAGACCGTGCTCCCCAGGGTCTTAGCTCAATTGGGGTCTAGGAATTCAAACTCATCATCACCTGTCGATTACCCTAACCATTGCACCACACATATATTAGCATACACCATCCAAGCTTTTATGTTTATTAATAAAAACCTCATATGACCATTACTGTATTTCCCAGCTACTGAATCATCTGATCTGTTCTTCAAACCTACGAATCGGTTCCCAGCCTTCACCTAAAAAAAGCTGATTCATTCGTAAATGATACCTCAATCATCAGAAATGTAGTGAGTCAAATAACGGAGTCGACTCTCCATTCTTTGAATCTTTTCGAGAATCGGCTCTTTTCGGGAAGCTTTTCCGACCATCTCAGGAGAAAACCCAAATACGGCTGTTTGCATTATTCATGAGAGAATCATTTGCCGATTAGTGTTTAATATTTTAACTGCTACTGTACATGGTTTTGTAACCCAGGCGTGTAAATAACACGGAAAGCTATGAGAAGAGGACAGTAGTCTTTATAATATTACATTCTCAATGGATTCTGCTCATTCAAACATGGAGGAAGAACTTCCTGAAACTCTGTCTTCAGTCCTCTTCTATTTCCGGCTGTAGATGCGGAAGTGCTTCCTAAACGCTTACTCATACAATAATTATATATTCCACCATATAATAGGGCGTGGCGATGACGTCACACTGGGTACACTATATAAAAGCAGCTGTACAGAGCGTGGTAGTGCACTAGTACAGTCAGTCCACAAATAGCTGTTTTAAGAAAAAACAGTAAACAACAAGCATCTTACCTATTACAGCTGATCAGGAAATAGCGATTTACTGACATCTTTTCTTTTGAGTCGTACAAAAAGACAAGACCAACAGTATGAACAGCAAGATTAACGTACACAAGTTAGACCAGCGGTGGCTTTCGATCCTCCGCCAAACTAAAGAGACAGAGCTGCATCAAGACATCACACTGCTCAGATGTGCTTTCGAAAAGGTTATGGATTGCAAGGACCACACAATTAAAGTGCTGGTGTCTGATCTGAGTGAGCCACAGTTGGCTTATAGGGCTCATCTCCAGCGTATGGATCATCTGCTGCAGGTGCACAGACGCCGACTGGCAGCATTGGATTCGCACTGGAAGGCCAGTGTAAAGGAACTCAGTACTGAGCACAGCACGGAGAGAGAAAAACTTCTGAAGCTACACGAACAGGAGCGTGAGTACTTCAAGGCAGAAATCTTGGCTTTGGAGGAGCGATATGCTGAAATACACAGTAAGGCTGTAGAGGACTACAAGAGAACCTATAACAGCATTAAAAACTGGCATTTAGAGGAAGGCATGGTCAAGGAGTTGCAGCACCACTACCATCATGGACTGGAGAAGTATATAAAAGCTACTAAGGATCAAGACATAACAACATCTCAGCTGGATCATGCAATCCAGAAAACAAGCCCAGGCACCAAGCACGTGCAGAAATTGCAGGCCAATGTCAACGCTCTGATTTTTTATCCAGATTCCAGTCTGATAGCCAATGAGGAATTTGCACGTAGCCTTCGAGCAGAGTGTGAGGAACTTAGTCAGAAAGTCCAACAGCTCAGAGATAAGTTAATCTCTGACCAAGCAGCTGAAAAAATACGGCTAGCTAATCACGCACAGTACAGTGAGAACGCAAAAAAAGCACTTCAAAATATTATAAGAGAGGGAGAAAAACTGTTGTCTCTGGCTGATGTGTGTCACAAACTTGAGCGTGAGCAGGAGAAAGTGCTTCCTGTTTGCATCGTGTCATCCCTGAATTCGGAAGACTTGAGTCAGGAGAGCGCACATTCGATGCAGGTGATGTCTGAAGAGCTAGCCGAGACAGAGCAGGACTACAAAGAACTGGAGCAGTTCTGGCAACGTTACAACAAGGTTATACTGGACCATCTGCGTTTAGAACATGAGAAGAACATCCTAGAACAGGAGAACCAGCAGCTGAAGATTGTTCTGAAGCGCTACTTGGACGAAATATCTGATAGGAGCGTGATCGTAACAGAAGAGCCACCGTTTAAGGTGTCCTCTGCACCAATCTACGCCTTTCCAGCTTTAAAAAAAAAACAAATATCAAATCAACATAAACTTTAAGAAAGGAATTGCAGCGGCTGTGTTGGTGGGAAAGTCATAACAGGAAGAAGAGCAGTGGAAAAGAAAAAGGCAGATACCAACAGTAGAGGAGATCATTTCATTATTATCTGATCGATGTGTGTTTGATATTATTTATTTGATTATAGTTTATTTTATTGGTTAAAAAGTAAATTAAGCTTGTAGAAATGATACAATGATGCCTCTGATATAATACTGTAAGTCTAACAAATGTTAGCATATATATATATATATATATATATATATATATATATATATATAGACACTCCCTGACTTACGTTTTAGTTCGGTTTCGGACGGCCAAATATAAGGTGAAAAAAAAACGTAAGTTGTTACTGTGTGCTCCAGTGACGCATGACGTTCATACTGTATTATACATCCATATATACCATTAACGTATCTCATAAAACACCCCTAAAGCAATTATTATAAGCATAACATTGTAAAATAATATCAAATATATCAAATAATATCAACATTAATTTCAAATAAATTAAATTCAAGCAAAATAATTTCAAATAGATAAATTTTAATCAAATTCACTCATCAAATATCAAATACAGTATCAAATATAACCTTTAACATTCTCTATGACGCGATCTTTCTGCTTGTAAATGGTTCTGATGGTCGACGGAGCCATTTGGAAGAAACGTGCAACATTCACGTGTTTTTCACCAGCATCGATTTTCTTGATAATAACCATCTTCGTTTCTAACGAGATGGCTTGCCGCTTTTTCTGATTACCACCATCACTAGTAGGCTTACGTTTTCGACCAACCATATTTGCTTAGGGTTACAAAAGTCTGCAGAACAGTGTAAACACAAAGATCACAGAGATGACATCTAAACACAAGGGTAACACGTGACCTGGGAAGAAGAAGGGGCACGTTCAGTTTGTCGTTTGTAAACAATGGACGCAGTGTCATGCGTAAGTAGCGTATTACGTAAGCGTACTACGTAGGTACGTGTCGTAGTACAGAGAGCACGCTAAACTCAAAATTTTAATTTTTCTTTTTTAAAAATGCAAAATCGAAAAATACGTAAAACGAATGAACGTAAAGCGGGGAGTGTCTGTATGTATAATATATAGATATCTATATATATATAAAGATGATGAGATGAGGGATTTTCTTTCGGCTTTTTCCCTTTATCAGGGGTCGCCACAGTGAATGATTCATACGTTTGATGTCCTTCCTGAGACAACCCTTTAGCAAGGGGCACAAACACACTGATGGCTTTGCAGCTCCTCTTTACGAAAGTCAGCAATGGTTCTTTTTACATGAACCTCTCACCGTAGACAGTGAGAGACATGGCCGGCCTTTGATAACCCAGTTAGCTGCACTGGGGGGGACAGTGACAACCTTGTGGAGAGTGGGACTCGAACCCTCAACTTTAGCAGTGATCCAGCACCTTTTACCACCAGGCCACCAGACTTTTATATATATATATAGTCATTTACAAAGGGATCTGTATGACATCCGATCTACGATGAACCAGATAAATTGATGGAAATATTTGGTTATCAAAGGTGAATATATAATAGTTAATATATATATTACTATACTATAAACACCTCCATACTATACACCCTGAACAACTCACCAGATCATCGCACACGCCACTCTTTTCTGTGGGCAGTGTGCATATCCTACCTGTATGATGATGTGGGTTTCCTCCAGGTACTCTGGTTTCCAAAAACATACACAGTAGATAATGGCTCCTCCAAATCACCCCGAGCTGTGAGAGTGAGTGTGAACGGTCGTATGAGTTGCCCTGGCGGTGGTCTGGTGAGCTGTTCAGGGTGTATGTTGCCTTGGCATGAAATTGGCTGATTGGATTGATATCAGCATGATTCTGCCCTCGCCCAGAGTCGGCTTAGATAGGGCTCCAGCCTCCCCATGACCCTAATTAGGATTACAGTACCCAGTTTGGATGAAACGAAAGAATGAATGACAATGACATTGTAAAAAAATAAATTCAATTCAATAATATTTTTTAATAAGTTCAGTATTTACTGATTTTTTTAAACCTTCCCCACATACACAATACATTTGTTTGATTTGGCATTCACCCATTTAATTATTTCTATATCAAAGTCCGCCAATGTCTCTCACTGTCTGGTGAGAGGTTCATGTAAAAGAACCGTTGCTGGCTTAAAGAGGAGCTGCATAGCCGTCAGCATGTTTCTGCCCTGTGATGGCCTAGTGAGATGTCCGGAGTGTACTCTGCCCTCGCTCAGAGTCGGCTGACATGAAAACCATCCTCCCCAGTACTCTGATTAGGTTTAAGCAATTCAGCAAATGAATGAATGAATAAGACATGCCCTCTCTCTCTCTCTCTCTCTCTCTCTCTCTCTCATAGTAAACTGACAGTGTCAGTGTTTCTAACAGAAGTGTTGACAATAAAGTCAGGATCAAGTTCACACTTGGGTTGGTTGGTTCCTTGAGTGTTTTATCACTTTTATGACTTATATTTTTGAATCACTTCATTCTCCTTGGGTTATGGAGAGGCTGATTTAAGTATTAACTAAAAAATAAATGTAATTATTGTTAAATACCTAATAAATAAATTATTGTTAAGGGAAAATGTATTTAAGGCTAATATTTCATATTTGGTATGAACATTGGAATTGAAACAGTAGGGCATATAGAGGCAGTCGTGGCTCTGTGATAAGGGCTCTCTGGGTTACTGATCCAAGGATTGGTTGATCCCAGTACCTCCAAGCAGCCACTGGTGTGTCCTTGTGCAAGGCCTTTGACCCTCAATTCCGCAATTGTATAAAAATGTTCATTGCCCTGGAGGGTCTCTGCCAAGTGCCATGAATGTTAAAGTCAAATAAAATAGATCCAACCAGTTGACATTTTGGGGGAATAGTAAAGTCAACTTGTCCAAAATAACACTGCCTTTGTACATGTGACCAGTGACGAGGTCTCCGGTAAAGGTTTGCCAACCATTATAGCATCCTATACAAATAATCATGGTATTTTCAGACAAGTGCAAAATCTATATTGAAGAAAACATGGATGTACATTTTTGAGGCATGTATTAGTCATTTGTTAATTTTCTGCACCATTTAATTCTAATTAGGGTTGCGGGGAGGCTGGCACCCATCTCAGACGACTCTGGGCGAGGGAAGATTACACCCTGGATGGCTCGCCAGGCCTTCGTGGGACAGAAATACGCCGACGGCTATGCAGTTCCTCTTTACAAAAGTCAGCAATCGTTCTTTACATGAACCCCTCACCACAGACAGTGAGAGACATGGCCGGACTTTGATAACCCAGATAGCTGCACTGGGGGGGTGGGGGGTGGGGGGTGGACACCAGCAGTGATCTTCTCCTTTCACAGTGGGGCTTGGGAGTGGTAATCCAGTACTTCACCACCTTGCCGCCACTGCCCTGAGGCATGTCTATGAAATTTTATTTATTCTAATTAAGTAGAATACCGGGGTCGAAATGCATGTTAAATTAACACTATTTAAAAACTAAAGCCCCCTTTGGGTTCACCTTTAAATCCCCGTTCAAAGGTCGCACCACATATCCAGCAACTGTTATACAGTTATCGTTCCACTATTGGTGTTCATGGGAAAAAGGAATGAGTTACATCTCATCCCAGAGTCATCAATACACTAAAGCCGGGAGGGTGTCATGGTAAGATTTAGTGTTCAGATGGCATCTGCACCACACGTAGATGAACAACAGGGGGCAGCATGACTTTCTGAAAACTGCAATCCTTGAGCTTTACTTCCCTCTTGATAAATACAGTACTATATCTAATTTAAAGGGTCCCGAGGCCTTTGCATTGTGTCGTACCGAAATCACTTAATCTTCAAATTTTGTGTTTATTATTTCAAACACGTTTATTTCAAAGGCGAGGAGACGCTAGCGTAGCTTGTTAACACGTCCGCCTCACAGCAAGAAGGCCCTGGATTTGAGCTCAGTGACATCATTGTGTAGGATAATCAGTAGTCATGATATCACAGAGTGTGTCGGTCATGTGGTAAAACATCATGACAAAGAGAAAGTCAACGTGTAAATCCCTGCTGGTGGGATTGTCTTGGGTTGTCTTGGGAGGGTGGTAGCGCCCCTGTCTGAGACATCACAGAGTTTGATGGTCAGTCAGTAGGAAATGATATCACAGAGTGTGTAGGAGTCGTTTCTCGATGCTCAGTGAAGGGCTGGACTTGTGTTGACATTTGTGACATCATTACCTACTGATTGACATACACAGTGATATGGCCCCAAGTACAGTGACCGTGAGTGCGCGTGCGTGTGTTTGACGGTTAATAGGTACTGCCAATATTTCCCATACCTCCTATCACCCCTTTCGGGGGGGTCTTATGTCAGAGACGAAAAGAAGCAGAGGGTCATGAAGTCCCGGGTGTGAGGAGCATTGCTAAATGATCTTGTCCCATTACATGGATCACCCGCCAATGGACAAATCACTGATTTGTCAGAAACCATTTTTATTTATAGCTGAACATTTTTGCCCACATGAATCATATCTTCAAATAAATTAAATAAAACGATTATAAGTAATTTTTATAAATAGAATATTTTTTTTCGTATAATCCTCATTCATTTGCTTTCATTCATCACTTAATCCTATTAGGGTTTCAGTCGACACTTGGCGAGGGTGAGGTTAATCAGACCATCAAAGGGTCAAGACACAACCATTCGCACTCACTATTGAGTGAGTGCGAATCCAGGAGGAAACCAGAATGCCTTGAGAAAACCCATAAACGTACAGAGGGGACACGGAAACTCCACAGAGAAACGACCTCACCAAACCCGGGGACTCGAATCCAGGACCTACTTGCTATGTGCTATGTGCTAACCCCTCTCCCACCTTATTTTTTCCAGATTAAGGAAAATTTATGGAATCAATCAATTTAGAGGAAACATTTATGGTATCATATTGTAATAAACCTGGGTAATTGCAAGGAAACATGACGGGGGACAAGGTAGCTGTCAGCTACAAAATTGGGACGATGTATGAAATATCGTACACAGATGATATAAATATCTTACAAAAGAAATTCAACACAGAGTTTGGCAAAATATGTTCGTAGTTAGTGGATAACATGATAGGAACATATATCCCAATGGAATTAGTGGTTCAGAATAATGTATAAAGCTGCTATAGTGAGTATCACAATCCTGACTGTTGTCCAAAATAATCACAAGATGAGACACCTCCCCTTCTGCCTGTTTCCTTTCGGTTTTTTTTTTTTTTTTTTTTTCTCAATCACACATTTGAAGTACAAACAATTCCGAGGGAACATAATCATCAAAAACATGAAAAACTGCCATGTTACAAATTTTGACCAGCTATCGTTTGTCTAGCAGTGCTTTTTTGTTTTCAGACATATAACCTAAGAGTAATATGATGGGCTGTATATGCATAAATATATAGATGCTACATGATTGATTGAGCATTGGATGTCAACGTAGCAGCCATACTGGAAGTAACACTGTTCTTGAAAGTATCACGAGCTGAGCCCATTGGCTTTATTAAAATTTCTTTGCCTCTTTCGTCATGTGTTGTTTGGGTAACAATTGCTTTTGAATGTTTATGGCCATCGTAGCATCACTCACTGATTTCTGTGTTTGTGTGCATTTCTTCCCGCTTCCTCTGTACAAAGTGATGCAAAATAGGCTGATTGGTTGTTCCAAATTGCCCCTAGGTGTGAGTGTGAATAGTTGTGTGTGTGTGTGTTGGCCCAGTGATGGTCTGATGAGCTCTTCAGGGTATGCTAAGTCTTCACCTAGTCAGCTGATAGAGGCTCCAGCCTCCCCAGTGATTGAGTGGTTCAGCAAATGAACGAGTGAGTGAGTGTTGGGTAGTGATTGCAGTGTCTAATTTTGACTAATTCATTCTCTCAATGATTGGCATTCGTAGCACTAAAGTAAATTTTTAACAATGATGCTTATCCAATGGTAGTGGTGGCCCAGTGGTAAGGTGCTGGTTTACTGATCCCAGGGTTGGGGATTCAGGCTGCCCGATCAACAGGATGTCACTGCACCCACACGCACCCCCAGCTATCTGGGTTATCAAAGTCCGGCCATGTCTCTCACTGCCTATGGTGAGAGATAAAAGAACCATCGCTGACTTTTGTGAAGAACTGCATAACCGTCAGCATATTTCTGTCCCACGAATGCCTGGCAAGCCATCCAGGGTGTACTCTGCCCTCGCCCAGAGTCGTCTGAGATGGGCGCCAGCCTCTCTTCAACCCTAATTCGGATTAAATGGTTCAGAAGGTTAACTAATGACTAATACAGTCATACTAAGTGCAGCAAACCTAGTCATCAAAGTCTGGCTCATGTCTCTCACTGTCTGTAGTGAGTGGCTCATGTAAAAGAACCATTGCTGACTTTCGTCAAGAGTATCTGTATAACCTTGCTTCGTGATGCCCTGGTCAGCTGTACATTACAGGGTGTACTCTGCCCTTGCCCGGAGTCGGCTGAGATGGGTATCAGCCTCCCCGTGAGCTGTATTAGGATTAAGTGGCTCAGAAACTGAATGAATGAATGAATGTATGTTTATCCAAAATTGTTTAATATTAACTTTTGTTCATTTGGATAACCCAATTTCCACGTGCCTGAGTAAACATGCCTTTTCCAATATGGCGGAGACGCTGACGTATGGTGTCCACAAAACGGGTGCGTTACAGAATAGAATAAACTGGAATACAGTTACTGGATACTGTATGTGTGTAATTTTCTCGAATTGACCGTTGGAATAATGCCTCTGATCTGAGAACAGGTTTTGTATTCGTTGAGTGTTTGCGAAGAGTTGGGAAACTGATCCTACATCAGAAAAAAAGGGAACAATTCATGGGCTCATGACGCAACTTCCGGATTGTTGATGCTTGTTGTCGTACGGTTTCTCGTGAGCCGATTGATGTAAATCTATCATACCTGGGATGTAATTCGGAAAGTAATTGATTGATTTCGGAAGCGAACAGCGGAAGTGTAGTAAAAGGGGCGGGGATGTGGGAGAAACACAATGGGAAACGTTTTCTACAGAAAAGGACCAGCAAGTCGAATAACGGAGCAGGACCGAGCTGTCTTGGTATTATCATTATTATTATTATTATTATTATTATTATTACAACAACAACGATGATAATAATAATAATTATTAATATTCAGTCATATGTTTGTTTATTTATTTATTTGTGTGTTTATTTATATTCATCCATTCATTTTCTGTAACCAATTCTAATTAATCCTAATTAGGGTCACAGGGAGGCCGATGCCCATCCCAGCCGACTCTGGGCGAGGGCGGAGTACTCCCTGGACAGCTTGAAAGGCCATCGCAGGGCGGAAACATGCTGAGGGCTATGCAGCTACTCTTGTCGAAAGTCAGCAATGGTTCTTTTACACCTCACACCATAGACAGTGAGAGACATGGCCGGCCTTTGATAACCCAGTTAGCTGCACTCGTGGGGGGGCACAGCAGTGACAACCTGTTGAAAATGGTGCTTGAACCCCCAACCTTCGGCTCAGTGATCCAGTGCCTTCACTACCAGGCCACCGCTGCCCGTGGTATTTATGTGTGTTTATTGTTTTAATTTGTGTGTGTGTTTTATTTGTGTCTGTTTGTTTATGTGTGTGTTTGGGGGGGGGGGGGTATAGACAGTTATGGTCAGTATGTTATGTAAGGCTAAAGCGATTAATCTTCCTGTGCTGGGATTAGTCAGGTGGTACTTTAACTGGCTCTGGGATTAAAGCTAAGGGTTGCAGCGCTGACTAATGAAATCAAATAACAGGGTGTGCCGTTCTAGAAAAAAAAATAATCAATGATGACATGATGTAATGCAGTCAAGAGATTTATCAGCACTGTTATTGTGATTATTTGTTTGTTTATTTATTCCCCCCAGCCTAATTTCAATTGTCTCAAATTCTCACCCATGAAGTGTAGCCTCCTTATCACATGCAACCTCCAGGGCGAAATAGAGACAATCTTAGCCAAACCTGATGGGCCCCAGTTAAGATGGCCATGTAGCCCAGGAATAAACCAAGTGTAGCCCATTTTCCATTCACACGTTTGCAGTTGACATGTTGCGCCAGTGGAACCTGTTGACACATTTTTAATCCCATTTACTAGCCACATGGGTCTCACGTACAGTACAAGCTTTTTTTTTTTTTTCTGGGGGGTGGAAAAATATCCCAGTTCTTGCTGTCACACAACGTTTCCACAGACAGGTTTCCCAGGACCAATAGTCTGTAGCTTCCTTATGTATGAAGATGTCATTTTAAAAGCAATTTGTAGATACAAATGATCAGATTTACTTCTGACTGTTACAAAGTGCTGACACTGGAGACTGCAGCCATCTGTATTAAACACATTTTTACATTCAGTGTCGCCATATCAAGTTATACTTCTTTTATTAATGTATATTGTTACATATTTTATTGATGTATATAATTTCATTTATTTAGAGCATCCGTCACTGAACAAAAGTGTAGATCAGTGGTAACCAACCCAGTTCCTGAAGATTCGCCTCCCTGAAGACTAGTTCCACTTGTCAGATCTGATCGTCATCATCGCCTTAAGTCTTCATTTCAGATTCTTACGTCTTAATTACATGGTTAGTTGGTCAGGTGGGCATGATTCCAGTTAGAGAAAAACTCTTTAGGGAGCTAAATCTCCAGAAACAGTTGGGCACCACTGCTGTAGAGCATCAGAATAAGACTGCCATTAATATGAGTTAACAACACCTGACCAATCATAACGCACCAGTTAGCAGTGTCATGGTATAGACTTTGCATTTCAACTGTATGCTGGCAGGCTAATTCAAGTACCTCACCTTACGATAGTCCCAGCAAACAAAAAATTCAGGTTACGAAAAACATTTTCCAAAATTTTTTGTCTCTGTATACGAAACAAGTTCTCCTTATGAAAACGCGCGATTCAAACATTCAAACACACCATTCAGACATTCAAACAATGCACGAGCTGTTTTCCCATTGACCATCTTCCAACATCCCGCCCCGCTGGCCTCCCATTGGCTAGGAGGGATGACGCAGCTCCCTCCCATTGGCTGTCTCCCAACATCCCGCCCCGCTGGCCTCCCATTGGCTAGGAAGGACGACGCAGCTCCCTGCCATTGGCTATTATGGAGCTGCATCTCCTGTAATGCTTTTCATGTAAAGGACAGAGACTGTTGTTTTGTGAGTTTTTTGACTCGGGCTTTTAACCTTCCATAAACATTTGTAAGATTATAACTCTACTAAGAATGGTCAACACACACACATGGACACACACATGGACACACACACATGGACGCACACATACACACACATACGTGCGCGTGTGATTCCTGGTGTGAGTGAAAAGAAGAAGCTCGTGGCATGCAGGTTGAGTGATATCGCAAATGAATATGGCCAAACCCATCTACCATCGGTACAATATTGAAGCAGAAGGAGGTCTTAAAAGGTATACTTTTATAATTTTTAAAGGGTTTAGGGGGTAGTATTGGGGGCCTTGGAACAAATCACGCGTTTTACATGTAAAATGCGGTTCAATTTACAAAAAATCCAGGTTAAGAAAAAGGCTCTGGAACGGATTAATTTCGTAAGGTGAAGTACCACTGCAGACTAATTAATTATTTGAAAAAAAAAAACCTGCAGTGATTTTTTTTTCATGTAGGTTCCATACAGGATATTCTGGATTCACGGTTAACCACAACTTGTCTCGCCTTCTTATTTTCCCATCTTTAATTTCAGCAACTAAAACAGCAGCAAGATAAACTGAGGCAATACCGGAGAAAGCTGACGATACAGTTGGAGAAAGAGAGGCTTCTAGCCAAGCAATTGCTGAAGGATGGGAAAAAAGAGTAAGTTTAATGGAGTGTAATGTAGCTTACATTTTACATTCTTGGCATTTGGCAGATGTCCTTTATCCAGAGAGACTTTTCTAAATCTCGTTTATACAACTGACTAGTTGCGATTTAAAGGCCCAGCAGTGGCAGCTTGGTTGTTGTAGAGCTTGAACCCCAGACTGTTCTGATCACCCAGAGCCTAAACCTTTGAGCCACCACTGTCCTTCTGTCATATATTATTATTTTCATTCCAAGAGGATGTTACTAAATGGCATTACAGCTGTGGGTTAAATTGGTACGTTAGAGAATACACATTGCACAGCCAGAAATAAAACGGTTGCACATTGTAAAGGAGCATAATTGCCAAGTCATTGTTTCAGTTGGTCGGGTCGAGGTTCAGCAACATTAAGTGGCAATAAAATGAAGTCAACAGATGACCTGAATGTACTGAACGACCATGTAAATCTCATCAATTGATGTTTCTGTCCATTATAGCCCCGATTTATAAATAAATGAATCGAAAATTAGGCCTCATAGTAAAAGAGTGGTTCAAGGAGCTGGAGAGATGACATTGATGAGCCTAGATATGGTCACTGAACGTCTCTTGCTGTAAGAATTTGAAAGCAGGACCCACGCAATAATCAATGATGTAGAACATGGGCCTCTGCTTCAGTGACAAGGAAGAGAAAGATAAAATCACTGAATGTAGGACTAGTTTCTTCAGTTTCTTTACAGTCATTATCATATAATTATATTATAAATAATAAATACATAACAAAAAAGGGCCGAACTCCTCGATGATCATTATGATGTCACAATGAAGTGCAGCACACTGTGTTGTTCCTGCAGAACTTTATGCGCTGCTTCTAATCATTGGAGGAGCAGTACAGACGCTCCTGACTTACGTTCATTCGGTTTATGTTTTTTGATTTTACATTTTTTTTTTTTTTTACCCTAAGCAAATATGGTTGGTCAGAAGCATAAGCTTACTCGCATGGGTGCAAGTTTTCCGGCATATGCCAGAATTTCCAGTTTTCCCAAGACTGAATTAACTATCTACTCGGATCGGCGCAATCTTCCATGCATATTCAGTTAAGCAAAGAGAGTTGTAAAATGAATGAAACGAATCCAGAAAAGTAATGCTGAAAAAAGGCTGAGTACTAAACAAGTATTCAACGGCGCCCTTGCTCACTTGAAAGACCGGAAGGCCGGATAACCCATGCTTTGTCTCAAGCACAAGTAAGTGAACTACTTTCGGTGGAGCACCTCACATATTGTAAGTGTTGATTGGCTGTTTTAAGCTTCATGTGAAGTGACTTGGCTCCGCTTCATGTAAAGTGACCATCCGTCGACCATCGGAACCATTTACAAGCAGAAAGATCGCATCATAGAGAATGTTAAAGGTTATATTTGATACTGTATTTGATATTTGATGAGTGAATTTGATTAAAATGTATCTATTTTAAATTAATTTGCTTGAATTTAATTTCATTGAAATTAATGTTTATTATTTGATATATTTATTATTTTGCAATGTTTTGTTTATAATAATTGACTTAGGGGTGTTTTATGAGATACGGTAATGGTATTTATGAATGTATAGTACAGTATGAGCGTCATACGTCACTGGAACATACAGTCACAACTCACGTTATTTTTCACCTTGCGTTCAGCCGTCTGGAACCGAACTAAAACATAAGTTGGGGAGCGTCTGTAGTCAGACAGATGATCTGATGTTCGCTTATTTCTTGGATCTTAATCTTATCATTGTTCGCTCCCACACAGCTCTGTATTTGTGTCCTTTATGAGTAAACCCTTCAGACAAGCTCACGGTTGATTCTTGTGGTTGTAGGAGAGCCCTTCTTCTGCTCAAGAAAAAGCGCTACCAGGATCAACTTCTGGACAAGACTGAGATCCAGATAAGCAACCTAGAGCACATGGTGAGAGTCGTCACCTGCACTCCCGAGACTGCACCACTGATCCAAATGAGTGACACTCTGTACAGAACTTCACTCTATGGACGTGTCCTCCTTTTCTTCGTTTTTTTTAAAGTAGAATACCTCAGTGTGTCAAAAGCTACCAATGTGCACATATGTTCACTTTGCAGGTTCAAGACATTGAATTTGCTCAGATTGAAGTAAAAGTCTTGGAAGGGCTGCAGGCTGGCAATGACTGTTTGAAAAAAATACATGAGGTGAGAAACTCGCAGTGAGGCTATTGTGGCATTCGCTTTAGCGTTATAAATGATGTCATATTCATATCCCTGTATCTTTGTAAGTGTCTCTTCTCTATGAGAAGGATTTGCATTTGTTTAAGCATCTGTAGGATGCAGATTAAAGCAGGGGTTGGTAATCTGGAAAGTTGTCAAATTTTGAGAGTAACGTCTCTTTAGGGCTCCCACGAAACCCTCATCCGCATTCAGAGATCCTCTCAAAGCCACACCCATCCTCTTCACACACGAGCCCCGCACTGACTGCTGGTTTGTTCCCGGTATATTCAAGCATGGGCAGGAAGATGGGGGAGCATTTGATTGCATATTTCCAAGCAGACCGTGAGGCAGTGGATGTTCAGCATCTTTACAGAATTGTATTGGCCACTGATTATCGATTTTCTTTCACGCATTTTTCAAATCTTGTCAAGGTTTAGATTTCTGTCAATATGTAATTATTTTATTTTAACCACTTTCTGTTTTGAGCTAAAAATGTACCAACCCCAGCTTTAAATGAACATCAACAAAGAGCACAGCTTGAAAAACCCAACCGACAAATGTTTGTGTATATACAGACTGATTTTCCATGGAAAAAAGTGGCAGTGATTTGATTGAGTCGAGATGGCAATGATAAGCGCCAAAGGTGCGAACCCCCTGCTAAGGGTGTCTGATGTCATGCCCCCCCCCGATTTTTTTTTTTTTTTCTTACAGTTGATTGCAAATGGTGGATTCTTGTGTATTTTGAGGCGGTAATGAGACTCCAATCTACAGTGGTACCTCACCTCACCTTATGATAGTTCCAGCAAACGAAAGACCTAGGTTAAGAAAAACATTTTACAAAATGTTTTGTCTCTGGATACAAAACAAGTTCTCCTTACGAAACACGCCATTCAAACATTCAAAAATGCACGAGCTGCTCTCCCATTGACTATCTTTCAACATCCCGCCCCACTTTACTCCCATTCTCTAGGAGGGATGACGCAGCTCCCTTGAGCAGCAGCTTGTTCATGAGTTTTTCAAGTGTGCTCGTTGCAGCTTTATTTTTCGGCTCAGGCTTTTAACCTTGCATAAACATTTGTAAGATTATAACTCTGCTAAAAAGACATGGTCAACAATAAGTAAGTACCTTAAAAGGTATGCTTTTATCATTTTTAAAAGGTAGTATTGGGGGCCTTGGAACGAATCACGTGTTTTACATGTCCAATGCGGTTCTACTTACGAAAAATCCAGGTCACGAAAAAGGCTCTGGAATGGATTAATTTCGTAAGGTGAGGTACCACTGTAGTTCAAAAATCTACAAAAACACCTACTTCACATTGAATCCTGATGTTCTGTAATTTTTTTTTTTTTTTGGTTGACTGATAAAATCAATTCATTAAGATGTAAACAATGAGTATGATATACTTCAGAAGGACCAACTTTTCTCAACTAATAACTTCTCATCCAACATTTTCTAAAAATATAGTCATAACTTCTGACTGGCAGTATCGATATGAATGAAGCAGGGCACAAGCTCCATGTAGATGTAATGTGTGAAATCTTCATATTTTATCTTACAATCTTTATCTTGTCGTATTTTCTCAAAGTTAATAAGATTACTTTATTCTCAACACTACTTTCGCTTTTGTCTGTTTGCTGATCAGAATGTTTCCAGATCAGATGACTGATCTGCTGAAACAGCGTCTTTTTCCCACAAAAGCATAAATGAATCAAGACGTTCTGTATAATGAAAAGTAGAATTGTACACAGCACGAGTCCTTACCCTCACTGAAAAAAAACCCCACAGTGACAGCTCACTGTCCACCTGTTGTTTTATTCTGATTGTTGAATGCCAGTCTGAACATGGGTTCTACTCGTCTTTCGTGGTAACTAACGATGCTACTGGCATCGGGTACACCATGCAGGGACCTGATCTACCAGTTGGCGGTAATTCGTTGGCATCCGTGTCTGAGTGCAATGAACATGCGCGTTACATTAGTTCCACAATCACAGACTGCTAGATGATGTTTATTAAATTTAACATGATGAGATTATGAGCATTTTGATGATATAAATACTACAAAAGCAGTAAGATGGTACTGTATTTTGTGAAACCATGGTGAGGCGGAAGGAACAAACAGTGAGACAGGACGCCTCAGTATACAAACCGTGTGTTTTCTTCATGAGTAAATATCCCCCATTGAAAGGAACTCTGGTGTCCACAGGCACTGTCCATTGAAGAAGTGGAGAGAATAATTGAGGAGACAGGAGATGCCATCGAGTATCAGAAGGTTTGTCCTTTCATCATGTGACATGTACAAGTGGCTACTGCTACTGAAGTGTTGTGACGCTTCTCTTTTCTGAGTTATGTTCTAATAATAATAAAAAGGTTTCGTGAAAGGTAAGCATTGGTGGTGATAGGGAGTAAATATGGAAACAAACATCACACGGTATTTATTATATTATAGGAAAATAATCCATCACAAAGTGATGTGATGTAGTTACCACCATGAAGATAAATATTTTTAATAAAATCGCAGTTTAAGCTTATATTATTATTCTTATTATATATTATTCTTATATATTCACAGCTTATTCTTATATTACAGCCAGCAAAATGCATATACAGTGGTATGAAAAAGTATCTGAACCTTTTGCAATTTCTCACATTTCTGCATAAAATCACCATCAAATGTGATCTGATCTTTGTCAAAATCACACAGATGAAAAAACAGTGTCTGCTTTAACTAAAACCACCCAAACATTTATAGGTTTTCATATTTTAATGAGGATAGCATGCGGGGCAGTGGTGGTCTAGTGGATAGGGCGCAGGATCGCTGATCCTAAGGTTGGGGGTTCGAGTCCCCACAGGGTTGTCACTGTTCCCCCAGTGCAGCCAACTGGGTTGTCAAAGGCTGGCCATGTCTCTCACTGTCTATGGTGAGAGGCATGTAAAAGAACCATTGCTGATTTTCGTAAAGAGTAGACTGCAAAGCCATCAGTGTGTTTCTCTCCCTTGCTAAGGGTTTTGTCAGGAAGGGCATCCGACGTAAAAACCTCTGCCGAATCAAACGTGCGAATCAGATGATTCGCTGTGGCGACTCCCGAGTAAAAGGAAAAAGCCGAAAGGAAGAAAGAAAGAATGAGGATAGCATGCAAACAATGACAGAAGGGGAGGAATAAGTAACTGAACCATCACATTTAATATTTTGTGCCCCCCCCCCTCCCCCCTTGGCAGCAATAACTTCAACCAGACGCTTCTTGTAGCTGCAGATCAGTCTGGCACATCGATCAGGACTAATCTTGGCCCATTCTTCTTTACAAAACTGCAGTAGTTCAGTCAGATTCCTGGGATGTCTGGCAAGAATCGCTGTCTTGAGGTCATGCCACAGCATCTCAATGGGGTTCAAGTCTGGACTTTGACTTGGCTACTCCAGAACGTGTATTTTGTTCTTCTGAAACCATTCTGAAGTTGATTTACTTCTGTGTTATGGATCATTGTCTTGTTGCAGCATCCATCCTCTTTTTAGCTTCAACTGTCTGATAGACGGCCTCAGGTTTTCCTGCAAAACATCCTTATAAACTTTTGAATTCATTTTTCCATTAATGATTGCAAGTTGTCCCGGTCCCAAGGCAGCAAAACAGCCCCAAACCATGATGCACCCTCCACCATGCTTCACGGTGGGGATGAGGTGTTGATGTTGGTCAGCGGTTCCATTTTCCTCCGCACATAGCGTTGTGTGTTCTTCCCAAACAATTCAACTTTGGGTTCATCAGTCCACAGAATATGTTGCCAAAACTTCTGTGGAGTGTCCAGGTGCCTTTTTGCGAACATTAAACGAGCAACAAATGTTTTTTTTTTAGACAGCAGTGGCTTCCTCCTTGGAGTCCTCCCATGAACACCATTCTTGGCCATTGTTTTGCATATAGTTGATGTGTGCACAGAGATATTGGACTGTGCCAGTGATTTCTGTAAGTCTTTAGCAGACTCTCTAGGGTTTTTTTTTTTTTTTTTACCTCTCTGAGTATTCTACGCTGAACTCTTGGCGTCATCTTTGGTGGACGGCCACTCCTTGGGAAAGAAGCAACAGTGCCAAACTCTCTCCATTTGTAGACAACTTCTCTGACTGTCGATTGATGAACATCCAGACTTTTAGAGATGGTTTTGTATTCTTTCCCAGCTTTATACAAATCAACAATTCTTGATCGCGGGTCTTCAGACAGCTCTTTTGAGTGAGCCATGATGCACATCAGACAATGCTTCTCATCAAGACAATTTTTACCAGGTGTGTGTTTTATAGTGGGCAGGGCAGCTTTAAGCCACTCATCAGTGATTGGGCACACACCTGACTTAAATTGTTTGGTAAAAATTGGTTTCAATTGCTCTTTAAGTCTCCTTAGGCAGAGGGTTCAGTTACTTATTTTTCCCCCTTCTGTCATTGTTTGCATACTATCCTCATTAAAATATGAAAACTATAAATGTTTGGGTGGTTTTAGTTAAAGCAGACACTGTTTTTTCATCTGTGTGATTTTGACAAAGATCAGATCACATTTGATGGTGATTTTATGCAGAAATGTGAGAAATTCCAAAAGGTTCAGATACTTTTTCATACCACTGTAAATATATAGTTTGTTGATGTCATCTGCAAAACCTTATACAGTATTACTGTATTGTTTATATGACAGAAACAGCAATGGGTATAGAATAAACAGATATAATTAATCACCTTTTCTATTGTATACTGATTCGTTGGCTTCCTCTTGTGATCACTAGCAATTATTTTTATTAGTTCATAGAACAAGCATTCCGAGCGCATTAGTGCCGTAATTGAAAGAAAACAATCAACTATGGGTAGCAAGGCAATGTCAAAAGGTCTCAAGGAGGAAGTGGAGGACAGATGTGAGTCCGTAGATGAATGCAAAAAGTTAAAGTTCATATCATGGGATGATTCAGGGTAATAACAGGGTTGTTTTATCAGATAGATATTAACTTGCCTTCGATGCATCCTTGAAATTTTATTTTCTCCTCAGCAAATAGATGAGATGCTGGCAGGCTCCCTGAGTCAAGAGGATGAGGAGGCTGTGCTGGCGGAGCTGGAGACCATCGCCCAGGTATGCTCATCTCTGCTTATTTTTAAATATAATTGTTTTTTTCTCAGCATTAACTGACAGAATTATTATTATATCTGTTTAAAAGGATGAAGTGGTTCAACTTCCCGAAGTACCCACCGAACCCTTGCCTACAGTGCCCAAGCTAGAGCAGGGTGTGAATATTTATTAAAAAGAAAACAAAAAAAAAATGGAGCATTTCTTAAAACTGCCAGTATGTGGCTCCCTCTTCATTTTTTTTAAACTTCCTGCCCTTGTATTTTTTTTTCAGAGAGAAATTCAGCTGAAGTGAAGCAGGACCGAGAGATGCTGTTGGCCTAATGGGTGAGGGGCTGGTTACACGGAGTGATCACAACTTAATCAGTCTGTTGTGAAGTGGAGATCACATTGTAAACAAAATGTTGTTTCCTATCACTTCTTCCCACACGCCTTCTTGAACCTGAATCAGTGTTCGCGTGTCCTGACTTTATTGTAACAACGGGAAAAAATTCTGAAAGGAATTGATCTGTGTATCCAACTCGTTGTCATTGGTTATGGTGATTGCGGACTTTTATACAGCTGTCTTCATATGAGGTTGGGATTCAAACATGAAATATAAACAGTACAGTCTTTTTTTTTTATTAGAAATGTATTTGGGATTCTGTATACTACTATAAATATCAAGCCCTGATAATATGACCACCAGAAGGATAGTGTTCCTTTATAACATCCTTAAAATGTGTCTCTGCAGCTGATATAAGGTTGACATGCCTATTACAGTACATGTACTGTAGGATGTCCCATAGAATGACAGGCAGACCATTGAGTGGGGCTCCACTGGGGGGGGGGGGGGGACTGTGTGTTCACAATGACCTTCCAGTGTCACATGATCTACACACACACACACAAACACACACACAGTGTTACCACCTGGGACGGCCCACCCACAGAGCTCTACCCATTGTTTGAGTTTCCACTTGCACAAATGCCTTCATATCCTTGTAACTACAGTAACTGAAAAAAAAAAAATCACTTAATCTCTACCTTCTGACATGATTATTTTTCCACCCACAAGCAGTTGTCCTTGATCACTAAAGCCTCTTTAATTATTACATTTTGCCTAGACGTCGCCAGTGCTAGATGATAATCCGGATCTCAAGAAGGAAACAGTGCATTGTAATGTGAAAAATAATGTTTATTAACTCAGATTTTGGAATTTGAATTATTATTCCTGCCTCACATGGTATTCCATCATATGTTAAGCAACAACAACAACAACAACAAAACGCTCATTGAAGCTGTAGGAAGCAAAAAAAAAAAAAAAGTTCATATTCAAATTTCAAGATGTTTATTGCATAACTTATTCTTTGGGGATCCAAAACATTTTAGAGTGTAGATGAGGTCTTTCAGTTTCCTCACTTCACTGCTACCATAGCAACTGCTAGCAGTATTAAATGTGATAGCATTTATATTTCATTTGTAGCTGCTAAATTGTCCGGTAACAAAATAAAAAGTCCTTGATTATAATGCCTGAGGGGCACTTAACAAAAATAATTAGCCCATGATCTTTCTCCTTGTGTGGGAAACATCATGGGGGGAAAATGCAATAAACCAAATCCAGTAGGGAAGAATGATGGATGATGGGTAATGATTGCACACACACACACACACACACACACACCACTTACTTTAATAACAATGACCTTACTTCTACTTATCCATGCAATCATCTAATCTCTCATGTAATAGGAAGGCAGTGTGCAAATCATACAGATTCAGGTCTGCCAAAAGAAGAGCTCAGGCTGTTCCTAGCACTTCAAAAGCTGCCAGCAGCTCTACAGGCAGGAACAGCTTGTTTATTGGTTAATTGAGAATGGACAGCAGTTTCAAGCTGATGGGAGAGTAACTTAAAAATATACAGTATATAAACTGCTGTTTACCAAAGCTTGAGTCAGATGGGCAAAGTCTCATCAACCCTGGGTAGTTGAAGACAAAAGAAAAAAAATCTCCATCACCTTATGAATTCACAGAACTAGTAAACAGTGTAAGTCGTAAACCTTGTAATAGAAGAGCCCTCTGCTAGAATAATAAATCACTAGGGACAACCATTAGGATTTAGGATGATTTTACTCAACTGCTTACACATAGTATTAGTTTGGCTAGAACCTGTCTCAACCGACACTGGTCGATGGAGGGGTACGCACCGGACATCTTGCCAGACCACTGCGAGACCTACAACCATTCACGCTTACACCTGGGACATTGAAAGTGCAGGCAATCGGGATGTGCAAGGAAACCAGAGTATTGTACCGGACTTAGAGAACGCCTGCTCAAACATGGGGTGAGCATGCACACACCGTCGGCAAACCATGGGACTTGAACCCATGACCTTCATGCTGTGAGGCGGATTTGCTCAGGCCACCAAATATCCCAAATGGACTTTTCCAAATGTTTAACTTTCCTCATTTTACTCTTCGATTTTGTACTGAGCTGAGACTTTAAAGCCATTTCCAAAACAAGTGTTTGATCACTCACCTGATCTCAGCTCACCTTCAGTCAATATTATTCTGCGTTGCCATGATAAACGCAGACGGGGAATTTGAACAGGTATATTAAAGACACGCCCGGTGGGCGGTGTTTAAACTGGGAGGCGGAGCGCAAAAGAGAGAGAGAGGGCGCGAGAGAGAGGGGAGGGGCGTGTCTTCCAAACTGAGAGAGAGAGTTGCCTGTTTTGAATTACCTCAGCGCCGGACGCTTCTCAGCTGCAGCTCCTGTCGAGCTAAAACAGCGAGCTTTTCTAGACATTCTCGAGCTTTATTCTGTGTATATTTATTTTTTAACTTAACTGCGTGTAGAAGGCATTAAACCAAGACGTGTTTCGGATATATATATTTTTTCTATAGAAGAGAGGGTTTATGGTTTGGACTGAAGACAGCAGCACCATGTCTCGTACCGACGAGGTTCACCGTGTGACAGAAAATGTTTACAAGGTAAAGTAACTGATGACAAGCTCTCGGTCAGGGTTTACCTCAGAAAAGGATGTTTTATGGGTTTATTTCAGACAATAAACTGTTTACTGAAGGAGAAGTTTGACTGTGATATATAAATTTGTGATGGGGTTGTTTTTGGGGATGAAAAGGGGAAAAATACCACAAGCGTTTAGCTAAACAAACGTTAGCATGTATTATTCGGAATAAAAAACATATTATTAGATTGTAAATATTCCTTCAGGAGTTTTATTTACTCCTTTTTCTGTCCTGTGAAGTCCAGGGTTTAGTTTTAGCCCCATACTTGTCTTTTATCACAGGTGTGTTACAAATGAGCTGCTGTGTTGCAACAGGTTTTTAGGCAACTCAGTTCCTGCCCTGGAGCACTTTCACATCAACTCCTTATACAACACCCTGAATCTGCCTGATACACTGTGTATTCACACACACACACACACATACACATTCCCAACCCCCAAACATGGTCCTTTCTTTGAATTAGGCTGCAGTTCTGTGATTATGAAGCATAAGCCTGTTAAATAGGACACCTGAAGTCCAACATTGAAAAATCAGGACAATGGAACTATTCTGAGCTCAGAAGGGCCGGGCGCATGTGTCCCGAAAAACACACTGCCTCACCCCTTCCCTCCCCAGGTTTGCACCAGTCTGTTTTGGATTCCAGGTGCAGTGGTTAGGACGTCCATGCCACAGCAAGAAGGTCCCAGGTTCGAGTCTCAGCAAGGGCGTTGTTGTGCATGTCCTCTTGTGTTTGTTTGGGTTTCCTCCCACAGTCCAAATACTTGCACATTAGGCTAACTTGCTGATTCAAATTGCCCCAGGTTTAGGATATGAATGTGAAATTGTGTGTATTTTAGACCTGCAATGGTCTGGCAAGGTGTTCGGGGTGTACCCCGCCTGTACTTGGTGTCGACTGAGATAGGCTTCAGCCTCGCTGTGATCTTATGATTAAGCAGTTCGGCAAATGAGTGGGTGTGAGTGAGTGAGTGTGTGTGTGTGTGTCTGTCTCATGCCATGGTTGTTGTCAGATACTGATTGAGGAACGGAGACCGCAGGATGTTCCACATTTCTATGCATTCATTTGGCAGGTGCTCCACCTCCGTCCCTTCTTCAAGTCAAGACAACTTCCAGCTACTGAGGAACTCGGGAACCATGTTGTATCTCCAGTTAATTGTGACACTTTTTAGTGAGCAGCATTGGACGTCTGTGTTACTGTCACGTTTTTACAGGATTAATCACTATTCATCCGCGTGTCCGCCTGTGAAAGTAGGACGAATTCTCGGGAGGTCGTGATGCGACAGTTTTCTGGGCAACATGAGTACTAACAGAATACCAACAATGGAGATGTGTCAAGACCTAATTTATCTTGTGCTCTAGCAGCAAGGTTTGTGAAGAGACATTCGACAGTGTCCCACACAGAACTCCACCCATATTTAAATTCCCGAGGCCATGGGGCAACTACAAGCTCGGTGTAGTGCAGTGGCATGTTTTTGTAGGCTGAAAAAAAGCTTAAATAAACGTTGTTTGTAATGTAATGTTCTAATAATGTATTTGGTTAGTTTGCTACTTGGGTGCTTGACTTACATATCGACTATATGGCACATCAATGGTTGTTGTTTTCTGTGTTTGTCGCATGATCTGGAATGATATTCAAGTCTGGATAACATGGGGGCGGGGGGGAGGGTTTACATGACATGCGTGCAGACTAATGAGGACGTCAAGTTAAATGTCTTGTTCTGCAGTCAATTCTCTTGCGTCTCCTGATGTATGTAGTGCAGCAGGGTGTGTGATTTGGAAGCGTGTTAAAGTTACAGCATCCACTTTTAAACATGCAGCGAGATCTCAAATTCGTAAACTCACATTTTATTAACTGCTTGGTCCTAGTAGGCAGAGCCTATCTCAGCCAACTCAGTGAAGGTCAGGTACACCCTGAGCAGCTTACCAGACCATTAGAGGACAGCACCCAACCATTAACACACCTAGGTTTAATTTGGAACAGCCACTTAGCTTATTGTGGGGACAGGGGTGTGGTGGTTAAGGGTGTTAGGCTCATGATTGACAGATTGTGGGCTTGAATCCCTTTTAGAGTCGCACCTTGCTAAGATCCTTTGGCCAGGATCTGAGCCACGAGTGTGCCTCTTCACACCCAGCAGTACAAATAAGTACCAGTATAAATTCTGGGAGGGTAACCTGTGATGGACTAGCGTCCCATCCGGGAGGAGGTGAACTTGTCGCTTCACACCAGGAAACTGGGGATGAGCTCCAACCCTAAAGAGTCAGTGGGCTCGGATGCGAAAACCCAAAACGATCTTCTTAATTAGCTTGTCGTGCATGTATTTGGACTGTGGGAGGAAAGTGGATGAAACCTGCACAAGTGTAGAGAGAACATGCAAACTCCATACAGAAACACCTGAGCTCGGGACTCAAACCCACAAGCTTTTTGCAGTAAGACAGATGTGTTAAACACAATACCACCATCCCGCCATCACCAAAACCCTTAACCCGCTATTAAAATTTGGACCATTTAATACATTATTACATACAAAAAAAATTATATTACAGATGTCACCTTAAATCAAAATATATTTTTCTTAATTATTTAATTTTTATCTAACCCCACCCCCCACCCGAGTGGTTGATTTGTGCTGGCATGAGCTTCTAAAGGTTGCACAACACCTCATGATCCATTTTAGATTCAGTTCATCAGACTTTGATTGAAACATGTGGATCATGTTGAAAATTGGATCTTTTTGTACCGAGTAGTTTTCATCACATCAACATTCGTAAACTTTTTCTTTTTACAATTTCTGCTTTTAAATGGGATAAAAACAAGCGCTGGCTTTCAGCCCGGTTCAGACTTTTGATCCCATTGTTCACACACTGAGAATTTTCTTGCACGAGTCAGTAGGAGCGGATTTAGTTTTCTTTTTTTCTTTGCTGTCTTTGTGTTCGTCAGAGAAATCAATAACCTCGACATGATATCTGGTTATCCTGGGCTATTGATCCACCCCTTTTCCTCTTTGGTACTCTGAATAAGGAAGTGTAACTAAAATCTGTGTATTATGGGTAAAAAAAAAAAAAATCAGATTTATGACTGTGGTGGACTTTTTTTTATTTTTTTATTTATTTTTTTTTATTTGAAGCCCAAATCCAAAAAGACACATTCCAAGCCTGTGTGTTGGGTTGGGCGGATCAGGTTGCAGAAAAGTGTTCTTTGGAAGGCGAGGGGAAAATATGAAGGCGGCCATCAGAAATGAGAGCTTACAGGGAACTGCTGAATAATCACTAGAACCGAGAATGACGCGTAAAGCACTCAGGCTGCTAAGGTGTGTTCATGTTTAATCACAGGGTGTGCGAGTCCGCCTAAGACTCCGTTATGCACAAAGGTATGCGCATGTAAACAAGGCACTCCTTACCTGTGGTCGCAGTCGCCGCATTACTTGTGAAACCGTCTGTAGCGTGATAAGAGGCCATCACCGTGACTCAAGCCCGCCGTTGTGACTAACGTTTGGTCCGCTGTCGTGGTGTTGCGAGGTCGACCCTGGGTTTCTGTGCTCTGGCTGCCTTCCAGTCATCTTAAGACATGAACACGGCCTTCTCCAGGAGAGAGCTGGACTTGTGTTCCCTGACCGGATGAGCGGAAGTGTGATGTACTTCCAGGCTTCTATTCTTTGCTGGACATATGTCACCCTTCATTCATACATTTCGTATTCTAAGTCGCTTCATCCTAATTTGGGTCGCGCAGAGGCTGGCGCTCATCTAGGTGGAATTTGGGCGAGGACCGGGCACACATCCACCCCGGCAACAAGGAACTTTTCTTTGGGCAGCATTTTTTTTTTTTTTTTTTTTTAACTGAACGTCCATTACCAGCCCGATATTGGATGCTTTTCTTTACCTCCATGACCCCTGCTTGACCATGGCAACTAGATCTGACACTTCAGCAGGAATATATTTATTTTTTTCTCTTATTTCCTTTACTGAACATCTGCGCTGTAATTACACCGTGTGGTATGCCCTCTGTTACCCAATTGCACCATGATTTCACAAAACCCTCGGTGGAATATTGGACCGAATGGATGAAGGCCAAGTTGGAACAGAACAATTGCTGGTTTAATTTCTGAAACCACGTGTGGGGGGAGGAGCTGTCTGGTGGTGCAGGGAGTGAGCAGCATGAAGTGTCTTTGAGCGGGGCACCTAACCTCCAACTGCTCCCCAGATGCAGCACTGTGGCTAACCACTGCTCTCTGTGTGTGTGTGTGTGTGTGTGTGTGTGCACGTGTGCATGTGCACGCGTTTACGCTGATTTTGGATGGGTAAAATCCCCTCTCAGATATCCCTTGTTGGATTTATGCAGTTTGTCAGAATATATAAATAATGTGATGGTTAATAATGTGACTAAATAATTTGGTGGTTCCTATATTTTAGTTTGCTGCCGGTTACCATGGTTTCACCCTGTTAGCACCAGACTAGTGTGATCTCGACACAAGTTGTCTACAGAACCTGTACAAAGTCAGTCAGGTGCATAAAACATACTGGAGATGATCTGGTCCATCATCCCTCACATTGCTAATATTTCCGTATTTCTTTGCAGGGATCCTTCACTTTCCGCGGTTAATGGGGACCGAGACACCCCCCCTGCCCCCGCGCGACCACTGAATTCCACGAAGTTGGATAACCACGTATATGAACATGTGTATATAATATCAATGAATACATATTCAGTGTTATAAATACATATAATAACAATTAAACATTAAAGAAATAATTCATAAGATGTAAATTAAATATAAATAAACACATGCACTCAGATGCGCGCCTCACAAAAATGTAACTAGTTTTGATGGGAGGTTTTGGGTTGTTTTTGGTTTTGTTTGTTTAGGGTTTTTTTTTTTTTTTTTTTTTTTGCATAATTGGCCTTATTTTTTAAATTCGATTAATATTTAAAAAAACCCCAAAACAAACAAAAAAAAAAACCAGCTGAATTGAAGTGCGAAATAGCGAGAGATCCCTGTATTTCCGTTTTACTTGAAGGTAAAAAGTTGTTGCCTCGATGCACTTTGGATTCAAACAGTTGTTCTGGTACTTCTGATTTGCATCATAAAGATTCAGAATACATTCAGAATACATGTGTGTGAATGAGAAGGACCCAGGAGGAACGGTGATGTTACAGGGAGCAGAGATAACGAAGGTGGAGGATTTTAAGTACTTAGGCTCAACAATCCAGAGCAATGGAGAGTGTGGAAAAGAGGTGAAGAAGCGTGTGCAGGCAGGCTGGAATGGTTGGAGAAAAGTGTCCGGTGTGATGTGCGATAGGAGAGTGTCAGCAAGAATGAAGGGAAAAGTGTACAAGACGGTGGTGAGGCCAGCGATGTTGTATGGTTTAGAAACAGTGGCACTGAGGAAAAGGCAGGAGGCAGAGCTGGAGGTAGCGGAGATGAAAATGTTGAGGTTCTCTCTGGGAGTAACGAGGATGGATAGGATCAGAAATGAGTATATCAGAGGTACAGCCCATGTAAGATGTTTTGGAGACAAAGTCAGAGAGGCTAGATTGAGATGGTTTGGACATGTACAGAGGAGGGATAGTGAGTATATTGGCAGTAGGATGCTGAGGTTGGAACTACCAGGCAGAAGGCCTCGAGGAAGACCAAAGAAGAGATTTATGGATGTGGTGAAGGAAGACATGAAGGTCGTTGGAGTCAGAAAAGAAGATGCAGAGGACAGGGTGAGATGGAGGCGGATGATTTGCTGTGGCGACCCCTGAAGGGAGCAGCCGAAAGTAAAAGAAGTAGTAGTAATTCTGGTACGTTACTGGAGATCAGCAGCTTGTTTAAATAACAAAAACTTTCATCCATTCTTTTACATTACAGCCCGATTTTCACATATAACAGCTGATAGAAACCCGGACACACATTTCACTGGACAGGAAGTTCACCAGTGTCTTCTCCCCCAAACAGATGCTATGGTTTGATTGATTCATGTTCTTAATCTCTTAGTCCAGTGCTTTAATTTTCCAAGTCTTGCCTGTACAACAGACTCTAGCTGTGCACTGCACGGGATTCTGGCTCTTGGTCTGACTTACTCTTCCTGTCTGTGTTAATCTGTGAGCATTTATATGGGGAAAGTATTTCAGAATCAGGAAAACGGTGCAGTAGAGAGAACAATCCACCGTTACCGCTGCAATTTAGCTGAACAACATGCTGTCATTGCAGTTAAGTCAACGCCACTCCCTTTTGCCTTTAGCGCTTTCCAAGCTTTGGCACGTATGGTAGTTGTCAGGTCCCGTTGTGTTCCTCCCAGTACTCGCGTCTAGGCTCTGTTTCTTTTCTGTGATCAATAATAATGTCAAAATTTGGGTTCGTGGATACGTTTGGTCGCACCAGTTTCTCTTCTGTCCTCCTTGTCTTGTATTCTACTCCTTTTTTTCGTTCTTCCCTCTGGATGCTTTCTGTACCTGTAAAAAATGTGGAAAATGGAAGAAGCTTTAGGGGTTTGAAGCTTTTATGCGACTGTAGCAGCTCAACATGCTGGCTCTCTGGTCATGAGACTCTGAGATTAGAAGAGTTACTCAAAACATAACGCTCATCATTTTCTGAACCACTTAATCCCCATTAGGATCATGGTGAGGCTGGCGCCCATCTCAGCTGACTCTGGACGAGGGCAGAGTCCACTCTGGAGAGCTCACTAGGACATCGCAGGGTAGAAACGCGCTGATGAATATGCAGCTCCTCTTGACGAAAGTTAGCAATGATTCTTTTACACGAACCTCTCACCATAGACAGTAAGAGACCTGGCTGGCCTTTGATAACCCAGTGATGACCGTTGAGAGGGAGCTTGAACCCCAAACCTTGGGATCAGTAATCCAGCACCTTACCACTAGACCACCACTGCTCGAAACATAACAATCTGTAGTATAGATAAGGGTATGCTACGGAAGATATTCTTATACCAAAGGGCGCAATCGGGGAGTGCAAACCTCCTGCCAAGCCAGGAAAATCCCACGGCAGTCTCAGCTGATCGATCTGGATCACCACTAGAATCCAGTGGAGTGTTAGCGGGCCCTTACTCCTCCACCCAACCCCTTCCAAAATATAACCTCCTTGGTGGAGACCATAAGTATCATTTTCCCTTTTGTGGGTGACATGGCGGCATCGTGGTCAGCACGTCCACCTCTTAGCAGAAAGGTCACTGGTTTGAAATTGCATGTTCTCTCCCCGTGCTTGTGTTGATCTCTTCTGAGTACTCTGGTTTCCTCCCAAAGTTCAAAGACATGCACACTAGGCTTCAGGACTTCCTTGATTGGATTGATGCCAACTACATGTGAGTTCGAATCCCACTGAGACCCTCACTGTGCTAAGACCCCTGGGCAAGGTCTCAACCACAAGTGTGCCTCTGTTCACCCAGCAGTATAAATGGGTACCAGCAAAAATATACTGGGAAGGTAACCTGCGATGGACTAGCGTCCCATCCAGGGGGAGTTGAACTCCTGGTCGCTTCACGCTATGGAAATCGGGGATAAGCACCGGCCTGATGAGCCACGAGGCTCGGGTGTACACCCCCCCCAACATGTGACCCTACATGCGTCACTGTGTGTTAAACGTTCTAACCAGTAATACTACGTGTACTTGGTAACACCCCCAGAAGGGGGAGGAAAATGCAGTCACCATTTACCAATCAAATCCTCCTTTTGGTTGGCAACTCGGAGTGTCTACAGTTTGTGTGTGTGTGTGTGTGTGTGTGTGTGTGTGTGTGTGTGTGTGTGTGTGTGTGTGTGTGGATAAATATTACCTGGTTGCCATGTGCTGGGCGGGGTCTGACTTGTTGGGACCTCGGTTGAAAAACGACACTCAAAAGAAAAAGGGGAGTGTCTTCAGCACCTCTCCCAAAGAGTCAGCCATGGGCACGTTTGCCTGTTTGGGGAAGGTGCTGGTGTGTATCCGAAGGTGGAAAATGGCAGGCGTGGCTCTGGTTTCATCACATACCAAACCTGTGATGATATTGGTCTTGGTGACTTGGACTGTCTCTGTTTCAACCGTCTCTCTATAGTGCGGTTCTGTTTATAAGGTGTTAGAAATTGGGCTGATATGATATTTCACTCATTCAGCGACGTGTTTTATTAGTTCTCATCACCGCATTATGATTTTCTTTAAAAAAAAAAACAAAACAAGGACTGCGTCGCAGTGTGGATGTGGCGAAATCTAGACAGGTGGTTTCTTAGCAACAACATGCCGTTATGTGTTTCTGTCACTCTTGTGTTCTATTCGAGAGAGGAAGAGAGACTGAGGTGGGAAGAGATGGGTGATGTGGAGGAGGGTTTTTCGAAAAGAAATAAACAGTAAGAGAAGTTTTAAAATGCCTTTGAGGTAAAAGTCATAAACTCCATTTCAAAACGGTCTATTTGGGATTAAAAGGCCTTTCATCACACTGTGATTACCGTCTTCGGTCCAGCACTGTGAAATGGGGCATTTACCATCATGCACTTGAGCAGGTCGTTTGTTCCTGATGTGGCTTCATGTTCATTTTACAGTTAAGTAAGTCTCTCTTCTGCCCAGAACCTATGGAGGTATACAGTATTAGGTAATCATTTATATGCTTAAAAAAAAAAGTCTGTATTCATTACCAGCTTCCTGGCAGTTTGTTGCAAAAACGTGTCGTATGAAGTGGGTTTTATAAGCGGAGGCACCGTTCGAATCTATACACCCACGTTCTCCCCGAGTCTGGGGGTGGATGGCTCAGAGCCACTGCTGCATCTTATTGTTAGAACTAACTCTCGTTCTGTCTCTCTCTCTCTCTCTCTTTTTGTCTCTCTGTCTGTCTCTCTCTCGCTCTCTCTCTCTCTGTGTCTCTGAAATATGAAAGACGACAAGCTTATAAACGAATATATTGAAGCAATAAGGAAGTCAAGCTCAGTGAAGTTCAACTTTGCATCTCTCAGTATTGCTGAATAGAATCACCTGGATTGTGTCTCAGAGCTCATTTCTGAGGAGTTTATTAAATTTCTGTATTTACTTTTCCTGTCTCCACTCCTCCCTCTTAATGTTCATCAACCTTTTCAAAGCACAATCGAGCAGCCAAAAGCCTGTCGGCACAGGCAGTAGAAGAGTAAATAAATTGCCTTAAATTGAATGTTCTGGATTCAGTAATTGCCATTAATACAGTAGGTTTATCTGATCACTCTGTTTTTTTAATTTCATTAATAATTAATAAAGTATTGAGCTGCAATTAAAATCAGATGTTAATTAATGAGCCAACTATTTGATGTTTCTTGTTCACCCTATTTTTTATTATTTTTTTCCAAGCCTGTGTCACAGAAACTGAGTTGGAGTTGAGTCTGAGTGCCAGTATAGGGTGGGATGACTGCATTGGCCTTTGTAAGCAAAAGATATAGAGAGTGAGAGACCATTTCTACATCTTTGTGGAAATGGCCTATAATTGCTATGTGGGGCTGTAATTAACCAGAGAAGAGGAACTGAGGCAGAGGGGCAGGCAGTTCGGCACTCGGGCTGGTGAAGGGAGACCCTCCTCTCCCTGGTTTCAGTCTTCAGATAAAACTAAGAAATACAGGGATCACGCACTTTCCTCGGTTAATTGGAACTGAGATCCCCACGTGACCATCGAATTTCACGAAGTAGGATCACCCCCCCCAACCCCCCTGTGACTGACGTATACATACATGTATATGTGCATATAATATCAATAAATACATATTCAATGCTATAAATGCTTATAATAAATTAAACATTAGAAAATAATGAATAATAATATAAATAATGTAAATAAAAAATATATACACACACATACAGGCGCGCACACAGATGCGCGTGCTTGCAGGCAGATGCGCACCTCACAAAAATGTAACTAGTTTGGATGGTAGGTTTTGGGTTGTTTTTTGTTTTGTTTGTTTAGGGTACGGTCGGCCCTCTACTTACGAAAACCTCTGAATACGAAAAATCCAGGTTACGAAAAACATTTCCCTAAATTTTCATCCTCTTTTTACGAAAACAACCTCTTTTTACGAAAAGCGCGAAACGCGCCATTCAAAAATTTAAACGCGCCATTCAAACAATGCGTGAGTTGCTGTCTCATTGGCTGTCTCCCAACATCCCGCCCCACTGGCCTCCCATTGGCCAGGAGGGAGCGGAGTTTTACCCATAGTTCCTGTTTGTCACACACGTGATGGACAGTTGAGCAGGACTGTTGGCTAGTGAGTTTTTTGAGATTGATATTTCACTATCCGTCATGGACCCCAAGAAAGTGATTCCCGGTGACACAGAAAAAAGAAGTGGGCTCCGTTATCAATCGAAGTGAAGCATGAGATAATAATAAAAAAATTAAAAAACGAAAGTGAGATGCGGTTGAGCGAAATCGCAAAGGAGTATGGCCGAAACCCCTCTACAATCGGGACGCTATTGAAGCAGAAGGAGACCTTAAAAGCGGAAATACAGTGACGGAGGTGATTATTTAGGAACGATATTGAAGAAGTAGCCCCCAGTGCGGCTAACTGGGTTATCAAAGGCGCGCCATGTCTCTCACTGTCTATGGTGAGAGGCATGTAAAAGAACCATTGCTGACTTTCGTAAAGAGTAGCTGCAAAGTCGTCAGCCTGTTTTTGTCCCTTGCTAAAAGGGTTGTGACAGGAAGGGCATCCGACGTAAAAACCTCTGCCAAATCAAACGTGCGAATCAGATGATTCGCTGTGGCGACTCCTGAGGAAAATGGAAAAAGCCGAAAGGAAGACAGACATTGAAGCAGAAGGAGGCATTAAAAGCGGAGATGCAGAGTGCTCCGTGGGACAAGACCTCCGATCTCGCAAGGAAGCAAGTTCATATTGAATCCGGACCTGTGATCTTTCAAGCAGGCACAGTAGGCCCTTGACTATTCGTGGTTTTGCACCCACGGTTTGAGTATTTGCTGACTGCCGAGCAACCAGCACGTGATTCAAATTCAGCCAATGGCTGTCCTCCTTTCTCCTGATTGGTTGTGCTCATGTCCCACCCCTTTTCCCTCATTCGTGCACAAGTTGTCAATGAGCCTCTTTTTTGTGTGTGTTTTAATGACCATTCAGTTCTATGATACTACTCAAACGTTATGCTTATGTTTATATAATATGCTATGGTAGGCAGCTCAATGCGAGTGTCGAGGGCCTACTGTACTGTAATTCTGCTTTAAATACAACACACTATCTCAAAAGCTCCGTCGGCTGCGCGCTGTGTGTGGGTGGAGCCCGCATTCAGCAAAACACGCCACTCCACAAAGCACACCAGAGCGAGCGAGAGAGAGAGAGAGAGAGAGTGTTTTGTGTGTGTGTGACAGACAGACAGACAGACAGACAGAGAGACAGTGTTGTGTGTGTGTATGTGCGTTAATAAATGTTTAATAATGGTTTAATTAATAAATCTTCTTCTTTTACTTTCGGCTGCTCCCTTCAGGGGTCGCCACAGCAAATCATCCGCCTCCACCTCACCCTGTCCTCCGCATCTTCTTTTCTGACTCCAACGACCTTCATGTCTTCCTTCACCACATCCATAAATCTCTTCTTCGGTCTTCCTCGAGGCCTTCTGCCTGGTAGTTCCAACCTCAGCATCCTACTGCCAATATACTCACTATCCCTCCTCTGTACATGTCCAAACCATCTCAATCTAGCCTCTCTGACTTTGTCTCCAAAACATCTTACGTGGGCTGTCCCTCTGATATACTCATTTCTGATCCTATCCATCCTCGTTACTCCCAGGGAGAACCTCAACATTTTCATCTCCGCTACCTCCAGCTCTGCCTCCTGCCTTTTCCTCAGCGCCACTGTTTCTAAGCCATACAACATCGCTGGCCTCACCACCATCTTGTACACTTTTCCCTTCATTCTTGCTGACACTCTCCTATCGCACATCACACCGGACACTTTTCTCCAACCATTCCAGCCTGCCTGCACACGCTTCTTCACCTCTTTTCCACACTCTCCATTGCTCTGGATTGTTGAGCCTAAGTACTTAAAATCCTCCACCTTCGTTATCTCTGCTCCCTGTAACATCACCGTTCCTCCTGGGTCCTTCTCATTCACACACATGTATTCTGATTTTCTGAGGCTAACCTTCATTCCTCTCCTTTCCAGGGCATACCTCCACCTCTCTAGATTTTCCTGCACTTGTTCTTTGCTCTCACTACAGATCACGATGTCATCTGCAAGCATCATAGTCCATGGAGATTCTTGTCTCACCTCGTCTGTCAGCCTGTCCATCACCATAGCAAACAAGAAGGGGCTCAGAGCTGACCCTTGATGCAGTCCCACCTCCACCTTGAATTGCCGGTCACACCGACAGCACACCTCACCACTGTCTTACATCTCTCATACATGTCCTGCACCACTCTAACATACTTCTCTGCCACTCCAGACGTCCTCATGCAATACCACAGTTCTTCTCTTGGCACCCTGTCATATGCTTTTTCCAGATCCACAAAGGCACAATGTAGCTCCCTCTGACCTTCTCTGTACTTCTCTATTAACATCCTCAAGGCAAACATTGCATCTGTGGTGCTCTTTCTTGGCATGAATCCAAACTGTTGTTCACAAATGCTGACCTCTGCCCTTAGTCTAGCTTCCACTATTCTTTCCCATAACTTCATCGTATGGCTCATCAACTTTATCCCTCTGTAGTTGCTGCAACTCTGCACGTCTCCCTTGTTCTTAAAAATGGGCACCAGCACACTTCTCCTCCACTCCTCTGGCATCTGCTCACTCTCTAGTACCTTGTTGAATGTTCTTGTCAGAAAATCTACTGCTACCTCTCCTAGACACTTCCATACCTCCACAGGTATATCATCAGGACCAACTGCCTTTCCATTCTTCATCCTCTTCAATGCCCTTCTCACTTCACCCTTACTGATCTTTGCTACATCCTGCTCCTCAATGGTTACCTCTTCTACTCATTTTTCTCTCTCATTTTCCTCATTCATCAGCTCTTCAAAATACTCTTTCCATCTTCCCAGCACACTTCTGTCATCAGTCAATACATTTCCCTCTCTGTCCTTTATCAATCTAACTTGCTGCACGTCCTTCCCATCTCTATTTCTCTGCTGTGCCAACCTGTATAGATCATTTTCTCCCTCTTTACTATCCAACCTATCATACAAGTCATCATATGCCCTCTGTTTGGCCTTAGCCACTGCTACTTTCGCCTTACGCTGTGTCTCCCTGTACTCCTGTTTACTCTCTTCGGTCCTCTCAATGTCCCACTTCTTCTTGGCTAACCTTAATGGTTTAATTAATAAATATGTTCATAAAATGTTTAAATGGTTTAATAAATAAATTTCTTTTACTTTTAACAGATTTCATACATATTTCATACAAAATTGGTGTACTTTTGTCGTTTTTAAAGGGTTTATGGGGTAGTCTTGGGAGCCTTGGAACGAATCACGCATTTTACATGTAAAATGCACCTCTACTTATGAAACCTCCAGGTTCCGAAAAAGGCTCTGGAACAGATTAATTTCGTAAGTAGAGGGCCGACCGTTTTTTTTTTTTTTTTTCTTTTTTTTTTTTTCTTTCCAGAATTGGCCTTGTTTTTGTGCCAATTTCCTTATTTTTTAATTATAAAAAAAAAAAAAAAAATGTGATGCACTGAAGCCACAAAAATTGCAGCGCGAAGTGGTGAGGGATCCCTGTATGTTCATGTTAGTGAAGTAAAATAAAATTCTTTGGGGGCGTTGGGGAGGCACGGGACTTTTGGTTAGACTGTCACTGGAGCTTCACCTCACTGGAGGATTCTCGTGTGTGTATGTGTGTGTATGCGTGTGTGCGTGCGCGTGCTTAGACATGCTAAGACAAGGCCGGACAATATGGAAATGTATTGATATGGTGATATATATGGTGTGTGTTTATTACATAACAAAAATAAATGATCACCTATACACTTTGCTGTAAATTCAGACTTATATTTTGTAAATGTCTTGATTTAAAATATTTATCACTCACTCGAGCTGTAATTAAAAAAAATCTAATGTATTAAAATTTAATATATCAAAGTTGTATGACCAGCAGGTTGTTAACCCATCTGCACCTGTAAAAATACAAACACATTGTGCAATGAAAAATATCGCAGTTGCTGCCCAATAGCTGTGGTGTCACAGGAACGACAATGTTCTCTTCCTCTCATGGGAAATAAACAACAACAGTGTAGTTCTTGTTACCTCCAAAGGTACAAATATTATAAAATACGTGCTGATAGAGCTCAATAGATGCATTATTTAAGCCATTTTATTCTGAAATATTGGCGATTGAATTGATATGTTGGCACCGGGTCTCATTACACAAGTTTAATAGCTGCTGAATAATACACAGGCATCGGCAATTAACGTGCAACACAATGCAGTTAAACCTATTCAGAAGTAAATGAAGAGAATCCTGTAAATTGAGATTATACATAGCTGTAAGTTGTTTATAGATCAACAGATTTGAGTTGATGTTATTATCAACAAGAACAGTACATGTTTGTATGAAGTCAAGTTAATGTCCAGAAATAAATGTATTTAAACTGTGTACAAATCGATAATGTAGTGTTATGGCGTTACCACCCGAATGTTGATTGTTTGTTCAATTCCAGCTTAAACCAGAAGTGTTTTATTCAGGAAGGTTCATACTAAGAAAACCATCGACTCGATTTTAAATGGTTTGTACATACGTCCATCCATCTGACCGGTGCCCTAATGCATCAGAGTGCTGATTGGCTGCTCGCTTTGGCAGTAACTTGATGTGTTCCAACATCTGGGAATGTAGATGGTTTCGATATGTTTATCAAGCATTTTAACACCTGATGGTTTTTCTGGTTGTCTTGAAAGAACATGGCTTCAACTTTTAAAACATGGACAGAATAAGTCATTACTTATTAACGGAAGAGAATTACAGCCCACAAAACTGTCATGGGGATCTCTGCTTTTGGGTGGTGCCTGAGTCTGTTTATTGCATTTGAATAACAGCAATTTTCCCAAAGAATACAGATGTTTTAACCTGTTGAGCCTGTTTTATTTTTATAACCTGTTTACAATCACAGATAATGTTGTGCAATATCTATGAACAGGTTGGTTCATGATTTTAGGTTTCCTTACTTATAGGTTCAGAAACCCCATTGGCTTTGCTGTGGTCTTGCAGAAAGTCAGTATCAGTAACAAGTTCAGTCAAAGGTAATAATAACTTTTTAATAATACAGCCATATTTCAATGTGGTGGTTAGATCAAAGCAATGACTAAAAACCCTTTCCTGTTATTTACTTCGCAATTAATTATGCTAATTACCAACCTGTATGGATGGCATACACTCCCTTCCCTGTCACTCACGGTGAATACCAGCCAGTCTTGAGAATCTCTGCGCTCATTTGTATGAGGGGGCAGATAGCGTTTTCCCTCCGAGTGTGTCCGGTCACCTCCAAATGCTCATTTGTAGCAGTTCATAAAGAAGCGGGTGGCAGAATTGCATGTTACCGAGTGGGCCCTCCCTGTTTGGTGGTAGTCATGTGATGGAGAAGGCAATACATCAATGGTGGGAATTGGATATAAATAAATTAGGGTAGAAATTGGGGGATGTAAATAATTTAGAAAAGCTTCAACAGCTCTGAGTGATATCTATACTTTTTGCTTGTTTGTAGTTTGTTTTGTCAGTTTATATACACCATATGGACAAAAATTTATAAACACTTGACCATGGTAATGCATATGTAGCTTCTTCTCAAAGTTCATGTCACACAATTGTGCAGGGTGCCTTTTTCTGAGGTGTCCCCTCCTGACATCAGTGCCTGACTGTAATGAGGCTCTTGTGGATGAATAAACGGATACCTACAGTATCACTCAAAAATCTAGTGGCAAACCTACCCAGATGAGACAAATTTATAACTGTGAATCCAAAGATTTAAGAAACACGCGAGTGCTATGGTGAAGTGTCAATAAACTTTTGATAAAACGGAAGACTTTCAAATCGCATGAGCTGATATTTTATTCACAGTGGATCCTAGATAAAAACCCAATGTTTAAACTGGGCAATTCTTACAGTTTTAAGCACAAAATGAGAATTTCAAATTCGATGACGGTTACAGCTCTTAAAATGGGTGGTATGTTGCCAACAAATGGCTGAAAAAGCAAGAAAGGTCAAAAGATCCCACTTGAAGAACATCTAGCAACTAAGTAAGTTAATTGAGATAAAGACTGTCACATGGTTAGCTATAAAAGGCATGTTAGAGAGGCGGAGTCTCTCCAATTGTGTGAAAGACGATGTAAAAAGACTTGGGAATAGTTTAAAAACAATGTTTTTCAATGTCAAATTGCAAAAGCTTTGCAAACCTCAACCTTGGTCCCCAACCTTTTTATCACAACGAACCAGTCAACGCTTGACAAATTGGGGGGGGGGGGGGGTGTAATAGATTGTTTGTATTGTAAATATAACATTTATATAAAATAATAATAATAATGATAATAATAATAATAGTAATAAGCACTCCATAAATGTTATTTTTCAACAGCTGAAATAAAGTTCGTTGGGAAGTAGAGATTGAACTTTTCTTTAAAAAAAAAAATAGGTGATGGTGCACCAGCTGGGAGAATGAAGGCTCAGGCTCAGTTCTCACCCAAAATCTCCGCTATTGTTTGAAACATATCCAGCGCGCCTCTGTTCATGTGCCGTTCCCTTGTGGGTTACATTTTAGTGCTCAAATAAGTGACATATAACAAAGAGAATCAGAGATTTTTCAAAAATAAAGATTGTTCTGACTCAGATAATAAATAAAACGGAAATAATGAATTATTTCTTCTGCAAATCGGTACCAATGGCACAAAACCGGTGGCTGAGTACCACAGATCTACAGTGCATAATGTCATCAAAAGAAACTTGGGGATATCTCTGTGCGTAAGAGACCAAGCTGAAGACCTTTATTGAATGCCCATGATCTTTGAGCCCTCACATGAGACTGCATGCCACATCTGCCTGATTGTGCCAATGACGTGAGTGAGTGGGCTCAGGGATCCTTCCAAGAACCACTGTTGGTAAACATAATCCGTCATGCCATCTGCAGATGCAAAAGGTCATGTATAATGGAAGCTATATTTGAATATGGTCCAGAAACACCGTCATGTCCAGTAGGCCAAGACTCATTTGAAATGCACGATTTCAAAGTGGGCCAGTGGTGGCCTGAGGCTATGGTGCTGGATTACTGATCCCAAGGCTGGTGGTTCAAATCCCAACAGGTTGTCACTACTGGCCCCCGCAGTGCAGCTAACTGGGTCATCAAAGGCCAGCTGTGTCTCTCACTGTCTGTGGTGAGAGGTTCATGTAAAAGAACGATTACTGACCAAACTCTATGCTTTCCCCGAGTTGGCTGTGTTGGGCGCCAGCCTCCTTCGCAACCCGTATTAGGGTTAAACAAAAAATGAACGAATGTTTCGAACTGAGAAAGTGTTGTAAGGTCAGACGAGTCAAAATTTTCTTGTTGGTAATCATGGACGCCATGTCCTCCGGGCTAAAGAGGAGGAAGACCTGATATAATTTTATCGGCGTTCCGGTGAACCGCCAGGACCTTTGATGGTATGGGGTGCATACGGTATGGCAGCTTGCACGTTTTGAAGGTTGAGAACATTATAAGGGCAGAAGGTTGTAGCAGAAGTTGCCATTGTGGCTGAGAGCGTGTGAGAGAAAGCACATGATGATCTGAGTCATCATACACGAGTCCGAGGTTTTATTTGTACAGATTTTGGCTCTGCTGAGTTTCCAAAAGCTGACGTTTAGATATTTATCTATCTAAACCTGTGCACTGTATTGATTTTACTCTAGTTTAACTTGAGATGCATGATTAGATTTCTCTGTTCGTAGATATCCTGAGTGCACTCTCGTTGCACCGTTTAATGTACACGTGCATGGAATTAAAATCAGAACTGATGAGGAAAAACCTACACCGCACAATTATTATGCAACTGTTAATCATGAAGGCAATCACAGCCTCCTCCTGATAAAATACCCAAAGAATCAATCAAGATGGGATGAGGAGAAGAACTAAAACTCACTGATGTTTCTATGGACACCGATGCTGGTGTATGGAGTGTTGTGCGCAGGGGTCAGGTGCTTACAGTTCTGAAGAGTTCTGACTAATACTGTATGTGCTTCTGTGGGCAAGGATGCAAAAAATCAGAAAGTGCATCCCTGTGTTTCCCACTCAGTCTCTCAGTGAAGTGGAACAGCCATAGATACTGGTGTCATGGGTTTTAATCTCATCATTGACTTGAGGGGATCAATGTTCTGAGAAATCAGTGCCTCCAACTCCAACATATTCCAGGTTCCGTCTGTTAGATACAAATCAAAATACTTTATTGATCCTGAAGGAAACTGCACTGAACTATGGATACAACTATATATCAACGCTTGAACTATGAATATTCAGACAGCTTATACTATTTTAGTTAATTTTTTAATATCAAATGACCTCTGTTAGCCAGGTAAGAGCTTTCTCTGAGCCGGCATCCCCTATCCATAACACCTCAGCAGTGCCACACTGATCACTGATCATCATGCTGCGCTGCATTGCTGCACTGATTTATGCTAAGGGAGCTCCAACCAAGTACTTAGTCCAACAGTTACCTGTTAAAATTGCTTTTTGATTAAAAAAAAATTGGTTTTAAATAATATTCTAATTTTTGGGGATATGGGATTTTGCTCTTGTATTAACTGTAAATTCTAATAATCAAAATTAATAGAAATAAACACCAAAAATACCAGGGATAAATCTAGGATTTTTTTTCTAAGTGGGTCAAAGGGCCCATCTATCCAAAATAAGGTGGGCCTTTCTGATAGAGTGGGGCCGGTGGTGTAGTGGTTAGGGTGCTGGGCTCATGATCGGGAGGTTGTAGGTTCGAATCCCAGTTAGACCCCCCACTGTGTGAAGACCCCTGGGCAAGGTCTTAACCACAAGTGTGCCTCTGTTCACCCAGCAGCATAAATGGGTACCAGTAAAAATATATTGGGAAGGTAACTTGCGATGGACTAGCGTCCCATCTTGGAGGAGTTGAACTCTCGGGTGCTTCACGCTATGGAAACTGGGGATAAGCACCGGCCTCGTGAGCCACTAGGCTCGGGTGTAAAAAGCTCAACAGAATTGACCTTTCTGATAAACCATGGCTTGAACTTGATAAGACATTTTCAGTGAACAAAACACAAATATTCAAATGGAAAATTCTTTCATAAATCAAAAAGTAAATAATTAAACGGGGAAAACTCATTCAAACAATATCACAAATAAAATGATCAAAACAGTGTTGAATTAGTTGTACTAATTAAAAGTGAACAAATAACGAAAAACCATTTTAAGGCCTTGATATTGACTGTAGGCACAAGTTTTCTCTGGACTGCGATGTCTGTGGATTCGTCCAACAGCAAGCTGATGAAGGGCGAGGCTTCAATCCTGGCATCCGTTGCTTGGCGCACTGTTTCATTCGAGGACTCAATCTACTTTGCTGACTTATCAGATCTGTGGAAAGAGTTTTCAAAAATCACATTTGGATTCAAGTTCTCATTTGCAAGAAGTAAAGGAGCATTTTTTATAATGACAGTCAAGGCTATGATAGTAAAATAGTGACACTTATTTTCCTTTTAGAATAGCTAAAGAGTAAAATCATTGTTTTCACAACTTCAGAGACATGCCAATCAATTTATTAGTGTCATAAATACATTTTAAATTTGTCGTAGTACAGTGAAAAGTACGAAATGATAAAAACATCAAAAAGCTATTTAATAACAATAAATGTAAAGACACTTTGCAGTGTTAATTTAATTATGATTACATAAAGCCAAATATGTTTTTTATTATTATCTCCTTTGGCCGTCATTTAGAAGAGCATATATTATTCTAATATCAAACATTTATGAAAAGATTTAATATTTGTGAGGAGCTCCACTGAATGTAGGCGCTTGCTGCAAGTGACGTATGGTGCTTGTGAGACAAAGCGCGGCTTATCCGGACTTCTGATCTTTCAAGTGAGCAAGTCAAGTTTGAGTACTAAACAAGTATTCAACATAAAGAAAGTATTCTCAGACGCACCATACATCACTTGCGACAAGCACCTACATTTGGTGGAGCGCCTCACATTTTTGGAATATGATGCCATTTACCTGTATGTAGCATTCCTTGCAACTCCCCAGTTTGGACTTTCAAGACATTCAAGTAAGGCCACAAGACCTGAGTATTTGAAAATAAACACATTGTCTTTGGAAAGCCAGTATGATACCTGCATGGCAGTAATAGCGTCTTCCTCAGCCATTGAGACGGCATTTTTTGTGACGTTGGCCATCGTCTCTTTCATCTGTAATTTTTCTAGAATGACGGCTTGTTCTGTTTTTTGTTTCTTTGTGTACAGTAGACCCTTGACATTTGCGGGGGTTCGGTTCCAAGCCTTCCTGCTAATCGAGATAATCCGCTAGTTCTGTACCCGGAAGTAAAACCCCATGTAACACATCACATACGCAAATGAGCAGCCGGAAGTAAAATACTATGTATCTATTACATCCGTTAGAATATGCTTCTTAAACACATTCTATAGACAGTCTTACTCATTAATACAGTATTAATGTAGTAAAATATAGTAATGATTTAGAAAAACTTTTCAATTTTTACTCGTATTTTTATTGATGAAAAAATATCAACATTATACAGCATATACTTGCACTTTTTTTTTACAATTTACAATTACAGCACTCGTTTTAAAGTCTTTTTCAATTATTATTCCAGTACAGTACCCAAGTTAATTCTGAGAATGTTTGTGCGTGAGATTTTATGTTCTGTAGCATGTTTAACAAATGATACCAAAAGGATAAACTTTATTACGCTTCATGTCCTTTTACATTGAACTTGGAGTGACATCTTCAAGATGGCGCTGCCTAGAAGGCAACGTTGCAGAGTTCTGAGTCAAATTGTTTCTTTGTTTGTTTTAATTTGTTTTATTTGTTTGTTCATGTATTGCACTATGCTCGTCTATGATCGGTTGACCCTACTACAGCTATGAGCAGCTTCAGCTTCGGGCAACTAATCATGCAACAACTTATATCTTGAGCTTATATACTATGGCAGCTCAATGCTAGCGGTTAGCTAGCGGTTGCCGGCGAAGCCCACACGGAGTTCTCAGAGGCTTGGTTAGCACTTCCGGCCATACAACTTGAAAATGTTCAATCCCTGTGAAACAAGATGGACGAGCTTCATGCTCGGATTGTAGCGCAGAGGGATCTACAGGACTGTGTTTCTGTGAAACATGGCTCGAGGAGAGTACACCCGATGAGGCAATTGCTCCAGCCGGCTACACGGCCGTCATCCCCTGCAATCCCAAGCGCCGGAGTCGTTGTTCGGCCCTTTCCCGCCTGGGCTTCTTGTCAGCTGGGTCGCGCCTATCGTAGCATATTAGCTCTGCTAGCCGCATCCCGGCTAACAAGCCCAGTTGAGCGTGCTTAGTTATACACGCCCGAAGCTACTCCGATCTTATAGCTGTAGTAGAGTCGACCAGTTGTAGACGAGCATAGATCAAAACATGAACAAACAAAGCAACAATTTGACTCTGAGAACTTCTATCGTGAGCTGCTATGCTATGGGAGCTCCATGCTAACCACCCAGGCGGAGTTCTCAGAAGCTTGGTTAGCATGTCCGGCCATACTGCTTGAAAATGTTCAGTCCCTGCGAAACAAGATGGATGAGCTTCATTCTCAGATTGCAGGGCAGAGGGATCTACAGGACTGTGTTTCTGTGAAACATGTCTCGAGGAGAGTACACCCGATAAGGCGGTTATAGAAGCTGGCTATACGGCCTTCATCCCCTGCAATCCCAAGCGCCGGAGTCGTCGTTCGGCTCGCATTGAGCTGCCTACCAAAGCATGTTAGCTCTGCTAATAGCATGTTCGCTCTGCTTAGTTATACATGCCCAAAGATACTCCGATCTTATAGCTGTAGTAGAGTTGACTGGTCGTAGACGAGCATAGTGCAAAACATGAACAAATAAAACAAATTAAAACGAACAAAGAAACAATTTGACTCTGAGAACTCCGCGACGTCGCCCTCTGGGCAGCGCCATCTTGGAGACGTCACTCCAAGTTCAATGTAAAAGGACATGAAGGGTACTGTAATAAAGTTTATCCTTTTGGTATGGTTTGTTAAACATGCTACAGAACATAAAATCTCACGCATAACCATGAACTTAGGTACTGTACTGGAATAATAATTGAAAAATATTTTAATACAACAGTTCAGAGAAAACCGTCGTTTCTCCGGAGAAAGTCTTATTTCTTCAGAAGAGACATCCAGCGTTTTCTATCGCTTAGCCAGAGAAGACGCACAGCGCTTGAGTGGTATAGAATAAACTGGTAATTAAAAGACACACAAAAAAGAGGCTCATTGACAACTTGTGCGCGAATGAGGAAAAAGGGGTGGGACATCAGCTCAACCAATCAGGAGAAAGGGGGGGGCAGTTATTGGCTCAATTTGAATCACATGCCAGTTGCTCGGCAGTCAGCGAATACTCAAACCGTGGTGCAAAACCGCGAATAGTCAAGGGCCTGAGGGGGAAAAAAAGTTTTAATGTTGGTATCTGGGGGCCATCCAGCCTAAAATTTACCCACCCAACCCTCAGACAAAAGGACAACTGTCACAATTGTGCAATGTCTGATCGTTTACCCCTTGTTTAAAAAAAAGAGATAATCGAAAACAACTTGCCTTCAATTTCACTCACCTTTTGTAAAATTATTGTTCAGTAAAATATTTTACTTTTCATAATCAAGTTATTCATCTTTAAGTAAACTAAAATTATCTTGTCAAACCTGCGAGATCACCTTATTCTTCGTTGAAAAAATATCTTGCACATATTATTTAATGTCCTGAAAATAGTACTATATTGATCTATGTCATGGTCAATCGTTAATTAATCAAACTATAAAAGTGATCAAAAATTGATCGTCTGTGATAATTGACACAAAAATAATTACCTCATGGTACTGGTCCAGAAGTTGTTTGTTCCTTTTGTGAAAGTGTTGTCTCCTCCATTCTCTTCGCATATGCGGAAAAACATTTTTGCTTCGTCATATCGAATGCTAATATAAATGAAACGCCTACTCGTGTATAGTAGGCCCTTGACCATTTGTGGTTCAGCGTTCGCCCCCTCGCATACTCGCAGATTGATGACAAACCCGGAAGTCGCTGGCTTTTTTTTTCTTTCCCCCTCTCCTTTGCACACATTTCATCAACGTAATTGCTTGAATTGTGAATTCAGTTTTGTTTTGTTTTTTAAATGTGTTTTTAATGATTATTTAAGCTCTATGATGTCACTCAAATGCCCTGCATCTTCTCTGGCTTCTGGTAAGGAGCCTAAGCGCTTTATTTATTTATAAATATTATCACAGTAGAAAATGAAAAAGTTTTTACTTAATCATTACTATGCTTTTCTGCATTATTACTGTATTAATGAGTGTCTATAGAATCTGTTTAAGAAACATATTTTAGCGCATGCAATATCATACATTGGGTTTTAAAACCACATCAATAATTTCAGGATCTGTGGGAAAGGGTGGAACGCATTTTTATAGACAAATAATACTATTTATAGTCAACGTGTGGGGCCCTGGGGGCGTGAAATGTGTTTTTTTTTTTTTTTTTTTTTTTCTACCTAGAGGGGGCGTCACAGAAAATAATTGAGAAGCACTGCACTAATTTAAAAACATTATGAAAAAAGCCGTTGAGAGCAAAATCCACGAGTGTGCGGGGCTGTGAACAGTGAACCGCGAATGGGTGGAGGCTTATTGTAATATATAATATATGATTATAATGATGTGGGCAGTGGTGGCCTGGTGGTAAAGGTACTGGATCACTGATCTTAAGGTTGGAGGTTCAAGTCCCACTCTCCACAAGGTTGTAACCCCCCCCCCCCCACACACACACACACACACACACACACACACACACAGCTAACTGGGTTATCCAAGGCAGGCCATGTCTCTCACTTTCTATGGTGAGAGGTTCATGTAAAAGAACCATTGCTGACTTTCGTCAAAAGTAGCTGCAAAGCCGTCAGCATGTTTCTGCCTCTCGCTAAAGGGTTGTGTCAGGAAGGGCATTCGAATTAAAAAAAACCTATGTCAAATCAAACATATGATTCATTAATATGACTTCATGGAGATGGAGGCAGATGGTCTTTCACTGTGGCGATCCCTGAAAGGGAAAAGATGACGATTATAATGATGTGCTTTATTTTTATTTTTAAAAATGTAACATATATTTTTTGAAAACCGACATATAAGCAAGAACGACTTAAGGAGATATTTATGAAACTTATAAAATGTTAGACTTCTGGTAATGAATCTTCTGCAGAACCCAGAGCAAGCAGGAAGCCCTGGTTTAAACGGACGACCATTTGGTGTATTATTTTCTTAAATATTTTTGTGCAAACCGGGTTAAAACACTCCTCTAAAGTTCCTCTTGCACAAGGTGATGCTTTTAACTGCATTACATCAACAGCACTGTTACATCAAGCTGAAAACATTCGTAGCTTCTCCTGGAACGCAGAGATTAGCATGAAATTTAGAAGTAAAAGTGGCTGTTAAGTATCGGCTCACGTATTCTAACAGCGACTCGTCAATGCTGCTCATGTTTCGTGCTGGTACTTAGACTGAAGGTTTCTATTCATTAATACTGTGGGTTAATGTTTTCTGGAAGCACTGAGCGTTCCCTGACGTTGTTGAATGCGGTCCCGCGCTTGCTATATGCCGAGTGATTGTGGACTCTGTTCCTTGGCAGCGAGGTTTGCTTGGCAAGCGTTTCGTAAAATACGCTGCACTTGCAGCCTAATGTAAAGCCAGAAGCGATGCTCATGTAGTTAGTTCTCGCTTAAACAACAAGATCTACAAGTGCTCTTCACAAGAGCCGCAGCCTGACGAACGGCAAAGATGAAAATACTGAGTGCCATCATAGGGTGAAATCATCAGAGGTATGAAGTGCATTTTTCTTTCTTTTTTTTTTTTTTTTTTGAGGTTTTCAGACAGAACAAGCCCCCCACGCAGTGAACACTTTAATTTGAACACCTATATACACGTACACACACATTCCTTTATGTAATACAGGGCTCCAGACTAATGTTTCTACTGGAGGAGCAAACTTCACGCCAGCATATGATTTGGTAGTGCCTTCACTCATTTGCCAAACTGCTTAACCCTGCCAGTGTTGTGGGGAGGCTGGAGCATATCTCAGCCAAACCTGAGCGAAGGCAGGAATTATCCTTAACAGTTCACCAGACCATCACAGGGCCAACACCAACACATGCGCGCGCACAAATATTCACATTCCCACCTGAAGCAATTTGGGACAGTCAATTAACCTGAAGTCCATGTCTTTGGACTGTGGGAGGAAACCCACACAAGCATGGGGAGAACATTAAATCTCCACACAAAAATGCTTGGACTTGACCTCATGAACTTGTTGCTGTGAAGGTGCTAACCAATATCCCACCATGTCACCAATTTTTTTTCTTCCTTTTATTGATATGGTGAATTTTATTTGCTGTGACACATTTTATTTAATTAATGTCTTCTCCACTGTAAGCGCGATTTGAGCCACTCACAGTGCACACACGACATGCATGATACAAATTTTTACAGTCGCTGCTGCACACAGATTGTATTTCCATATGGACAGTGCACGGTGACTCTATTTAGGAGTAGACCGTCCATGAGTGGTCCAAGTGGAAAATTACAGGAGAACTTTGGAAAACTTTGTAGGATTTTTTTTTTTACTTCCTCTTGCCTCGTTCTTCTTACAGAATCCCCATTAAACCTTAAAGGAACTGTTTTACTTATGATTTGCAAACTGTTCCTTGTGTTCCTTTTAATGTTCTCGTTTTTATCTTATTTAGGGATTGTATTACGGGAATTCCTCACTTTCCGCGGTTAATTGGGACTGAGACCCCCCCTGCGGCTGCTAATTTCCGCGAAGTAAGCTCAACCCCCTGACTGACGTATACATACATGTATATGTTTGTATAATATCAATAAATACATATTCAACCCTATAAATGCTTATTATAACAATTAAACATTCAAAAAGAATGCATAAGATGTAAATAAAATATAAATACACACATATCGATGCTTGAACACACAGATGTGCACCTCACATAAAAATAAAAGTAGTTTTGATGGGGGGGTTAGGGTTGGGGTTTTTTTGTTTGTTTGTTTGGCTTTTTTTCCCCATATTTGGCCTTGTTTTGTGGCCTTTTTCTTAACTTTTCCGTTAATTTACTTATTTTTTAATTCAATGAATATTAAAAAAAATAAATAAAAACGCGATGCACTGAACTGAAGCCACATTAATTGAAGTAGCGAGAGATCCCTGTATATGCATGAAATAAAATATATGCAAAAGTGTGTGTGTATATATATGTGCGTGTGTGTGTGTGTGTGTGTGTGTATATATATATATATATATATATATATATATAAAAAATAAAAAATACACACACACCCCACACACACACCCACACAAAGTATAAATAAACAGCTCCTTGAATGTGTATAGAGATCCTGGGAAGAAAAATAAGGCTTGGGAGATTGGAGTGAGCTTTGCAAGTGGGGAGTGTTTGTAGCATTATTAACTGGGGCTGCTAATCTGCCAGGAGCTAATGCTTAGTACAGTAGGCCCGCTTGGTTAGCACTTCTGGCCATACTGCTTTAAAGTGTTCAGTCCCTGCGAAACAAGATGGACAAGCTTCATGCTCAGATTGCAGCGCAGAGAGATCTACAGGACTGTGTTTCTGTGAAACATGGCTCGAGGAGAGTACACCCGCTAAGATGAACAAAACAACAAATAAAACAAATTAAAACGAGCAATAGCATGCTAGCTCTGCTACTAGCATGCTAGCTCTGCTTAGTTATGCACGCCCGAAGATACTCCGATCTTATCGCTGTAGTACAGTCAACCGGTCGTAGACGAGCATAGTGCAAAACATGAACAAACAAAACAACAAATAAAACGAACAAAGAAACAATTTGACTCTGAGAACTCCACGACGTTGCCCTCTGGGCAGCGCCATCTTGGACACGTCACTCCAAGTTCAATGTAAAAGGACATGAAGTGTAATAAAGTTTATCCTTTTGGTATCATTTGTTAAACATGCTACAGAACATAAAATCTCACGCACAAATATTCTCAGAATTAACTGAGGTACTGTACTGGAATAATAATTGAAAAAGACTTTAAAACGAGTGCTTTACAACAGTATATGCTGTATGATGTTTATATATTTATTACTAAATATCACAGCACAAAATTGAAAAGTTTTTCTTAATCATGACTAAATTTTAGTACATTTAATACTGTATTAATGAGTAAGACTGTCTATAGAATGTGTTTAAGAAGCATATTTTAGTGCATGTAATAGATACATAGTATTTTACTGCCGGCTACTCATTCGCGCAAGTGACGTCATACATGAGGCTTTACTTCCGCGTGCAGAACTCGCGGATTATCTCAGTTGGCAGGAAGGCCTGGAACCGTACCCCCGCGAATGTCAAGGGCCTACTGTATATAGAGAAAATAACCAATCTGCATGTTTTGATGATTACTACATCTATACTTGTAATTTTGTACTTTGTTCTTTAATGAGTCCTTCCTTGCATTCAGCTTTTGGGGTTTCCATGAAGTTTTCACACACATGGTCAAAACATTGTTACTGATTACAAAATGTGTTTACAATGCTGCCAGAAGATGTTTGCGGTTAAGAGCCCTGCTGTACTCCAACCTTTAAAACCCTGTAGCAACTGCTCATGTGTATAAAATAATACAAGCACTTATGTGTTGCTTTTCTGATTAACTTGGTTGTAAAAATCAATTTTTTGACTTCTGAGAATATTGAACTTGTCAAGCGGATATGTAAGAATCATGGCTGGGAGGCTGGGATGTTCTGGCAGATTTTGGATCAGATCTGTCACAGGTATTGGTGGCAGAATTATGTAAAGTAGACACGGTAGTCCGTTGGGGTGGGGGGTGGGGGGTATAATTTGATCTGGTGCTTAACCCACAGCAATTTCCAATGCAACAAAACATCAGAGGGTTGGAAACCTCACCCTTCTGGCTCGCAAGATAGCACCCCAGCTTTCAAATTTTCTGAATCACAGGATCATGCTGGTTGACCCCTGAAAGGTAAAACAAATCAACTCCTGTCATTTACCGTGCAGTAATTTTGGATATGTGACACTGAGATGTTACGCTATTTGAGTTGTCAGTGTAAAGGAATCTGAAATGTGTCTCTCTGACCTCTCCGTGTTTACGCCCACTGAACAGCTACACACTGAGTCTTGTCAAATGTGTGAAGATCTCAGGAGATCAGCACTTTTCTGAAATTCTCAATCTAGCCCATCTGGCACCAACAGCCATGACATGATCACATTACCCCCCCCATGTTGTTGTTTGAAGTGAACATAGACCGAATGGATTACTGGCATTAAAGTTCTGCACACACACACACACACACACACACACACACACACACGTGTCAGGATAGTCTACATTTCTTCTTCCTGAGACATCTTTGATCAGAAAGGTTCTTTTGGAAGTATTTTGTATGCTGTCCACCGAGCAACCTACAGTTATTAGATGTGTGTGTGCGCGTGCGCCTTTATTATATCTTAATGTGGTAAACTCATGGGGCTGAGCAGGAGGCCTGGTGATGTACAGTTGCAGTACTGTGTACCTTCACCCTAATTGCACACAACATGTGCTCTGGGCTCGTTCATGCAGTCCTGCTACATTCCATTAACTCGCCAGCGTTGCCAAATCACTCATTAAACTGGGGGAAATTACATCACAGGTGGCCACAGTAGCGTATTACGACTATCTTCAGTCTCTTTATGGAACAGTGAGACAACTGAGCCAGATGGAGAAAGAAATGGGAACACTCCTGGAGGAAACATTTAAACAGCGTGACTGGGATGAAATCCTACCCACACACACACACACACACACACACACACGCACACAAAATCAAGTTATCTAAAGCATTTTACTCAAAAGCACAATGCATGTTAGTTTGGTGATTGTTGAGAGGGAGGAAACCTGATTGAGAACATCCTACTGTGGAGAAAGGCATTCTCAAACCTTTTTTTTTTTTCCCAGGAGGCATCAGTGTCTTAAAGCAGTACTGCCCTCTTCATGTGTCCTATTAAAACCAGATGTAGTGAAACAAAAAATTATGGTGCACTGGATATTTCCAGCACAGTCCCCAGTGAAAACCACACAGTAAACAGTGGTGTCCCTGCACATTTCTTTTTAAACTGCATGTGCCATGCAATTAAGTTTCCTAACATAGTCCAGGCTGACACTCATGGATACCTGATGACGAATGGATTGAAAGCACTTCATCTCAAATCCTGAGACTTTAATACATAATATAGGTTAACAAAGCCAGAGTAGGCGGATCGCTTCCACTGTAAAGTGGAGCTTGTTACCGGTCCGTCATGGCGAAGATGGAGCTGAGCCACAAGGCAAAGCTCTCAATTTACCAGATCTACGTTCCAACCCTCACCTATGGTAATGAACTTTGGGTTGTGACCGAAAGAACGAGATCGCGCATACAAGCATCTGAAATGAGCTTCCTTTGTTGGGTGGTGGGGCTCTCCCTTAGAGATGAGGTGAGCAGTTCAACCATCCTGGGGAAGCTCAGAGTCTCCCATTGAGAGGAGCCAGGTGAGGTGGCTCAGGCAACTGGTTAGAATGCCTTCTGGACACCTCCCTGATATGGTGTTTTGGGCATTTCTGACCAAGAAGAGACCCCGAGGTTGACCTAGAACCTGCTGGAGAGATTGTTTCTCTTGGTTGGTCTGGGAATAGCCTGGTGTTCCTCCAGAAGAGCTGGAGGAAGTGGCCAAGGAGTGGGAAGTCTGGACCTCACTGCTTACACTGCTGCCCCCATGACTCGACCCTGGATTGAGTGGAGGAACAAGATCATGATAATGAAAGCTTCATGAAATGGAAAATCCCCTGTTTTTATCTTAACAGCGGTCAGCTAAGTGGCAATACATAATATTAAAGATAATATTTATCCCCCTGACTCCGATTTTCTGCCAAATTTACAAACCAAATTCCAAAAATGTTGGGACACCACACAAATTGTGAATTAAAAACTAAATGCAATGATGTGGAAGTGCCAAATTTCAATATTTTATTCCAAATAGAACATGGATGACTGGGTCAAAAGTTTAAACTGAGAAAATGTATTATTTTAAGGGGAAATATGTTGATTTAAAATTTCATGGTGTCAACAATTCTCAAAGAAGTTGGTACATGGCCATTGCCACCACTGTGAGGCATCCCCTCTTCTTACAACAGTCTGCAAACGTCTGTGAACCGAGGAGACAAGTTTCTCAAGTTTAGAAAGAGGAATGCTGTCCCATTCTTGTCTAATACAGGTCTCGAACTGTTCAGTTGACTTGCGCCTTCTTTGTTTCACCTTCCTCTTTATGATGTGCCAAATGTTCTCTATAGGTGAAAGATCTGGACTGCATGCTGGTCATTTCAATATCTGGATCCTTTTCCGATGATGATGTAATTAATGCTGCATGTGGTGTGGCGCTATCATGTTGAAAAATGCAAGGATGTTGAAAAATGCAAGGTCTTCTCTGAAAGAGGCAACATCTGGATGGGAGCATATGTTGTTCTAGAAGCTTTCTGCATTGACGGTGCTTATCCAGATGTGCAGTCTGCCTATACCACACGCACTCCATCTTAAATGACCCCCGGCCCAGAGAAAACACCTGCTCTTCTGGGTCCTGTTTAGAAATGGCTTCTTCTTTGTACTGTAGCACTTTAGCTAGCAACGGCGGATGGCACGGTGGATTGTGTACACTGACAATGATTTTTGTAAGTATTGCTGAGCCCATTCTGTGATTTCCCTTAAAGTAACATTCCTGTTTGTGGTGCAGTGCCAGTGAAGGGCTCGAAGATCACGGGCAGCCAGTATGGTCTTTCAGCCTTGACCCTTACGCACAGAGATTGTACCAGATTCTCTCCATCTTTGGATGATGTTATGCACTGTCGATGATAAATTCAAACTCTGCAATTTTTCGCTGGGAAACACCTTTCTGATATTGCTACACTATCTATCTATCTGCGCAATATTGGGGGAATTGTTGATCCTTTGCCCATCTTTGCTTCTGAGAGACACTGCCACTCTGAGAAGTTCTTTTTATACTCCGTCATGTTGCCAATAGACCTCATTAGTTGTAATTGGTCTTCCAGCTGTTCGTTATAAGTGCAATTGATTTTTTTCCAACCTCTTATTGCTACCTGTCCCAACTTCTTTGAGATTTATTGACACCATGAAATTTAAAATCAACATATTATTCCCTTAAAATTATACATTTTCTCAGTTTAAACTTTTGACATGTCATCTAAGTTCTATTCGGAATAAAATATTGAAATTTGGCACTTCCACATCATTGCATTCAGTCTTTATTCACAATTTGTATAGTGTGCCAACTTTTTTGGAATCCAGTTTGTAGTTGTATCCAATTCCCACCCATCAGATATTACCTGCCCTACTACATGACCACCACCGACAAGGGAGGGGAGAAAGCATGCACACGCCCCCTTCGTAGCCAATGCTAGCCAACCGCATCTTTTCGAACTGTCTTAACGGTCTCACACACTCTGGAGGGAAGGTACGATCTGTCCCCTCATACTGGTGATCGCTGTCGTATGGAAGTAAGCATCTGCCATGGATTCTCGGTCATGGATGGCTGTGGCATTTACCTGGATTCGAACTCGGGTTAATAGTCACGTACCTTGTCGATGAACATCGTAGGGATAATAAACACTCGGGTGAGTAGCTCCACATTGTAAACTTGATTGGTTGATTTCTAGCTGGAGTTGCCGTGAGTGTGTGGTGCTGTAAGAGTTTGGCAGTTTCACACCAGCTGTTCTGATGTATGCTTTGCACTACTGCCTCGGTTCTCATACAACTTTCAAATGCTTGAACCCACAGGATTTACTTCTGGTGTTAGGCTAACATAGGACATGGGTATTCAAACTTACTCACAAATGGCTGGTGTGGTTGCATTCCAACAAAGCAGTAGCCACACCTAAGAGTTTATTAAAAGCCAAGATCAACTGATTTCAACAGATGGGAGGTGCGGCCCCTGATTGGTTGGAATGATATTCTGCACTCATGACGGCCCTTGCCGGCTAAGGTCGAGTACCCCGGACGTAAGGCAATCATAAGACCATTTTGACAAAAACTGTACAATTCTAAATGCATAAGATGATCCAAAATGTTGATTAAATTCGTATGTCTGTAAGGTCTCGCTCATTCATAGGACGCTGTCGGAAATTAACGTGTCAAAGAATTACCTGTAAGATGAAAATAAAAAATTAGCATGTTCAAAATTGCGATGGCATCTTCTATCACAAAGCAGATGAGTTTTAAACGATACACCCACATCTGTTCTTGGAATCTATGCAGTTTCCTGCTTTGGATATGTTGTATACCTGTTGTGGGGTTTAATAACAAGGATTTCTGTGTCATGGATGAAGTTTTACATTTTAGTTTGTTTCATATCTGTATTTGGGTGACCGAGTGGCACACAGACAAGGTGTGTGACTATTAACCCGGAGATCACAAGTTCGAATTCGGGGTCATGCCACAGACATCTGTGACCTGGAGACCATGGAAGCTAATTGGCCGAGCTCTCACGGAAGGGATGGGCGGCATATGCTCATTTCCCGCCTAGCCTGGGCGTCTGTGAGCTCATTCGTACGAGGGGGCGGATAGTGTTTTGCCTCCGAGGGTGTAAGACTGCCCCCAAATACCACATGATGCCGCAGTTTGAAAAAAAGGCAGGTGGCGAGCATCGCATATCATGGAGAGGCCTTGTACATGCTCCGGTTGGTGGTGGTCGTTGGTAGGGAAGGCAATACCTATTGGATGGAGATTGTATTCGGAAGAAAAAATGGGGGAGGGGTTCCCCCCAAAAATGTGTTCATGCATCTATTAGTTCGGCGCCTTCTCGTCTTTCTAAAATTTACTTTGACAGCATTTAGCAGATGCTGTTATCCAGAGCGACTTACAACCAAGAAATTGAGGGTTAAAGGCCTTGCTCAAGGGCCCAACTGTGGTGATTGAACCACTGACCACCGGATCAGTAACCCACCGCCTGGACCTCTAAGCCGTTACTTTTCCGAATTTTTTGTTCCATTTTGAAATCGTGCAATAACCAATTCAGTTGTTCACTCCTGCTCGTCTGAACAAGGGAGAACTATCATTTCCACTACCGCAAGTTTAAGAGGCGCAGGGAAGGCTAAAAATAATATAATAATTATCTCAGCTGTATTGTAGTTATTTTATTTTATCACCTTTAGTGCGAGTGATGTGGAAAGTGCTGTGATATGCTGATTTTAGCTCCTCAGGAAATAATGTGTTTCTGTCCTCAGTCCACAGGTGCATGCTCAGTCATAGTTATTACTTTTTGTGTGAGTTGTATAGTGTTCACGGAGAGGCGGTGGTGATCTGGTGGTAAGGTGCTGTATCACTGTTCCCAAGGCTGTGGGTTCAAGCCCCACTCTCAACAGTTTATCACTATACCCCCCCCCCCCCCAGTGCAGCTAACCGGGTTATCAAAGGCCAGCCATGTCTCTCACTGTCTCTGGTGGAGGTTCATGTAAAAGAACCATTGCTGACTTTCGTCAAGAGGAGGCTGCATAGCCATCAGCGTATTTCTGCCCTGCGATGGCCTGGCGAGCCGTCCAGAATGTACGCTGGCCTCGTCCAGAGTCGGCTGATGGGCGCCAGCCTTCCCACGACCCTATTTAGGTTAAGCAGTTCAGAAAGTGGATGAATATATTGTTCATGTTATTGTTACGAAAATAAAGTAATACTACAATCGTCATTAACATTTACATTTACGTACACAAACTTTTTCAGTTAGATTTAACACCGGGATCTTATTAGATAATCAGAAGTTCAACTTTGTCTTCACATTATGCAGGGCATGCATGTGTCCGAGTTCCAGTTACACGTCAAAGGCATGCGTTGTATTCCAATGGTCATCATTTTTAAGTAATTTGGCAGGCGACTTTATTATTATTATTATTTTATTTTATTTATTTTTTTATCTCCTACTTCTGAGCAGTCGAGGGCTACGGGCATCTCTTAACATTGGCAACTTTATAGTACTGGTGCTTGAACTCCTAGCCTTCTGATTAGCAACCCAGAGCATGTACAGCTGTGGGTAGAGGCTGCTCAGCAGTTAATGCTCTGGGTTGCTAATCAGGAGGCTATGACTGATCTGGATGGTACCTGGTGCGATTCTGCAGTAACCAAACAACTGGACCCTACATCTCAACATAATACTTTTACAGCATCTGCATAACAGACCTTTTCTCATCCATTGCCCTTCGTGTTGATTAGTAGATTACGGGCCAAGCTCCCCCCCAAGCATATTTAATTACTTTCTAAAGATCATCGCCATTAACAGCTTTGCTGAAGTGGTAGATGTTAAATGTTGAGCATTTTTATTTCACGCCCTTTCAGAAAACCTTGTGTAAGATACAGGTGATGGAGCAGCGGCAGCATAGTGGTAAAGGGCATGAGTTTACTGATCTGTAGGTTAGCGGTTCAATCCCCACTGTCAACACCGTTGGGCTCTTGAGCGAGGCCCTCAGTTGCTCAGTTGTATGAAAATTATAATCGTAAGTTGCCCTGGATAAGAGTGTCTGCCAAATGCTGTATATGTAATGACAGCGACAGGGCGGCGCTTCCAGGAGGTGCCAGTTAATATTCGTTTTCATGGATCATAATGTGGCTCATGTCCCATTTTGTTGGAGAGAAAATGATGGCTCGTTTGCTGTAGTTTTGAGTGATAACTGCTACTGGCATAAACCTGCTGTGAGACCGAGGCTCTCCTACGCGAAATGTGTAAAGGTTGGCACAAATGAATGAGCTGGGTTTTTTAAAGTGCACTTTACCCGCTTTCTAATGGATTTTTCACAATAACATAAAGAGTGGCTGGTCATACGCTGCATACATTCTTAATCACGGTTCAGATTTCTGTGGCAATTCAGGATCAGTCACGTACATGTGTTTTTAACCAGATATTTATTGGGAACATGAGATGCTCTTGTTACCACGTACCACTTTATGTTGTTACTCTCGTTCATAGCTTGAATTGCGCAGTGCCCAAGATGATGGAAAAATAAACCAGAGCGAGAGAGAGAGAGAAACCGAGTTAAACAAAACAGAGCAGCTGGAGACAATCCGCCTAGCAGGAGAAAAGAGCCGCTTGACCCGTGTCTTGGATCACAGCTTGGCCTTCTGTTTCTGTCCAAGTACTCATACTTCATACTATTAGCATCGAAACCCGATACATATACCCTTTATAATCGCTAGGACTGCAGTCAGTATTGAATCAATACTATGCAAAAATCATGCTTTGCGTGCACGGTTTGCAAATTCAATAGCCTGGCATCATGGGGCTATTAACTATTTTGCCCAACAGGATACCAAAATAGCACAAGCCTGACCCACAGTCTACGTGAAATGATACTCCAAATGAAATCAAATTCTCTCCTTTATTCATGTTGTGGGTTCTTATAATTGCTATTTGAAGAAAGAATGGGGTTTTTAATCGTGATGCGCTTACGGGAAAGATGACATCATTAGGTCAGAGTTCATTCCTCAAAGTTAACATTGTCTTAGAGCTGTAAAGATAAATGTAAGAGGGAACTTGATCTCCTGGGTGTTTTCTCTACTGCTCTGGATGGTGTTTAATGTTTAGTTTTCCCTCTCGTCGTCTTTTCAGTGTGGTTTAGGGGCAGCCGTAGTCTAATGGTAAGATGGGTAGTTTGGGATCAAAAGGGAGCCAGATTGATTCCCGAACAAGTTGGAAAAATCTGTACTATAGTGTGGGCGGCAGCAGTGAGGAGTGGGGGTGGGTGTTTGAGCAACACCTTCCCTTTATCCACCTTCATGGCTGAAGTGCCATTGGGCAAAGCACCTAACCCCAACTGCTCTGTGTGCGCTGGGATGTGTGGGGGAACACACGTGTGTGTGTGTGCGCGTGTGTGTGCGCATGCGCGCACGCACTCACTTTCGATGAGAGGCCAAATTTTATTATTCAATTTTATATTTATTAATTTAATACAGTATATATAAAAAATAAAACCACAGTTAGTGCAGAGCTGCCTATTTAATTGAGCAAGGGTTTCATTTAATTTATTTACGGTTGCTAAGTGATAAGAATTTGCATGAACAGTCAGACTGACTGCAGGTGTGTGTGTGTGTGTATGTGTGTGTGCATGCGAGCAGTGAGGAGGTGGTGGTTCAAAAACAAATTCTTAATTGATTTTTTGATTGTACATAACTTCCTAGGGTTTTTTTTTTTTGGTTGTTGTTTTTTTAAAGGGGGTGTGGGGTAACTGACTCAATCTGAAGTTTACCTGCCTGAAAGACTTCTAAGGTTTTAGAAATTGGACCATGAATATCCAAGCATAAAGATTTCACTGGGGAAAACTGTAAAAGAAATGACCGCAGACAGTGAACACAAATGTTGCGTTATCACACTAAATAAAATCTGTGTGTTGCATGTTGTTTTCTAAATGAAGTGCAGTGGTACCTTGACATACTAGTGTGTTTTATAATGAATTTTCCATGATATGAACTTTGATCCAACCAAAGATTTGCCCCATTCAACGTGCAAAATTTTGATTTACAAGCTCTGTTGGGGAAATGGCTTTTCCGGGCCGATTGGCCTCATATTCTTCCGCATGTATTCCTCCGCGCTCCAAGAAGGCCTTGTGAAGTGCTTTTCAATTATTTTCTGTGATGCCCCCTATAGATAGAAAAAAAAACAACAAAAACATTTCATGCACCCCCAGCGCCCTGCGCGCTACTATAAGTTGTGTTTACTGCACTTCATATCATTTGCTTGGTGCTTTTTCCCTACACCATAGCGCCACAGTGAGAGTGCCTAGACTGTACTAGAATTAAGTGTAATTGCGCATCCTCTAGAGTAGGTTGGGCAATTACACTTAATTCTAGTACAGTATTGCAAAAAAGTATGTTACACCAAATACTGTATTTGACGTAATAAGACCACCCCCCCCCTGTTTTTTGTTTTTTTTTTAAATCTTGCATCAAATAACCGCCCCTGTGTACTGGGAGCAAAATGGTAGAGCAAACTTGCAAATTTTATTCGATCAGTCTCTGTAACGGTAAAATGAGGCATTCACTGCCTGTAAAAGTGAGTTTACACGGTATTTCAAGACCCCCCTGCCACTGGGGAATGTCTGTAATGTTCATCAGTAACAACACAATTGATTGTTCCACCAGTTGCTGTGTTCTCTTGGTAAATATCCAACAGGCTGAACCATTAGAAACTGCTACAGCAACTTATCTTTACCTGATTCTACTGCTCACTAACTTCATACATTTAAAGACGTTCCTGGCCATGTGCTTTTAAACATGTGCCAAAGTTGACCTTTGTGTTGATTGGTTCAACGTGCCATGTGCTAAAGTTGACATTCATGTTGATTGGCTCGATTTCAAATGGGGGGGCATTTAAAGGAACAGCACCGAGAGTGAAAATTAAAGGGTCTTTTTTTTTTTTTTTTAATTATGGTGTTTGTTTATTTTCAGCTTTCATGTAAGTAGTTTGGTTGATACCTCAAAATGAATAATACAAATACCAGTAAAACTCTTTTATTGTTCTGTTATTATTCATGTTTTCCACCTCTATAGTAATAAGCACTTATCGTTCCACTCCGCTGGTAAGCATTTTAATAAGCGCCCACCCACTCCAATTTTTTACGCACCCTGGCTTATCACGTCGAATACGGTAATTAATTATTTCCGTTTTATTTTTTACTTCAGTCTGAACAAACTTATTTTTGAAAAATGTCCAGATTCTCTCGGTGATATGTCGGTCATTTAAGAGCTAAAATGTAACCCACAAGTAGACGGCATGTGAACAGAGGCGTGTTGGACATGTTTCAAACATTAGCAGGGTTTTTGGGTGAGACTGAGCCCGACCCTTCATTCTCCCAGCTGGTGCATCATCACCTGTCTTTTTATTTACTTTTTTTATTATTATTATTTTTTTTATATCAGAGTTCAATTTTTACTTCCCAACCGACTTTATTTCAGCTGTTGAAAAATAACGTCCATGGTGTGTTTAATAAATGATAATAAGGGTCATGGGGAGGCTGCCGCACATCTCAGCCGACTCAGGGCGAGCGTGGGGTGCACCCTAAACAGCTCACCAAGCCATCACAGTATTTAACGAATGGAGAAAGAAATGTGGAATTGCAGGTTTTTGTGATTTATTTATTTTTCCACGTGAATTTTTTTTTTAATAATTTATTTTTGGGGCAGAGAGAATGTTACCAGAGATTTGAATGTTATGTTGTTGGTGCAATGTTACGAGGTAGCTGCTAATAAAGTTGCATATGAGCACCCAGTGGTTTCACATCTATTATTATATTTACAATATAAACGATCTATACCCCCCCCCCTCCGAGTTCGAGAAAAGTTTTCAAGCGTTGACTGGTCCGCAGAGATAAAAAGGTTGGGGATCACTGTATTATCATCAGGGTAATAACTACATTTATTAAAGTGTGTTAGAGTAAGGACGTCACTAATATAGAAACGCGTTGTTTTTATCTGCTTTGAGTTGCTTTCAAAAAACAAACAAAAACAACACGACCTGTATTTTCTGGTTAAATGCATGTGCTTGTCTGTTCCGTCAGATTATTTATTTATATTTGCAGGTTTCCTGCCATGTCACTGAAGTAGAAATGGTGTGTATGCCTCCCTTAACACAAGTCAGGAATAACCCAGCTTTGCCGAAGTGCCTGCCGGCCTTGGGTTCCAATTAGCTCCTGCAATTAGCCTGGCACATGTAGCACAAGAGGACTGGGATGCATGATATATTTAGCAACAGTGACAAAATATAAAAAAGGGGTTTAAAAAAACCCGAGCTTCCACTTCCTTCTCTTAATCACGGATTGAATTCTAGCACATTTGATTCATAAGTTTATGGAATTTATGTTACACCCATGTCACTTGAAACTGTTTCTAAGCCACGGTGATGCCAGCAAATGTCCTGAGTGAGATAATGATGCTCTTTGTTAAAGAGTTCGTGTTTGCACATCTCGTTCAGCAGGGAGCGGAGCGTGGCTGTCGTCCCCCTCACTGTTCTAACCGAAGCCCGGTGCCTTTCGATGAGCGTGTAACAGGAGCACTGCCATAGAGTCTGCTGCCTGTTACATAAACCTCCCACCCTCTCTCTCTCTCTCTCTCTCTGTGTCTCTAATTTTCTCTTCCTTCTTTCACCTATAAAGCTTTTTAAAACAGCAGCATTTTGCATGCAGCTTGATTTAAAAGCGAGAAAAGTGTTAGCAGCAACTCATTGAACGAGGTAGTGGACCACTGCAGATATGAAGAGGTCTTTTGATCAGGCGGGAGGTTATTGAAGTGCTGCTTATCTCTGTTTTGACTGGCTCCCACTTTTCATTCTTTGCACATTAACAGTCTTTTTGTTCGGTATCGGGCCGAGTTAATGATGAATTGCGTAATGGATCAAACAATATCAACACTTATTGCGCCCCATTAATAATCTACCTGAGAATAATCAGCTGAGTTCATGAAAATTCTTTTTAAAAATACATGAACATCACACACGTTTTGTGCTACTTCCCGTTTCCTTTCATCCAGCTTTCTCGAGAGCTGTCATTGGGCTTGTTAATATTCAGTCTGATCCTGAACCTGGTAAGCCAGAGGATTTCGAATGTTACTGTGCGCTGTTCTAGATAGTTGTTTAAGGCGTCTTGTTTAAGTTCTACGGATTGTTGAATTATTGTAATTTATTTTATATTCTTATTTTATTGTTTATTACATGCTTGTGGATAATACCAAAACAGAACAAAGTAGAGTTTTCACTAATCCGAAAGAAATTTCAGTGCTGACAAACTATTCTTTCATTTTTTTTTTTTTTTGTCCTCGCCGATTCTCGTGGCTGAGGGTTGAGGTGATGAATTCATGCACCAGAGCTCTCCACTGCTTCCTCTTTTCGCTGAAATGTAGCGAGAACTCTCTTAAGGATTAAGACGATGGGTACTGAATTTTTTAAAAATTTTTTCCTGACCCACATGTTTAAGGCCCATTTACAATCGGGGAAGAGCCAGTTAGCCTAATGTTGAACATCTGGAGAAAACTCATACAAGCTGTAAAGCTGGGAGCGGCAGGGCTGTGCCACCCTTATTTGTATTAGGGATGGACACGTTATACATTACACCCCCTTTGTGAATATTATTTCTACATACTTTCTTGTTCCGTGTGGAGTCCATGCCTGCTAATTATTCTTCTTAGACCAGATCGAGCCTCGAATAATACGCAGGCTACGGTTGAAGCGTTTAGGGAGCGTCACTACATCATGTTGTGCATTATTAAGTTTAAACATGGCCTACTTTACAAATGCAAATTCATATCTTATTTATTTATTTATTTATTTTACTTCCACCGTTGCCACTTATAGCTTTTATTGTTTTATGAAAGGGAGTAAGGAGCCGGGTTTGTAATTTTCCTCTTGTTAAACTTCCATTAAACAACTGCAAACATGAAAATGAAACCGTGGGAAGAACAAATCAGTGGCCTGGACATGAAACCAGCTGAGATGCCCAGATTAGTGATTCATTTGGCTTTGCTAACAGAAGGAAAATTTCCAGGTGAACTTTTCTTAAATTTTGTTGACATTTTAAAAGACGTCAGTGAGTAAAATCAACATCAGCTGCGTTATTGATAATTTACTCCATTAATTTTTGCCTTTTTCACATGAAGATTGAGCATCTTCTCTTGCAGCAGTATCCGTACAATTGAATATTTGGGTAAATAAGTAACACGCAATTCTACTGTAGTCGTCCTTACAGGGTCACTTGAATAATAGGATTTGTATAACACTGCAGACATATATTATTCAGAAACTCAAGCAATGTATCGTGTTCACACTTGGCTGGATGGTGTATGAATAATTATAACAATAGCCAAGTGTTAACAAACCAATGCAATGTCTTCACATTTATTTCCGTCTAGGTAGGTAGTCTGTTGGGCGTTTTACACCCGAGCCTAGTGGCTCGTCAGGCCGGTGCTTATCACCAGTTTCCGCAGCGTGAAGCGACCAGGAGTTCAACTCCTCCTGGATTGGACGCGAGTCCATTGCAGGTTACCCTGCCAGTATATTTTTACTGGTACCCGTTTATACTGCTGGGTGAACAGAGGCACACTTGTGGTTAAGACCTGGCCCAAGGGTCTTGGCACAGTGGGGGTCTAACTGGGATTTGAACACAACCTCCTGATCATGCACCCTACACCACCAACCCCACACATTTCCGTCTAGAGTTGTATTAAAGAGATCTTGTGTTGAGGATGCAACAGTCAAATTATTGTGTAATGTTCCTCGAACTAGCCTTTCATTATTTGCTTCCGAATTTTATATCAGAGAAGAAAAGTTAAATTGATGGGATAACCTGCTTGTTCACTTGATCAGCTAGATTCGTTTTGTTGCCACATAATGTTGCTGAGCCTCGACCTGACCAACTGAAGCAACTTCCAGATCATAATGCTGCCTTCAGCAGCTTGTCCAGTGACCACAATGCGTGGAGTGTATATATTGTTTCATCGTTCACCCTGATAGTGGTGGTCTAGTGGTTTCGGCTGCTGGATTGCTGATCCTAAGATTGGGGGTTCGAGTCCCCACAGGGTTGTCACTGTCGTGTCCCCCCCCACCAGTGCAGCTAACTGGGTTATCAAAGGCCGGCCATGTCTCTCACTGTCTCTGGTGAGAGTCATGTAAAAGAACCATTGCTGACTTTCGTAAAAAGAGTAGTTGCAAAGCCGCCATCGTGTTTCTGTCCCTTGCTTAAAAGGGTTGTGTCAGGAAGGGCATCCGACGTAAAAACCTATGCCATATCTAACGTGCGAATAAATCGCTGTGGCGACCCCTGAAAAAGGAAGAAGCCAAAAGGAAATCTCATCTCATGCCCTGCTCTCTGAAGTAAGGTACATTTGACTTTTCTAATCACGTGACCTTTTTTTCAAATGACCTCAGAGACGGGAATCTTTATTCATCAGCAAATACAAGCCTCTTTCATGTGATCACACAGCTGTTTAGTCCCGATCCCGAGTTCTGAGTTTCAGCAATCTTCACAGCTGTTTGCTTAACGCAGGCCAATAAAATAAAATGCTGAAGAATGAAAAGCTACTCACGGCAACAGTTACAAATTTAATCGTTGCAATTATTATCCAGAAAGAGCCTCTTAACTTTTACTTAATTCCAAGCAGACCCACCTCCCTCCCCCCAAGTGGGTTTATACATGCAAAAATGCAGAATTTCTGTTGTTGGCTGAGTAGTAGAACCCAGTGTTTGGTCCTGCTCGTGTAGTACATGTTTTTTGAGTTTTGATGTGTTGCACATTCTGAGATGGTATTACTTCTCTCTTCAGTTGGACCGACAGAATAGTTGGCAACCTTCTTATCAGCTTCAATAGGTCTGACCTTTCTCCTCAGCCATTTCACATCCTCAGGGCACTTTTGCTTCGTGGACTGGCTGTTTGTTTTTCGCACGATTTTTAGATCAGACTGTGTGTGATATTCTGAGTCCAGCTCACATGGGCGTTTATTCAGTTGCTCTACCTCGCTGTTAAAGGTAACATCACTCATAGCCCCATGTTGACAATCTGTTATTGTCATGGAAACAACAACAGGGTAATTTAGTTTATTCAGAATCTTCCAAAAATTGTTTTTCATACAAACACAATTGCTTCGACCAACATTAGGATGAACATCCCAAAACCCAAAAAATATTCAGTGGTATCTGTGGGGAAAGTCTCGCCTCGTACAAGTGCTTTTACCCAGCATGCTTTTCTGCACCGCTCCTCCATCCTGCTAAAGCAGTCTCCTCAGTGTGCTGATTTGCTGAGCCATTCCAGGCTCTTTCATCTCCGTCAGGGCCAGACCCAGTTTCTGTGCTGTGCAAAAAACTTCAAGGTGACCTTGCACTCTGGTCCATTAAGGCAAAGAGAAATGAACCTGCTTTTATGCCCACATAAGGTGTGGCCAACACCTTCACCCACAAGCCACTGTGTTTGTCATCACACCTATTAGTGAGTTCTGCATTCTAAAAAAAAAAAAAATTAAATAAACCAACAGCATCGAACAGCCGAGTATCTATGAATACCTGACCCAAATCAGCCAACTTTATTCAACTCAAATCGGTCTTCCACTCCCTGAATCCGGTACAGGTTTTGACCTGCTATTTTTCAACCCACCGGCATGTAATAATGATACAACTCGCATTCAGGTTTACAGACTGTCTGTGTTCTGTTTGGCGCTCGGCTTCCATTTGCAAGGTCCAAATTGTGCAAATTACTCTAATCGGGTTCTGCCCCCTTTTTTTGAGGGGGGGGCTTAATTAAAAAAAAAAGCAAACAAGTCAATGTGGGAATCTCGAGATCTTGTGACTTGATTTGAATTCGATTCATGCATTTGTAAATAAATTCTATATGAATTTCAGTCCTCTCTGTGTCCCACTTCTTCTTAGCTAACCTCTTCTTTTGTACACACTCCTGCACTTCCTCATTCCACCACCAAGTTTCTTTGTCTACTTTCCTTCCAGAGGACACACCAAGTACTCTCCTACCGGTCTCCCTGATCACATTGGCTGTGGTTATCCAGTCATCTGGAAGCACTTCCTGACTACCCAAAGCCTGTTTTAACTCCTCCTTGAAGAAAACACGACACTCTTCCTTTTTCAGCTTCCACCACTTTGTCTTCTGCTCTGCCTTTGCCCTTTTCACCTTTTTCGCCATCAGAATCATCCTGCACACCACCATCTTATGCTGTTTGGCAACACTCTCACCCACTACTACTTTGCAGTCACTGACTTGCTTCAAATTACATCGCCTACACAAGATGTAGTCTACCTGTGTGCTCTTACCTCTGCTTTCATACATATATATATATATATATATATATATATATATATGAGTATGTTTTGTGCGAAGTATATATTTTTGTCAGATTGACCTGTAGTTCAGCAAGCTTCAGCAATTGACGTGACTCGACAGTCAGTCTTGCGACCGGCCAGCAGTCTTTCGAAACCCGCAAACGATGAAACAGTTGTGTACATATTTCACTTTCTTAATGCAGTTCGTGAGTTTGCGCACCGCCAAAAGCGGTGTTCATATATCGTAAACAAAAATGGCCGACACGGCGAGTACACAACAGAGCGTTCAGAAAATACTCGTTGAAAGACAACTTCGAAATACGAAACATCAATGATGGCTCTTACCAAAATAAGATGCAAGATTTCCTACAAGTTTACCATACAACTTAGGGAAGAAGCCATTTTATGTTTATATTAATACCTTGTGAATTATAAAAATAATGTTATCGAGACAAAATGGAATTACATGTATTAATGTTAGTAATTCGTTCACATTCCGGTTAAACCAGGTAAAGGTTCAAGGTAGTGCTACTGTTGTTTGACATTTTATGCTGATTGATGAAACTTTGCATGTTCGTGTATTGAAAGTATTCCAACATTTTTATGAGAACAGTGGTGATTATTGTATTAAGATTTAATGTTTTGAAGTAATTAGTTGCACTAATCCTTTAATACTATAAAATTCATCAATACATTAGATATTATACATACATCTACTGAACTGAAAAGCACAAATCTAACGGATTCAATAACAGGTTTGTTTAATAATTTACTTCGTACTTCAGGGCAGGGGTCCCCAACCTTTTAATCACCGCGGACCGGTCAACGCTTGACAATTTTATCCGGGGGCTCGTGGGGGGCGGTGTCATAGATTATTTATATTGTAAATATAATAATAATAATATTATTATTATTATTATTATTATTATTATTATTATTATTATCATTGTTCTTGTTGTTATTATTAATAAGCGCTCCATGAATGTTATTTTTCAACAGCTGAAATAAAGTTGGTTGGGAAGTAGAGCCTGAACTTTTCTAAAAAAATAAATAAATAAAAACAAAACACAGGCGATGGTGCACCAGCGGGGAGAATGAAGGCTCAGGCTCAGTCTCACCCAAAATCCCCGCATGTCCAACTCGCCTCTGTCGATGTGCCGTCTCCTTGTGGGTTACATTTTAGCGCTCAAATAAACAACATGTAACCGAGAGAATCCGGTCATTTTTCATAATAAGATTTTTCAAACATAAAGATCGTTCAGACTCTGATAATAAGTAAAACAGAAACAATGAATTATTTCTCCTGCAGATTGGTACCAATTGAGCCGTGGACTGGTACCGGTCCGCGGACCGGTGGATGGGGACTCCTGCTTCAGGGAACCATTTTGCACAACCTGAGGGTTACGCAACCCCTTTTCAGTTGAACAGACTTTGGGTTACCAGAGTCATTTACCCGTAAAGCATAAATTGGTCCCCCAAATTTTTTTAAATGCTACATACATGTGACCTAAGTCTGGTCATGTGACTTGGCAGTGATCATTTACAGCATGCATTACCTTACAATCAGGACTGCATCAAGGGCTAACAATCTGGGTCAAAAGGAAGACGCATGGCAATAGTATTCATCCGTTATCGCAAGAGGCAGGGGATACGGCAGCCAATTACCATCAGCTAAAAGACCAACTTTAGACAATCACATACATTTATGAACTGATGACTATGTAAGAGGGCAAGGAATGAGCTTCCTTCAGTGGTTGTTGTGCTGCCCGGTCACCCAGCATGAATAGCAGTTGGGAACGATGTGCTTGGCTGGCTCCATGTGCCTCAAAAGAGCTGAATGTTAGCCTTCATTTTTTTCCAGTATTCTACAGTAGATGGTATTTGATGGAAGAGACCTAGAAAGTATGTGGAAGTTGGCAGGTGACCATATTTGAAGGGGGTGGGGTTTATATTAAAATGAGATGTACGATATATGCATGGATTGCCGACTACTAGATTTGCTAGACAACAGATACATCTGGTGTGCTGTTGATCCCAAAGCCTCGAAGAAATCACCATGGATCACACAGCTGACCATCACTGCACATAAGCCACGATCAGGACTTGAGCCATGTTGAGGATGTGTGTTTTTGCATCATCTGTGCCATTTACCTGGTACAGAGAAGTAAACAAAACACAAGGTACTAAAGAATATGGAGGAATAGAACCTAGTTGTCCTGGTAGGTCTGACTGACACAGCCGGAGAACTGGAGCAAGATAAAGGAACAGAACAGTGCGTTCAATGTCCTCTCAGCTCCGGAAGTTGGTTAACCCTGTGGCCCTTGCAGTGCTGTCGCTCTAATTGGAGAAAGGCCTGAAGGGAAAGGGGACGGAGCCGTGAGTGTTGTGGCAGGTGCCTGAACAACCGATGTCTTAAAATTCTGTCAAGGGGCGTGTTTCTTTTCGATCACTTTAAAAATGACACTAGAGAGAGATTTCTGATCACCTGTTCCAGATGCTTTAACATGAACCATAAAGGGTAAAAAAAAAAAAAAAAAAAAGACATCGGTCTTGTTATCTCTCAAACAACACCTGACTCAACTCAGAAGAGAAGGTTCACAGGCAGTCGTAGGTTTCTCTGTCTTCCACCCCCACAGTGAGCAGCTGGTTTCCTTCTTTCGGTACAGGCTCACATACACAAATAGCATGGCGTGTACGGCAGTGCTGCACAGTGGGGTTGATGTTTTATGGAATATGAGCAGCTCTGGTTCATCTGAACATGACATTTGTGCCCAAATGTGTCAACTTTCTGAGTGGGTGGTGGATGTTCACCTGGATACTGTAGACCTACAAACTGCAGTTGTTGTCATGATGTCTACACTGAACATCTATTAAAGCATTGCTTGATTTTTATGGCAAGTAAATCTGATTAGACTTGCAATGAACGGGTTTCTGTTTGTATCTGGTTTCTTTCCAGGTTTTTTCTTCTTGTCTTCTGAGAGAGCCCCACCCCCCCATTGCTGTTGTTTCCTCTGACTTGCTTATTATGAATTGTGTTGTTAAAAACATTTATATATTTACATGAATTGGACTGAAGATACTGAACACATTGTCCGAAGCTCCACGTTACAGGCCCATGGCTCCAGCTTAGAGGTCCATAGCTCAATTTTACTGGCTCATAACTACATTAGAGAGAGGTTTTTTGTTTTGTATTCTTTTATCATAGTTTGAATTTTTTCTGACAGCAGTCATGTGCTTAATTGTTGCAACATTTGTTGGACACACATCTATTAAAGCAGTTCTAATACTGCATATAATGTGTGTATGTGTGTCTCTCTCGCTGTGTGTGTATGTATATATATATATATATATATATATATATATATATATATATATATATATATATATATATATATTTCTATGTGTATATATATATATATTTCTATGTGTATATATATATATATACACATATACATATAGATATATATATATACACATATACATATATATGTGTGTGTGTGTGTATATATATATATATATATATATATATATATGTATATATGTATATATAATATGTATATATGTATATATAATATGTATATAATATGTATATATGTATACATATTTATATGTATACATATCTATATGTGTATGTATGTGTATATATGTGTATATGTATATATATGTATGTATATATACACACACACACATATATATCATCTATATCATCTATATATATATATATATATATATATATCATCTATATCTTCTATATATATATATATATATATATATATATATGTGTGTGTGTGTGTGATATATATAATGTGTGTATGTGTATATAATTGTGTGTGTGTAAATAAAATATGTAGGTGTGTATATAGTATACACAGGGATCTTTTTGGTTACTCTGTATTTATACATGTGTAATAACAGTGAAATTGAATCTAGTCTAATAATTAATATTAGTGTGTTTATTCTAGTGCTATTACTACCATTACTGATCTCCCTTCTCTTTGCTTTTCAGTCCATCATGGAGCAGTTCAACCCCTGCTTGCGGAACTTTGTTGCCATGGGAAAGAACTATGAGAAAGCTCTCTCCAGTAAGTATGGCACCATTTTTCTCATTTACTCGCTCTGTCTGGGCATCCAGCCAGCCAACCATCTTGCCTCTCACCTCCTGCTCACACCACTTCTTTTAAAGACCATCATGACAACACCGCCATTCAATTTATCATCCTGCCACTTGCAATGACCACAATCAGCTTTATCAGCTGCAGCCCAGCCATCGGTACCTTTAGCACCATCGAGTTGTTTAGAGAGAGACAAAAGCGAACTCCGTGGAGACCTTTCAGATTGAAAATGACACATACGCCATGTGTGAGAAAGTGATATTTCGTCAATGGAAATGAAGTAATAGAGCCGCAAGGACCTTTTTTGTCAGTTAAGCCTTTAAGATCCAGATAAGCCATTTTGTGTCCACATTTCAATTCTGCCTCATTTCCTTCTCCTTATCGAATCTTTGATCTAATTCATCTTGAAATCCAATGGCTGTAAGAGTGCTGAACAGACCTGGATTAACGTGAACCTGAGCTTTTATGATCTGACTTTTAAAACTGGTATTTTATTCAGTGAGAAATAATCTCATGTGTTGTGTAAGTTGTTTCCAGCACATTCTTTCCATGTCATCCCAAACCAAAAGCCATTTCCAAAACATTAATTCATCCATATTCTGAACCACTTAATCCCATCTCAGCCAACTCTGGGTAAGGGCAGAGTACACCCTGGACGGCTCGCCGGGCCATCGCAGGTCGGGAAACACGTTGACGGCTATGCAGCTCCTCTTTACAAAAGTCAGGCAGTGAAAGACATGGCCGGCCTTTGATAACCCAGTTAGCTACATTGGGGGAACAGCAGTGACAACCGTTGACAGTGGGGCTTGAACCCCCAAGCTTGAGATCAATAATCCAGCACCTGACCACCAGGAAACCACTGAAACCCCCCTTTTCCAAACCAAAGTCTCAAATTTTCTGATGCAGTACTTGCAGGGAATCCTGCAGGTCACTAAATATGTGTCTGTTTTTTTTTTTTAATTATATTTATGAATTTAATTACTTTATTTATTTATTTTTAAAGTTTTGTCATGTCTAGTTCCCACCGGTCTAATGTTGCCTTGCTATCACATATAACCGCCACCAACCAATCAGGGCGCATAAGCATGCACATGTACCCTCCGTGACACACAGTGCTGCCACCCACATCTCGGCGCGTTGGGGGGCGGCAGAACACTCTCGGAGGGAAACCGCTCTCTGTGCCTTTGAACAAATGAGCTCATGGACGACCATGATTGGCCGGTATGTGTTGTGAGTTAAAGGGAAGTGAGCATATGCCATCCCTCCTTCCAGTGACAGCTTGGCTAATAAACTCCTATGGACTTCTAGTTGTGGATGGTTGCAGCATCAACCTGGATTCGAACCTGTGATCTCCAGGTTGGTGGTCACTTGTCTTTTCTGGGAGTTTTTGTTCTTGTTAGTTTCCGCACCAAGAATAAAGGAAATAACTTTTGCTGTGCAGATGATTATCTGAGGAGTCGTGGTTTTATTGTTTTCTTTTTTTTTTAAACTGGATTTTATTTTGCGTAATTTAGTGGACAGGTTTAAAAAGGCAGTCAAAAAGAACATAGCTGTGAGCCTCTGCTAGACACAGACGTCGCTCCCATTCCGGAGCCAAGCCACTCATGTAATGCTGAGAGATGAATGGATGCAGCAACTTTTCCTTTTTCTCTTGTTGCCAGGCATCCGCAGTGTTCAGTGAGATTCCAGTGAGAGGTTTTCAGTGAGATTCCAGTGAGAGGTTTTCAGTGAGGTTATGAAACTCTCCCAGTTGTCATCTCCGTTCCAACGACAGGTGTACACACACCTTTATAGAAGAATGTGTATTATTTACTATACTTACATCTATTAGTTGACTCCGTTATTCACTCAGTTGGGACACTACTCACAAAATAAGCATGAAATAGAACCCAGATAACTTTAAAATGCATGTTTGATACTCTGAGTGACATTCTCTCTCTCTCTCGCTCGCTCTCGCTCTCTCTCTCTCTCTCTCTCACACACACACATATACATACTTTTATACCCAGTGTGCAGTAGCCCTAAGGCTGCACAGTCTAATAATGAAGGCTGCTCATGAGATATCAGGGATATTACATTATTGTGTGTGTGTGAGAGAGAGAGAGTTTATTAAATATTCATTATAATCATTTGATGCAGATTTTTGTGATAAAAATCAACATTTTAATAATTTAGAATTTTGAAGATAAAGTACAATATTTTAATGTTCTTTTAATGAAACAAAATAATTTTTAAATATTAAATATTTTAAATATTGATCAAACCAGATTTATTTTTGATTGTATATTAGTGTAGCATGAAGTGTTTGGTTCTTCAATCCTCAAACCTGAGACAGTCAGTAAAAGTTATTATTCTTTATTTAGTCGTTATATCACAAAACATCCCTGATTATCACAGATGATCCTTTTAATGTCACGAAATATAAGTTGTGAGGAGGATTTATAAGTGTATGTTTCCTGCTGTGTCGAATATGAGTAGATGCGCTCATTGGGTTTATTTTTGCCCATAAGGTGCATGTGCCCTTTAGGGGCTGCTGTCTGGACCGACACATGAGAATTTACTGCTTTTCAAAACGAATAGGAATTGTATGTTCTTAAATCAGGGGACGGACATTGAACTGTTGTTTTTGAAACTAGTTTATTGGGGGAAATATTTCTTCAGAGTTTTAACTTGTCTGTATTCAGCAGTCTGATCGATTTAAAGCACTTCAATGTAACTTTAGTCCAAAGTGTTAAAATGTAGTATTCAACCGACCCTTATGATCCAAAGAAGCTTTCGAGCTTTATACTTGAGACGCGTTCACACAGGAAGCTCCGAATGGGAAGCAGATTGCCCCACCACTGTGTGATACGTTACAATGTCTAGCAAGAGAATCGCTTCACCCCTCAGCTCCTGTTGCCAAGGTAACTCCCTGACATGTTTCCCTCTTGAAAATCTTTTCGAGTGAAAGTGTGAGCAGCCTTGTGCTTTAGTAGAGCAGCTTCATGAGAACTCATTATTATTATTATTATTATTATTACTTCATGGGACAAGTATGGAATCGAGACCTTTAGATTCGTGTACTGCTTCCCTCCTCATGCTGTACGATACAATATTCACAGGAACTGCCGACCGTTTTATAAACATGGACCCAGCTTGGTGTATGCGGTTACTATCCTTGTCAAATCTGCAGCCATAAAGCAGGTGGTAGTTAGACTCTGGAATAATGAGCTGCTCTTCCATGTTGATGTGAGCGGAACAGTTAAACTCGTGTCGACGTTCCCTACGGAAAGGTTTTGGTGAACTCTGTGTCGTGTTTGTAATTATATTTAATTGCGTGACTTGAGAGTTCGGCTCAGTTGAACTAAGTACGCACCCATTCCGTGTCACTGGAGAAAATGTTGTCTCCCATTGGCTTTGCGTTGTTGCTTATCCCAAAGTATTCTACAGGGATCCCTCACTTTCCGCGGTTAATTGGGACTGAGATCCCCCCCCGCGACCGCTGAATTCCGTGAAGTAGGATCAACCCCCCCCCCCCCCCCACGACTGATGTATACGCACATATGTGCATATAATATCAATATATACATATCGAACACTATAAATGCTTATAATAACAAACATTCAAAAATAATGCATAATATGTAACTAAAATATAAATACACACACACACAGATGCGCGTGCACGCACTCGGATGTGCACCTCACATAAAAATGAAAGTATTTTTGATGGGGGGTTTTGGGTTTAGTTTGTAAGTGTTTTTTTTTTTTTTTTTTTTTTTTTTCCATAATTGGCCTTGTTTTATGACATTTTCCTTAACCTTTTCTCCTGTTCCTCCTTAATTTCCTTATTTTTTAATTCAATGAATATTTAAAAAAACAAAACGCAATGCACTGAAGCCGTGTAAATTAAAGCGCTAGGTAGCGAGGGATCCCTGTATTCCTCTCATAACAAAACATTGATTAAATTTAAATATTAAAAAATATATATTTATTTCTGTTTTAATGGCTGTAAAACAGTTTCTCTCTTAATAATTTCCCTAATTAGCATCTTTTTTCTTTCTCTAGAAGTGAAATGTTTCCCATGGTGGAAAACCCCCTGATTGTTCCAAAGCTCTGCCATGTGGGACATGTCTCAAAAAAAAAAAATTCTGCTTAAATGTCTCAGACAGAAAATTTAATGATATCAATGATCATCCTTTTTTCTTTGCTTAAATAATAAGTAATTTTATTATTATTATTTATGAGAGATGAGAGATTTCCTTTCGGCTTTTTCCTTTATCAGAGGTCACCACAGCGAATGATTCGCACGTTTGAAATGGCATAGATTTTTTTTTTTTTAAATGTTGGATGCCCTTCCTGACACAACCCTTTAGCAAAGGACAGAAACACGCTGACAGCTTTGCAGCCTACTCTTTACGAAAGTCAGCAATGATTCTTTTATATGAACCTCTCACCATAGACCGTGAGAGACATGGCCTGCCTTTGATAACCCATTTAGCTTCACTGTGGGGGGAGGAGTGAGACTCGAACCCCCAACTTTAGCATCAGCGATCCAGTGCCCTGTATCACCAGGCCACCACTGCCCATAATAATAATGATAATAATAATAATAATAACGTATTCAACGTGATAAGCACCCAGATCACTTAAAAAATTGAAGTGGGTGGGCGCTTATTAAAATGATTACCAGCAGAGTGGAACGGTAAGTGCTTATTACCATCAAGGTGGAATACATGAATAGTAACAGAACAATAAAAGCGTTTTACTGGTATTTGTGTTATTCATTTTTTGGTAGCAACCAAATTACTTGCATGAAAGCTGAAAATAAACATAAAACAACATAAAAAGACCTATTACTTTTCCCTCCCGATGCGGTTTCTTTAAACATTTTCTCAGAAGCAAAATCGAGCCAATAAACACGAATGTCAACTTTAGCACATGGCAAGTTGAACAAATCAACACGAACATTAACAAAAGCACATGGCCAGGGACAAGCTTAAATTTATGAAGTAGTGAGCAGGCGAATCTGTTGAAAAATCCTCATCACATATCTGGCTCATCACGCCATTCATTCCAAACATCCCATTGTTTTGCTGTAGCAGTTTCTAATGGTTCATCGTTCATCATTCTAATGGTTGTTGGACATTTACCAAGAGAACACAGCAAAATAATTTCCTGTTTTTTAAAGCACGGTGGAACAATCAAATGTGTTGTTACTGATGAACATTATAGACATTCCCCAGTAGCAGGGGGTCTTGAAATACTGTGTAAACTCACTTTTACAGGCAGTGAACGCCTCATTTTATGGTTACAGATACTGATCAAATAAAATTGGTAAGTTTGAGCCACAATTTTGCTCCCAGTACACATGGGCGGTTATTTGACGTAATACCAAAAACACTGGGGGTGGGATGGGGGTGGGGAGGGTTGGCTTATTGGAGCAGGGCACTTATTACTTCGAATACTGTAGTAATAATAATTATTATTGTGAATACCTTGAACATGGTTTTTCCGACATTATAATTATTAGAATTGACACTGATATGTAGATAAACACATGATTACATGTAATTTGCTAACTGTAAACAGGTTTTTACAATCTCATGAATGAGGATAAAGTCTTCGAAAGAGCTCTGGGAGGTCTTCAGAATGTCCTGCACACTTCACTACATATTACACCCAGCACCAAAATTTAGAGCAGGTTATCCTTCCAGGTAATGAATCTCCGGGTCATGTCAGGTTACTGTAAGAGAGATTGTCCAGTTTATACACCTGGAGAAAATAGAAAAGAGCCATTTAAAGTAAAAAAAAAAAAAAAAACATAAACCGAGGACTTTAGTCCTCAGTCTCATCTGATATTAAGACTAAAACAAGCTTAATTCTGATCTCCCGAATGTTCACACACTGCATCAGATAATCACCACTCCATATGTGAGTTGTTGGTTCTGGAGCCTGTATCAGAAAGACTTAGCCAAGAGGGACTTCCCTTGTATTTTTGGGAAGGAAATAAGGGGAAATTTGTAGAGGTGGTCCTGTGAGATGATGGCCTGCTATAGATTATGATTTTAATTTGTGCATTATGTGAACATGTCGCTCTCTCCAGCTGCTCTCATTGATTCAGAGACTCTTCCATCCAGAGGGCTTGCAGTTCACTTTCTCTCTCTCCATCACACACACACACAAACATACACACGCAACCCTATCTCGCTCTCTCTCTCTCTCTCTCTCTCTCACACGCACACACGCACAAATAAATGTCCAACCCTGATCTTTACCTCATTCTTACTTATTCGTTTCCTTTCAGCTTTTTCTGTTTGTTTTTTTTTTTTTTTCCAGGGATTGCCACAGTGAATCATCTGATTCGCACGTTTGATCTGGCATAAGTTTTTACGTCGGATGCCCCTTCTGGCACAACCCTTTTAGCAAGGGGTAGAAACACGCTGACGGCTTTGCAGCTACTCTTGTCGAAAGTCAGCAATGGTTATTTTACATTAACCTGTCACCAAAGACAGTGAGAGACATGGCCAGCCTTTGATAGCCCAGTCAGCTGCACTGGGGGGGGGACAGTGACAACCTTGTGAGAGTGGGATTCGAAACCCCAAACTTAGGATCAGTGATTCAGCACCTTTTACCACCAGGCTGCCACTGCCCCCTTTACCTCATTCCTACCTGAACCCTAAATCTAAGTCTTACTTCCCAAACAGGCCTTTGAAGAAGTGACAACTAGTGAAAATACCCTCATTATATTGGTTAAAAATGTACTCCTGTCCTCAGTGTGCAACAAGAGCGTGTGTGTGTGTGTGTGTGTGTGTGTGTGTGTGTGTGTGTACACACAATATCTCGTCGCAATTTTGTATTTGTGGGGACATCGCTGCTAAGTATTAACAAACTAATACAATACTTTTTTCTAACCTGATTATAACCTGAACCTTAAAGCCAAGTCTTATCCCTAAACAACCCTTTGTAGAAATGAGGACCAGCCAAAGTGTCCTCACTCTGTTGGTAAAAAAAAAAAGTTTGCTTTCTCTCGCTCACTCTCTCTCTCTCTCTCTCACACACTCACACACACACACACACACACACACAGCAGAAAGAGCAACAGCGCCTGCCCCATTTTCACTATCGACAGTGGCACAGCTGGCCAGTCTGATCAGTGACCCACTGCTGTCATCGTGGTTCATGTACGCCGTGCCTCATAGTCAATCAAAGCAATCGCATTACAATTCGGTTGACTTGAAAGTACAGGCAGGAGGATGAGGAGCGGGGTGAGTGACCTCAGAGGCAGTAACAGGCATTTTTATTGAGCGAACAAAGTTGTGCATAATATCTGCACATCCACCCGTCGGTATGGCTCTCGGCATAGCACTAGTCACGACCGATGACGCCGTCTTTTTGTCCTCTTTTTGTGCAGTAATGAAACTGGTCTATTGTTTCTCAGTGCTCAAGCTGACAATTTGTTGCTTAATGAGGTGTGTGTGTTTGGGGCTGTTGGATGTGTTAGTGTGTTGTTTGCACTTGTGTGTGTGTGTGTGTGTGTGTGTGTGTGTGTGTGTGTGTGGTTTTGCAGTTGTGTTAACTGATAAGTTGCATGCTTTCCCTGTGTCGTGCTGAGGGTGACGGAGAGCTATAATGTGGTTGTATCAGCAGTGCTTTGACACAACCAGCAGGAAGTGAAATAATGAACTGAGTGTTTATTCTTTCTGACCTTGTTACACACTCTGACCATGACCTTGTGTTTCTTCTGCAGCTGTGACGTTCGCAGCCAAAGGTTACTTTGACGCTTTGGTGAGAATGGGCGAGCTGGCCAGCGAGAGTCAGGGCTCCAAAGACCTTGGTAAGTCTTTTTTTTTTTTTTTTCCCTTCCTTTGTTTTTTCCCCCCACTCTCTCGTCTTTCTGGGCTGTGAGCCTGATGACACACAACTAGAAAAACGAAAGCATGGTGTGAAATTATGCTTAGCTGTTTATGCTAAGGGAGAAATGTGAGGTCTACTGAGAAAGAACTTTGCTCTTTGGAAAATGTTTATTGGTGCTGATATTTCTGAATTTGGTGGTGGAGGTGACACAAGTAGCTGGAACTGTCCCAATTCAGACACATCAGTTGGTTTAAAAAAAACAAACAAACAAAATTGAGGGTCGATGCCATTGGTGTATTCATTGATGCTACTTTGGCTCTACTTACCTTATGTCTGTGCGACCTGCTGGTTGCTTGTCAGGTCCACCGTCATCATTTCTTATTGAAGGTTCGAGCTGTTTTGCCACTGATTGAACTTTTCGACATTCAAATGAACTTTCTCAGTTCGGGTTCTCTGTGGGTGCTTTCCATAAAAGAAAGCCATGGCTGTGTCTCTGGAGGGACCTTGTCAGACTGACAGGCAGTAATTTCAGGTTTCAAATGCCTCTCATGGGGCAGTATTCAGACCCTACTCCAGTTCTTTCAGTTAAACTCTGGAAAAACCAATTAGCACTTGACGTTTCAGTCTTTGCACCTTTCTTTTCTTCCTTTTTGCTCTTTACCCCTTTCAATTTCTTCCTTGTGCTCACCCCTCAGTCTGGACCTCGGTGACTCATTATCGGATCCTGCAGCTCCCATCACGTTACACGATTCATGCTCGCAACTGAACAGAGTCTTGCTCACTTTGCAGGTCATATTGATGTTGGGTTTCTCGTCCATGTGTAATTATACTTCAGCCCAGCCTGGTTTGTGAGCTATGACTGACTGAACGAAGATGCCCCACTGAGTCTGTGACTAGCCTCTTTAAGCTGTGTGTACCACCCTGTTCCTGAAGTTCTCCTGTGGAATGACTCATCATTGTCTCATGAAGACAACTGTGTGTGTGTGTGTGTGTGTGTGTGTGTATACACTCAACATGCATTACAGGGATCCCTCACTTTTCACGGTTAATTGGGACCGAGATCCCTCTGCAACCGCTGAATACCACGAAGTAGGATCAACACCCTATAGCTATTCAAAGCTATAAATGCTTATAATAACAATTAAACATTCAAAAATATTGCATAAGATGTAAAGGCTGTTTTTTTTTTTTCTTTGTTTGGGTGTTTTTTTTTTTTCATTATTGGCCTTGTTTTTGACATTTTCCTTCACTTTTCCCCCTATTCTTCCTTAATTTACTAATTTTTTTTATTCAGTGAATATTTAAAAAAAAAAAACAAAAAAACTGCGATGCACTGAAGCCACATGAATTGAAGTGTGAAGTAGCGAGGAATCCCTGTATTCCTCTCATAACAAAACTTAAATTTAATTTATGTGGTAGAAAACATGAAGCATGTATCATGAGAAGCTGTGTTGGGGTGGGGGGAGGGGGGTGGCCAGGGTAATCACAAGATGGTAGTACTAATATTTTTCCACATTACTTGACCCACACCCTGGAGTTAAAATTTCCTGACTGCCTCCTGCACTCAGATCCTGACCGTTTCTTTCTGAAGTGAAGAGACTTCTCACATGAGCTCAGACAGCTGTTACATTAAACATGCCGATGACTGAGACATTGGAATCTTTTTATAATAACCATAATAACAATATTTGCAGAAATATTCTTGCCCCTTGATCTTTTCCCCATTTAGTCATGTTGCAACCACAAAGAATTTTGGCGGGGGGGGGGTTGTTTGATGCACCATTACACACTAGTGCATAATTGTAAAGGGGAAATAAAATTATACATGGTTTTCAAATAAAAATAAAAAAATCCTAAAAGTGTGCTATGTATTTTTATTCAGCCCCCTTCATGCCAATACCACAAAAATATATCCAGTACAACCAATCTCCTTCAGAAGTAAGTTAATTAGTACGAAGTAAGTTAATTCGTAAATAGTGTTTCCAGCTGTTCTATGAAAGCGTTAGTGAATATTAGTGAACATTAACAAGAACATTAGTGAACAAACAGCATCACGAAACACCAGACACACCAGTCTCATGAAGCACTGTTAATCCAACAACTGCATACCTAACAAGATATGAACGTCCCCCTAAACCAGTGCTTCCAATTATTTTCTGTGATGCCCCCTCGAGAAAGAAAAAAAAAACATTTCAGCCCCCCCCCAATCACCCACCACCCTGCGAGCTACTATAAATACTGTAGTATTATTTGTCTATAAAGTTATTAGTTCACCTCTGCATAACATTGTATTTTTATTACCATTAAAAACAAAGAAGAAATCTAGTTCAACTTATCAAGAAAAACTTAATTTAACATTTCTTTAAATTTGTACCAGAAAGATTTAAAGTGCACCAATGTGCCTCAAATTAAAAAAATACATCCTTATTTAAACTCATTCAACTTATTTATGTCTCTCCCCACCTTTCTCTTCATTCCTGTTAGAAAATTTTCCATGTTTTTTCTTGAGGGGTTGTTTACTGTGCTACATATCGTTTGCTTATGTGAAAAACCACTACACCATAGCGCACCAATGAGCGCACCACTGCAAACTAGTGGAGTGGAGGTGCAATTACACTTAATTCTCGTTCACTATTCCAGAAAAGCATGTTCCTCAGGGTCATACCGCACCCCCCCCCCTCCCCCCGGCACCATACCCCCCTATTTGCCCCACACTATTTGAGAAGCACTGACCTAAACTGACAGGTGGGACAAGGAGAGCATCGATCAGAGAAACAGCCAAGAGGCCCATGATAACACAGGAATAGCTAGCGAGAGCCACAGCTCAGGGGGAGAGAATCTGTCTACAGAGCAGCTATTAGTCTCTGCAATTTATGGAAGACTGACAAGAACAAAGCCATCATTGAAAGAAAAAACCTGTTTGCAAACAGCTAAAAACTTGGGAAGAAGTTCACTTTCCAGAAGGAAAACAACCCTAAACATACAGCCAGAGCTCAAGTGGAATGGTTTAGATCAAAGCACATTCGTGTGTTCGAATGGCCCAGTTTAAGTCCAGACCTGAATCCAATCAACAATCCGTGGCAAGACTTGTTCAGACACTTTCTATACAATGTGACTGAGCTTGAGCTATTTTGTAAAGAGGAAACTGCAAAACTTTTGTCTCCAGATGTGCAAAGCTGGTAGTGACATACCCAAAAAGATGTGCAGCTGTAATGTCCGTAAAAGCTGGTTTCACGGATTATGGGCTCTATGGTTTGAGTCAAATTGAGTCAAAATTGAGAAAAAACTTTTCAGATTTTTATTTGTTAGATATTTTGAAGTCTGTGCATAATTATAACTTGTGCGCTACTTTGTGTTGGTTTAACATAAAAATCCAAATAAAATACATTTACATTTGTGGTTGTAGTGTGTGAGGAAATGTGGAAAAGATCAGATGGGGGGGGTTGAATAATTTTGCAAGCCCCTGGATTATCATTCTCATGATGATAATGAAATAAAAATAATATTGATTTATTTCAGTAAAGAACTGTGATTCAGTGAAGAACTAGCAGTGTCCTTGGTCACAGAAAGGAAGTATTTTCTCTTGTTTTTGACAGTATAAAGTATAAATATAAAATGTTGCCAAGCTTGTTCCCAGGAAAATGTGTCAATTTCACCTGACAAGGACATTTAAAAAAAAAAATGAGCAAACATGTTGCATTAACTTTGTTGTATTTGTCTGAGTCTTAATAGCACTAACTTTTGTTGATGGCAGGTAGTTTGCTTTCACAGATGGTAGCCGGAGTTCTGGTTTTTATGTAATGTGCGTACTTGTGTTGAAATAAGTATTTTTTTTTGTTTATGATCAATAATTCCATTTTATCACGAAAAACTTGTTCACAGAATAAATTGCAAATGGGTGTTATTTAAATGATTGTGCTTAATCTGTGGTATTATAGTACAGACGCCCCCCAATTTAAGTTTTTGTTTGTTTCCGGACGGCCGAATGTAAGTTGAAAAAAAAAAAAAAAAAAAAAAAGTAAGTTGTTACTGTATGTTCCAGTAATGTATAATGTTCATACTGTACTATACATCCATAAATACCATTACTGTATCTTAAACACCCCTAAATCAATTATTATAAACATAACATTGTAAAATTATATCAAATAATATCAACATTAATTTCAAATAAATTAAATTCAAGCAAAATAATTTCAAATAGATAAATTTTAATCAAATTCACTCATCAAATATCAAATACAGTATCAAATGTAACCTTTAACATTCTCTGTGATGCGATCTTTCTGCTTGTTAAGGGTTCCGATGGTCAACGGATAGTCACTTTACATGAAACTGAGCCGAGTCACTTAAAACAGCAAATCAACGCTTACAATATGTGAGGCGCTCCATCGAATAGTTCACTTGCTTGTGCTTGAGACAAAGCGCGGGGTATACGGACTTCCGGTCTTTCAAGTGAGCAAGGGCGCCGTTGAATACTTGTTTAGTACTCAGCCTGCACTGATGTAAATCACTAGCAGAGCGGAGAGTTCTCTTTCTTTTCTGGATTCGGGTTTTCATTCATTTTACAACTGTCTTTGCTTAACTGAGTATGCATGGTGGATTGCGCCGATCTGAGCAGATAGTTAATTCAGTCTTGGGAAAACCGGAAATTCTGGCATATGCCAGAAAACTTGCACCCATGCTAGTAGGCTTATGCTACTGACCAACCATATTTGCTTAGGGTTACAAAAGTCGACAAAACACGTGTAAACACAAAGATCACAGAGACGACGTCTTAACACAAGGGTAACACGCAGTGAACTGGGAAGCAGCAGGGCACGTTCAGTCTGTTGTTTGTAAACAATGGACGCAGTGTCATTACGTCATTGCATCATTACGTCACCTTACTATGTAGGTACGTCTCGTACTCAAAATTTGACATATTATTTTATTTACCGTAAAATTGAAAAAACGTAAACCGGATGAACGTAAGTGTCTGTACATAGTAAGATCGAAACTCTCATAGATGTGAAAATTAGGTACTTATTTTTGTTTAAGCCATTTGTGAAACAAGCAAATTTTATTATACTGAGTTTACTACAGGTTTTATTGTTTGGGGAAACTCTCATGAAGTAACCTTCATATAAGGAGATATAGTGCAAATTTAAAGAAGTTGAGTATTTTGATAGATCTAACGCAGTACATAGAGAGGAATCATAACATTGTGGTTCGCAGATACACCTCGCAGCAAGCAGGTCCTGAGTTTGTGCCCCGGACACGGGAATTTTTTTTGTGTGAAGTGTGTATGTTCTCCTCAAGCTTACGTGTGTTTCCTCCAGGTACTCTGGTTTCCTCCTGCAGTCCAAAAACATGCATTTTATTCTAATTGGCTGTCATGAATTGCCTGTATGGTTTTGTGTGTATTGCCCTGCAGTGGTGTGGCGAGCTGTTCAGGTCATACTGACCTTCAGACCCCTGCCTCACTGCGACCCTACTAGGATTTATCAATTCAGTAAATGAGTGAGTGAGTAGTACAGTACATTCAAATGGGTGATAACCAAGCGTCAGGTTTGTGGCGTTAGCATAGTGAGCACCACTTCCATTGCTACTTTCAACTCCATTAACTTTTTGTGACACTTGCTCTGCCCAACGTTCCCATCTGTAGCAGCCTGTTCGTCTCTGTAGATCTCCAGGAAATTACGTTAAAAACAAATCTCTTTAGAACTTGTTATAACATTACTGGTTTTTGTCCACTCTACTCACCTCTGTATTGTGACAGAAATTGGTGAACAGCCCCGCCTTCATTCATGTTTAACACCTCGTATGCAGATATGTACATATTCTCCCCATTTATGGAATTAATATACAACAAGAAAGTGCTGCTGTGCTGTTCCCATTCAATGTTGGGTATTATTAAAGTGGATATGTGTCAAGGCTACAATCAAATCTCGCCATCAAATTTTGTGACACAAGTCTTCACTCTGGTGTGGAGCAAATCTGACAGAGTTAAAGGATTGAAAATTATACACTAAAGATGAGGGGAGATACTGATGAACAGTCTAGAACTATTCAATCCAGAAACATCCTCCAAGCGTGAAGTGCCTTATTGTTTTAGTATATATATACAGTGTATATACTACATTATCTATAAAGTTATTAGTACCCCTCAGCATAACATTGCATTTTTATTAACATGAAAAACCAAAAAAGAAAGAAATATACGGAGTTCAACTTAGAATAAAGAAAAACACCATTAACATTGTTTTTTAATCTGCAATAGAAAAGATTTAAAGTGCACCAATGTGCCTGAAATTAAACTCATTCAACTTATTTATGTCTTAATATCTCTGTCTCTCTCCACCCTTCTCTTCGTTTCTGTTAGAAAATTTTTCTGTGATGTTTCTTGAGTTTTTTTTTTTTTTACTGCACTTGATATCGTTTGCTCTGCGAAAAACCGCTACACCATAGCACAATGAGAGCACACTGCCAACTAGTGGAGTGGAGGTGCAATAGACTTAGTTCTTGTACACAATTCCAGAAAAGCAGGTTTCCCAGGGTCACCCCCCCCACCCCAATCACACCGCGCAGGGGGGGGGGGTCCCACTATTTGAGAGGCACTGATGTATACATACAGGGATCCCTCACTTTCCGCGGTTAATTGGGACCGAGGTCCCCCCGCGACTGAATTAACCCGAACTTGCGTGTTAAGAGTCACACGCCTTGTCAATGTGCCACTCGGAAGCCAATTTTTCTGATTTCCTCAGATTTATTAAATTGGATTTGCACTTGTATTTCAAAGACACAGAAACGTCTCTTTTCGGCTGTATTGCATGACTTGTTTACGTCATAATGTCTGAAGTCATGGAGAATATGACGTGGTTATCGACTGGAGGGTTTGCACTGATTGGTGCATTATGAAGTGAACACGGTGAATTTTGATGCATTGATTTAACAAATTTGTTTTACAATTGGGGACCAATCTGTCACTTATCCCTGGCTTGCAGGAAAGACCCATGGAGCGGCTGGCTGTAGGGCCGCCGTCCTTCAGAAAGAGCGCAAGGTTAATAATATCTTGTTTCTAGATTGTGTCAATTTGTCTCTGTGCTGCAGTCATACACAGATATACGTTTCTGTCAGTCCTGCTGGTGAGGAGCCAGTATTACGCGTGTGTGCTATGCACTCAGTGAGAAAGCCACAGGGGTCCAGTTAGAATCCAATTGTAAACGCTTTCCACCTACACATGATGCTGTGCTTCTCTCATCCCTCTTTCTCTCTCTATTTTGTTCTCTTATTCTGTAATGCTTCCCTTTTTCTTTTATATACAGACAAGTACATTTGGCCATGTAGACGCTTGGGCAAGCATTGTTCATACAGAAAACATCCTTGGGTGTAAACGGCTATGCACCCAACCTGAACGGGTTTTGTGTTTATGCATGTGTTCGGCTCTCCTGCTCTATTACTACTCCCCACCCACCCCACACACACACACACTGTGCTGTTTAGGATAATGATCACTCTGTCACTGTCCCACCCACTCAAACCCTCCAAGCTTCTCTGTCTCTGTCTCTCTCTCTTTCTCTCTCTGTCTCTGTCTGTATGTCTCTCTCTCTCTCTCTCTCTCTCTCTCTCTCTCTCTCTCTCTCTCTCTCCTTCTTTCTCAGTTCACCTCTTACATCATTCTGGCACAGCCAGCAGTGCGGACAGTAATTGGCTCGTTGAAAGGTAACCCATCATTGCTCACAGTTCCGTCTCTGTCTACTACTGTACACCTAACAACCTTGTACCATGTTCTGATTGTCTATCTATCATTTTTGTTTCTCAGTAGACTGGGCCTTGTGTCCTGTTTAAATTGAAACTATTGCACTATTTTTACCTGGAATGGAGATACATTCATATTTTCATTAAAATTATTGGATCATGAAGGGTATGTTTGCTTTAAATTGTTTGTTTATTTCTTTTAACAGTTCTGCATACATTAGCCAGGCACAGGGTTAAGGAGGGTTATTGAATTCTTCTACTCGGAAACTAGACATCCTTATCTGACCAATTGGTCGACGTCCATTTTAAAGCAGAACCATCAACAGCAGAAAGGCCTCAGTGGTATTGTACACATGGAACTTTTGAGATAGAAAGTATAAGTAATTACACAAATACTAGTCCTTCTCAAAAAATTAGCACATTGTGATAAAGTTCATTATTTTCTGTAATGTACTGATAAAAATTAAACTTTCATATATTTTAGATTCATTGCACACCAACTGAAATATTTCAGGTCTTTTACTGTTTTAATACTGATGATTTTGGCATACAGCCCATGAAAACCCAAAATCCCTATCTCAAAAAATTAGCATATTTCATCCGACCAATAAAAAAAGTGCTTATAATACAAAAAAAGTCAACTTTCAAATAATTAATTTCAGTTATGCACTCAATACTTGGTCGGGAATCCTTTTGCATAAATGACTGCTTCAATGCGGCGTGGCATGGAGGCAATCAGCCTGTGGCACTGCTGAGGTGTTATGGAGGCCCAGGATGCTTCGATAGTGGCCTTAAGCTCATCCACAGTGTTGGGTCTGGTGTCTCTCAACTTTCTCTTCACAATATCCCACAGATTCTCTATGGGCTTCAGGTCAGGAGAGTTTGGCAGGCCAATTGAGCACAGTAATACCATGGTCAGTAAACCATTTAGCAGTGGTTTTGGCACTGTGAGCAGGTGCCAGGTCGTGCTGAAAAATGAAATCTTCATCTCCATAAAGCTTTTCAGCAGATGGAAGCATGAAGTGCTCCAAAATCTCCTGATAGCTCGCTGCATTGACCCTGCCCTTGATTAAACACAGTGGACCAACACCAGCAGCTGACATGGCACCCCAGACCATCACTGACTGTGGGTACTTGACACTGGACTTCAGGCATTTTGGCATTTTCTTCTCCCCAGTCTTCCTCCAGACTCTGGCACCTTGATTTCCGAATGACATGCAAAATTCGCTTTCATCTGAAAAAAGTGCTGTCTTCTGCCGCTGTCTCTGGTTCAAAAGTGGCTTGAGCTGGGGAATGCGGCACCTGTCGCCCATATCCTGCACACGCCTGTGCACGGTGGCTCTGGATGTTTCTACTTCAGACTCACTCCACTGCTTCTACAGGTCCCCACAAGGTCTGGAATCGGCCCTTCTCCACAATCTTCCTCATCGCCCGGTCACCTCTTCTGGTTGTGCAGCGTTTTCTGCCACACTTTTTCCTTCCCACAGACGTCCCACTGAGGTGGCTTGATACAGCACTCTGGGAACAGCCTATTCGCTCAGAGATTTCTTTCTGTGTCTTACCCTCTTGCTTGAGGGTGTCAATGATGGCCTTCTGGACAGCAGTCAGGTCGGCAGTCTTACCCATGATTGTGGTTTTGAGTAATGAACCAGGCTGGGAGTTTTTAAAAGCCTCAGGAATCTTTTGCAGGTGTTTAGAGTTAATTGGTTGATTCAGATGATTAGATTAATGGGTCGTTTAGACTACCTGAACATGATATGCTAATTTTTTTAGATAGGAATTTTGGGTTTTCATGAGCTGTATGCCAAAATCATCAGTATTAAAACAATAAATGACCTGAAAATTGGTGTGCAATGAATCTAAAATATATGAAAGTTTAATTTTTATCAGGACATTGCAGGAAATAATGAACTTTCTCACAATATACTAATTTTTTCATAAGGACTAGTACTTATTAACCTAAATCCGCTACAAGTGATGGAACTAATAAACAAAGCTTTACATTTAGAGGAAAACACAATGATATCAAACACATATTTTTCAGAGTTTATGGCCTACTAGGGCTTATATGTGAAAAATGTTTGGTTATGGACTGTCTGGCCAGGAAAAAAGAATACATTGCTCCCCACTAATATTTTTTCAGACCCCTTTAGCCATAATTAGCTTGAAGAATTTTAAGGTTTGCTTGATTGTTCTCATCATAAACTCAAGATGGATTACTGTAGCTGGGGATGAACTGCAGGAGCAGTTTAGCATCTTAGCAGTTGTTTTTTTCCCTGAAGTGAAGTTGGGCGGGGTTGCGACTCTTGGGAAGTCCAAGAGAAGTCATGTTCTAATGACTGAGGATGTGAACGCTACTAGAGATGGCTATAACGGTGGATCCAAAATGCCATCTTCGTTTTAACGTTTTGCAGTCTCGGCTTTCCTTTCGTCTGAAAATAAGAAATGTTTTGTGCGATTTCTGCCCTTGTTGTTGATAGTGCAGCTCAGCACTGGCCAATATTGTGTTCTGCTGCGTCAGTCCAACGCATTGACATCATTACAGGCTGGAAAAGCCAATCAGAAAGGCAACATGCCTTTGAGCATGCCTTGTATTATGGCCCCTGCGCTCACTTTTAAAATCGGGCATGGATTGATGTTGCCGGAAGGAATACTGATGTTATGTGCACTTGTTTTAAATAGCTAGTAATGTTAATTCACCATAGGTACCCTTGAAGTGTGTTGACTAGTGTAATTGGCATGGCATTGTTTCAAGGCTGAAGGTAGACAAACAAATTTTTAGAGTGTGTGACTCATACAGATAATAATAGTGGACACCTGGCCATTAAATCAACCCGTGGTTCCTCTTTAAACTTCTGCCACAGTTTTAAAAGCACACTATGATTTAGAATGACTTTGTACGTTGCCTGACTGCCTTCACTGCAGTCAGGTGTTTTAACCTGTTTCAGCATGTCAGTGCTTTAGTGCACAATACAAGCTCCATAATACCAAAGTTTGCTTAATTTGAAATGGAAGAATCTGAGTTACCTGCACAGACCTTTCACCTCAACCCCACTCATCACTTTTGGAATGAACTGGAATGTGAATTGTGCTCCAGGCCTTCTCATCTGCCATTATTGCCTAACGTTGCTAATGCACTTTGGGGTTGAATGATCATTAATCTACACAGCCAAACACAAATCAAAGAGAAAGGCTTACCAGAATGTTAAACAAAAATTTGCAAGTGAGATGGTAAGATCTTCAGTACTTTTTTCTATGTGGAGAACGCAGATAATCGATGTTTAGTGAGTGCTGTTGTGTTGGGCTTGCATTAAAATAAATAAATTAATTAATTAAAGATGAATGAATATCTTCAGTCTTCTAGACCACTGAGGATATATAAAGTGAGGGTTATTGTTCCAAAATGTGTACATATTATGTATAATTTCACAAAAATAAATAGTATGAAGTACCTTCAAATAAAAAATAACAAACAAAAATATCAGTTTGTCTTAAATATATACATGCAAGTTAAACTTGGGACAAATTTGAGTTTCCCATTTGAAAAATGGAGGCACTTAGATAAAAAATTTCATGAAGTGTGACTTATGGGGTTTTTGATCTCAATGCCTTAATTTTCAGGATTCAAACTGAAATAATTTTGAAGGAGGATGTTGGTCATGAATTTTTTTTCCCCCATTCAAAATTAGATAAGCATGCGTCAGTTAATTAAATCATGCATGGATGGCAATATTCTTGATTTGTTCTGCACAGGGCAGATCTGAACACATGCGAGGAAGTGTCTGTCCAAGATGTCCAGACCGACTTTTCTAATCTATCTCTTGTGATAATCAGAAATGTCTATTTTCAAACAGATAGGTATGTAACTTTAGAGCCAAATATGTCTAACCAGATTCTGAGATGTGAACATCAAAAGTATCACACTGAAGTCTGGGTTTATGCATCAGTAAATTAACACAAAAGATATTCAGGTTCAGGGGGAAAATACCCTTTTTACGACATATTTAATATACTGTACATTAAGAATTGAACTAGTTTTAAATTTTAAATCTTTATTCCAAGAAAACAATGTTACAGCCAAAATTTTATAACTTTGAACATTTCAGAAAATTACTACTGAATAAACTCGCAAATTTTAAAACTTTATTTTTTTTACCCCTTTGTGACTGATTGCTACAAGACACTGTGAAAATGCCGTTATATGGCCTACAAGCGCTTCATACAATTTATACACATTTACAGCATTTGACAGTTGCCCTTATCCATCTCAACTTACAATTATGATTTATATACAGCTGAGCAACCGAGGGTTAATGGCCTTGCTCAAGGGTCCAAAAGTGGTGATGGTGGGAATTGAACTTCCAACCTTCAGATCAGTAACCCATTGTCTTAACCAGTGAACGACCACTGCCCACACACACCACATTCATTCTGAATAATTTCATTTTCACATGCTAGGCTTCGTACTACTTGCTACAGTAAATTATCAAAAGAAATAAATAATACCAAAAAATTTTAAGCCCACTACTATAATTTCATACACCCAACAGGATGCACGGGCGAGCTTTCCTGCTTCCTTCATTTGTAGACAGCAGAATAAAAAAAAACATGGTTTCATTTTTTTTTATTCCCCTCTTGCTGTTATTAGCATCTTGCTGATGCTAAAGTGTAAATGGGAATTAACTACAGGTTGGAATCAGGTTTCACCCACATACACACATTTATATGAATGAGGGGTAAAGTTGATTAGTACTGTGTGAATCTAAAATTGCTTTTCTAGTCGCTGTTTAATATTTATAATGATTGTTCAGTATTATTGGCTGTACAGAGCAGCAGGAGCAAAGTCCTTGGATCTAGAAAATTTTAACCTCCTCAGTGTGTGTGTGTGTGTGTGTGTGTGTGTGTGTGAGAACAATTTGAACACTGCAGTTGTTAAAATTCATAAAAGAGCTAAATGTCCAGACTTACGAGTATGGACTCGCATATGGGTTTGATCACGAAGCTGGTACTGAAATGTGTGACACTGACCTTTTTATATTTTGTGCATATTTAGAAAAAAATATTCTCTCCGCCTCATTTTTTGTTTGTTTGTTTTTTTTAAATAATGTATTAGGCCAATATGCGGTAAAGCCTGGTAGATAAAAAGTAAAGTCCTTTGGACTTTTCACACCCGAGCCGAGTGGCTCATCAGCCGGTGCTTATTCCCCGTTTCCATAGCGCGAAGCAACTTGGAGTTCAACTCCTCCTGGATGAGACACTAGTCCATTGCAGATCATCTTCCTAGTATATTTTTACTGGTACCCATTTATACGGCTGGGTGAACAGAGGCACACTTGTGGTTGAGAGTTTGCCCAGAGGTCTTAGCACAGTGAGGGTCTAACTGGGATTTGAACACACAATCTCCCGATCATGAGCACAGCACTCTAACCACTACGCCACCGGCCTCACAAAGCCTGGTAGATACAGGATTATATTTCTTGGAGAAAGCCGCATCATAAATTATCAGTGCAACTCGGTCAGTATGTAACCCGGACAGAATGAACGGCCTTCTATTCACAAATCATAGTTTTAGATAATAACTGTGTAATTAGACACACTTTGTGTGATTGATGGTGTTTGATACACAGATTGATGGTGTTTGACATGTTCAAATTTTCTTTATTGTCTAAAGTAAATAAATGCCAATCTATTAGTGATAGGTGGGAGCACAAGATACACAGTGTAACACGGACAGGAAAAGTTACGCATATGGGTCCTGTTTTAAGCCTGGTGCTTGATTATCAAGTTTGCAGCGCACATACACATTCCATGGTTCATTTTGCGGCACTTGTGCTCTGATTCATGTAGTTATTGGATCTGTGAAGACCTTAGCAGAGGCTCAATAGGAAGTGAAAAAAAAATAATAACGAGATCTTTCTCTGGTCACAAGATTGAGTGTGAAAAATGTGTAAACTAGGAATGGAAATACTGTACTTTATTTCAAAAACTCTGTGCATTATATGCACATATTTCGATATGATATCTCCTAGGCATGTACTAGAGATTTTGATGCATTGATTCACAAATAAACTTGGACATGAAAATATTTATTCAAGTTTGAAGTTGGGTAGTTGGAAAATGTACCAGTTTCGTGATCAATCGCATGTGTTTTTAGATCGCTTGTCCACTTGTCGATATGTGTATTTGTGAGACAATTTGTGCTTTACTTAAACCACTGTGATGTTATTCATACAACAGAGATAAAGGCATTCGATGATAGTAAGTTTGGTCAGTTTTCTAGGAAGGTTGTGAGTGTGTTGTATGAAATGGCAACGTTAAAAAAAAAAAAAAAAAAAAAAAGAATGTTTTCGTAGTTTTGAACATGTTCCATCTCGTAAGTAATTTTGGAAATCTGCTGTGCGATGCCCTGTCATGTCCTACGTCTGTGTGTTATGATCACATGAATTTCATATGTTTTTTAATGTAATCTCGTTCTCATATTTGTATGTTTTTCCTATAATAGTCCTGTGATTTCTCTACATTATGCTCCTTATATACCTGTGAGTATTGAATGACATTTTTACAATGGTAATGTAATGTACATGGGGCTTTAATGAGCCATTGGTTTGTTTCTTAAATCTCCCTTTTATAGGATCCAGAGCTGCCTGCACATCTTTGCCGTATTCACTCTGGTGCTTTTTCTAATGCCAACCCAATGCCTGAAGAATAACCAGTGCACGCTTTTAATCCTCCAACACCCAATAGTAAATATTGTGCAAATAATGTATTCTGTTGGTCACAAATTACCCAAAATTCCCTGCATTGTTTGGTTCAATTCATGCACACCCCCAACTGCCTCTGAAAATTATAGCCAGTTACTATGGCAACATCCCTTCATACTTCCCCTTACAATTTTTACAAATGACTTGTGATGTGAAGTCATTTCTATAGACCCACAATTTTGTCCATAGTGGACTCAACTTTAGTCACCTCACATGTCACTTTTGATCATTTTGTTGATTTGGTTCAACGGACTGTTGTATACTTTGTTCCTGTTCTTACACTGAACAGAAGAGTAGGTAGAGGCTGTTTTAGACACAGCACACCCCCATTTTATCCCGAGTTTAGTCGTATCCAATTTTTCACCCATCAAGTGTTGCCTTCTCTATCACACGACCACCACCGACCAGAGAGGGGCGAAAGTATGCCCACATCCTCTCCGTGACATGCGATGCGAGCCACCCATCTCTTTTCGAAATGCAGCGATACACGTAACACACTCGGAGGAAAATCGCTATCCGCCCCCTCGTACGAGTGAGCTCGTACAATCCCGTGATTGGATGGCGATCGCTGTGAGTGACGGGGCCAATCAGCTCCCATGCACACCCAGCCACGTACGGCTGTGTGCATTAAACTGGAATCGAACCTGTGATCTCCGGGTTAATAGTCACGCAGCTTGTCGATGCACCACTCGGGAGCCCATAATTGCTTCCTGTGGGCAAATCTCTGTGGTATAATAAAGACGAAGCGCTTCAGGAGGTGTTGTTACTGGACTGTAATCAATTTTGTCTTCACAATGCTCGGATCACATGACCCATCGTTGATTCTTCTCAAGTAGCACAACCAGTCATGTTTTATTCCTTCTGTTCTGCACCTCATTTATTATGAGCATGAGTTGATATGCAATGTTGTTTGCAAGGTTTAAATTCTCCACCAGCAGCCAGTGTTATCTGATCACCGGGACAAATCATCAGTGATATGGTCTCTAAAAAAACATGGCATCCTGTTGCCCCCCTCGAGCGGATTAAAAGATGTTTAATAGAAGTGGACAGGGAGCAAAATTGTTTTATGTTCCGTATCAAACAGACGGCTGACATCAAAAACAAGTAACAAAGCTGACTTTACTGAGCGTGAGACAGAGCCTCGTTTTGAACAGCTTTGTTCTCATGGTAACCGCATGTGGGTTCCTTTCCACTTTCAGAGGATTCATGACAGCAGAAAGCCTAAGTCATTCCAGAATTTATTGATTCATTTTAATTATGAAGAAAGCTGAGAGATTGACTGCAGGAATGATTAAGGTGATGACTTGTCCCATATTTCCTATACCTGTCCTATATTTGAAGTCGTGTTGTCCCAATTTATTCGTACCACTGATCCTTTTATATCCCAAGAATTTTTTTTTTTTTTCATTTTGGAACATCACAGTATACTGTATGTGAAATCATTAAAAATATAAACCCTTTGTATACATGGATGTAATTCTTAATGTGTTTGAGCAGCAGAGCTGCGACTGTCCAGAAAGAAAAATGTGCCAAATTATTGTTACACACAATAGGAAGAAATTGTCGCCTGATGTGTTTATATCCATCTTATCAAGGAGAAATGATCCCTTGGCTCTGGAGAGCTTCTCCATAATTTAATAAATGAGCAGACTTACATTTTCTCTTGAGAAAATTTTCAGGCACCATTATGTAATTCAGCTCCAGTTTCATGAGGTACTGAAATACTTATCTGTCAGTGTATATTACAAGCAGGAGAATCAGATGGACATTATCGTAAGTACATGGTTATTTAGTTTATGATATAATTTCCCAAAACGTGCATAACATTGTGTATATTCTAGCACTAAAATGTGCTGTATCCTGCCACAAGCCGTTCGTGGCGGGAAGACCACGTGAGCTAATTGGCCGAGGTCTCACAGTATGGAGAGACAGCTGGCGTACGCTCGCTTCGATATCACTCGCAATGATCGCCGGCCAATCGTGTGCATCTGTGAGCGAATTCGTACGAGGGGGGATGGACAGCGCTTTCCCTCAGAGTGTGTTAGGCTGCCTCAAATATACCTGCACGCCAGTGCGAAAAAGAGGCGGGTGTTTAGCATCGCCTGTCACGGAGGGGGCGTGTGCATGCTTTTGACCCTCCCTGGTCGATGATGGTTGTGTGATAGGAAGGCAGTACCTGATGAGTGAAATTTGGATATGACTAAACTAACGAGAAAATGGGGAAGAATCCCAAAAAAAAAAGGTAGGTAATTATTGAATGAGGTGCAGTATGATATGGAGAATTTTTCAGATCCTCAGGAAGACCTAAATCATTTTCCATATTATACAAAGCAATGTTGGGTAGTTGTTTCATTATTCATTCAAAATATTTAAAAAAACTAAAGAAAGTGCATCGGTGCCTGTGTGAGTCGGCTGGAAGTGCCGTATGATCCTGATAATGCCGCTTTCAATTCATTCTACACAAATCCCACAAAATTATTTAGCAAAAATGTGAAATTAAAGTATTCAATGGTAATAATGTATTTTTAATTTTCACAGCAGGTGCAATTTTTAGCCAATCAGCGTATCTTTACCTTTTCACTCGTCAAAATGTTCTCGTTCAAAAATTCCTCTGCTTGAGGCATTTAATGTAAAAATTATTTTTTTATTTGTTTATTTTTATTTTGGGGGAATTGGGACTTTGGCACAGCATGCTCCGCCGCCTGCTGTAGAAAATCTTTCACCGCGTGGGACTGACACAACTTATTACATATGCAAATGGAAATGTATACATACTCGGGTGTACACCAATCAGCAGTGGCTTGACTTCCAAAGACTCGTAGTACATTTATTTAAAATGGGAACTAAAACTTAAAATATTGATGTTACTGTTATTAGTTTATCTGTTATATTGCTTATTGTCATGTACCATTTAGGGTTTCTTACCGGGGACATCATTTCCACCATTTTTTCCCTAGAAAATCTCAATTTTTCATAGCCTGTTGCCCCCAACCCTGACAAGAGGACCTGGGTGGCACATGTGACCCCCCCCCCCCACACACCCATTTTATTCTCATTAGTTTTACCAGTCCAGGGAACATTATCCCAAAAGCTTTGGGCATCATCAAGATGATTCTTGGCATAAGTGAGTCATGCCTTGATTTTTTTTTTTTTTTTTTGTCAACAGTGGCTTTTGTCTTGGAACTCTTTCATGGATGCCATTTTTGCCTCGTGTCTTTCTGATGTTGGAGTCATGATTGACTGCCAAAATTGACATTAACTGAGGCAAGTGATCCTTTGTGACTTCTCCAGTTAGTCTGTGCCGTGCTCTTGGGGTAATTTTGGTAGGTCGTCCACTTCTGGGAAGGGTCACCACCATGCCATACCTTCTCAATTTATGGATAATATCTCTGATAGTGGTCTGCTGGAGTCCCAAAGATTTAACAATGACATTGAATCCTTTCCCAGACTGAGACATCTCTATAATCTTCTTTCTTGTTTGCTCTTGAAGCTCACTGGATCACGGCATGATGTGCGTTCAGTATGGCCTACCTCACCTTGTCAGACTGGCTTGATGTTGGGGATCTCCTGATTGGGAATGTCTGGCAGCAATCAGGCCTGGCTGTGGCCATGAAATTGAACTCAGTTTTCCTCAATAATAGGATTAATCACCAATTACCTCACTTTTTAATAAAGGGGGCAATTACTTATTCACATGTAGGTTTGGATAGGGTTTTCCTCTTAACAAATAACACAACAGGAAAACTGCATTTTTTGAATACTCAGGTTATCTTTGTGTCATGTTTACATTTGTTTGATGATCTGAAAAAGTTCAGTGTGACAAAGGTGCAAAAAAGTAAAAAAAAAAAAAAAAATCAGTAAGGGGCAAAATCTTTTGCACAGCACTGTACATAAGCAGCCATTCTTTCATTTCTCTTTTTTCTAAACTCAAAAAAATAAAAGTGTAAAAAAACCTGTACATAGCATATTTATTTTTTAATTATTTATTTTTTGTTAAATACCACTAGGTCATGTAGAAAGCAGTTTGTATACACAGTTACTATAGAAACAGTAATGTATTCGAACATGTGCATATCGAAATGTCATCTGAATTACATCCAGAACTGTCAGAGCTGCTGTTATTAAATATAATGAGCACCAACTGACCAATCAGATTGCTGTATTGCATGAGAAGAATTTTTGTTAGTAAGAGGTTTATATTCACGTCCTCTGGTAGTCTGTGCGACGAGGTTGAGCGAATAAACGGATAGTGCGGAATGAATTATAGGATGGGCAATGAAGCAATGCATGTAATTAACTTTTGCGATTAATGGATATGTTAGGCCAAGAATGTGAGATTGGTGCTCAGTGATGGACGCTCGTGAGCAGAGAAGTGGTGTTTACATGTTTGAGGGGAAGAAGGGCAGGAGAGGGCTGAGTTCTGTCATGCCCCACTGTCTGGTCTTGTTTAACCTGTATAATTGTACAGTGTCCTTCCTTCAGTCTTGCACACAGTTGGAAATATTGGCCCGGTTGGAACCAGAGCAGTGGGGCTCTTTTATTAGCCCTGCACCATGGTCCCAGGAGACTTTTTACTTTCCACTCTATTTCTGACTGTAGTGTTGCATGCTGGGAAAGCAACCAAAAACCCACATAGTCTCTCACCTCGGCCTTGATTTGCTTCCTCGGCACAAGACGTTGAATCAGGCTTGATCCATACTCTGCATGGAAAGACGCATGGAGGTAAACATCACTGTACATGTCATACCATTAAAACCAGCTGACCGGTCTAGTAGGAAGCCCCATACGGCCACTTACCAAACTTCACATGCTACGGTAACGATGAGCCTTGAGTACTCATGGTACTCATTAGCAGTTCATTGGTTGTTCTGCCTTTGACCACCACACGGTAGGCACTCACCACTGAATACCAGGAACACCCCTTAAGACCTGCTATTTTTGGAGATGAATAGACCCAGGATGGCCCGTCTCAGAGTCACTCAGATCCTTACGCTTACTCTTTTCCTGCTTCTAATGCACCAGCTTTGAGAACTGATTGTTGATGTTCTACGTATGTGCACTATCGAGGTCTCTGCCGACACGAATACTAGTGAGCGAAACACCAACCCGCTATTTGTAATAAAGCCCGACAGGACGAAAAGGAGAAAGGCTTTAATTTTAAAGATGCCTTTTCTTTGTAATTACTGCTCTCTCTCTCTCTCTGTGCTCACTCCATCACTTGCTGGATCTCTCTCTCTTTCGCTCTGTCTTTCTCTCTCGCTCTCTCTCTTTCTCTTGCTCACTCTCCCTGTCTCTCTCTCTCTCTCTCTCTCGCTCTCTCTCTCTGTCAGTTGCTTTCTTGCGCTCTCTCTCTCTCTCTCTGTCTCCCTCTCGCTTGCTTGCTCTCGCTCTGTCTCTCTTTTACATACATTATCTCTTTCTTTTTGTCTCTGGTTCTTTCGTACTCTCTTGTTCTGTTTCTAGCGACTCTCTCTTTTTTTGTAACTTTCTCAGAGTGACTCACTTTTAAACAGTTAAAAAAAATTGCAGGAACATTATGTGGCCTTTTTTTTTTTTTTAATTTAAATACCTGTTTTTACTGATTTTACATGAAGAGGTGGGGTAATATATTTTATTAAACCTGTGTAAAATTTTGTTATAACTTCAAAACAGACATAGGGAGTGTAGTAATGATTTGCAGTCAGTCAGAAAAGCGCATTCTGCACACTCGAACAAACATTAAACATAAAAAATTGTATATATTGATCATGGATTGTCAGCAGTAACTTAAATCATTCACTCATCGGCACTTCCGATGACAAAACTAACATTAATAATTAATATTTCATAAGAAAAGGTAAGATATACAGTGATCCCTTGGTACTTTGCGTTTCAGTTCCTGCGGCTTCAGTGCATCGTGGGTTTTTTCAAAATATTCATCGAAAAATAAAGAAATTCAGGAGAAATGGGGGAAAAGTTAAGGAAAATGCTGCAAAAAAAGGCCAATTATGCAAAAAAAAAAAAAACCCAACAAAACTACTTACTTATGTGAGGTGAACATCTGTATGTGGGTGCACGTTTGTGTGTGTACAGTCGGCCTTCTACTAACAAAATTAATCCGTTCCAGAGCCTTTTTCGTAGCCTGGAGGTTTCGTAAGTAGAAGCACATTTTACATGTAAAATGTGTACAGACGCTCCCCGACTTATGTTTTTAATTGGTTCTGGACGGACGAACGCAAGTTGAACGTGAACACAAGTTGTTATGGTGACGTGTGACGTATGATGCTCATACTGTACTATACATCCATAAATACCATTACCGTATCTCATAAAACACCCCAATCATCATCATCTTCTCCTTTCGGCTGCTCCCTTCAGGGGTTGCCACAGCAAATCATCCGCCTCCATCTCGCCCTGTCCTCTGCATCTTCTTCTCTGACTCCAATGACCTTCCTAAATCAATTATTTTAAACATAACATTGTAAAATATCAAATAATGTCTGTCTTCCTTTCGGCTTTTTCCCTTTTACTCAGGAGTCGCCACAGCGAATCATCTGATTCGCACGTTTGATTTGGCAGAGGTTTTTACGTCGGATGCCCTTCCTGTCATAACCCTTTTAGCAAGGGACAGAAACACGCTGACGGCTTGGTTCTTTTACATGCCTCTCACCATAGATAGTGAGAGACATGGCCCGCCTTTGATAACCCAGTTAGCTGCACTAGGGGGGGACAGTGACAACCTTGTGGAGAGTCGGACTCGAACCCCCAACCTTTGGATCAGCGATCCAGCGCCCTATACCACTAGACCACCACTGCCCTAATATATCAAATAATATCAACATTAATTTCAAATAAATTAAATTCAAGCAAAATAATTTCAAATTGATAAATTATAATCTCATTCATTCATCAAATATCAAATACAGTATCAAATATAACTTTTAACTTTCTCTATGACGCGATCTTTCTGCTTGTAAATGGTTCCGATGGTCGACGGATGGTCACATGACATGAAGCTGAGCCGACTCACTTTAAATGAAGCTTAAAACAGCCAATCAACACTTACAATATCTGAGGTGCTCAATACCGAAAGTAGTGCACTTACTGAAAGTAGTTTACTTGCTTAAAACAAAGCGCTTCCGGACTTCCGGTCTTTTAAGTGCACAAGGGCGCTGTTGTACTCGTTTAGTACTTAGCCTGCACTGATGTGAATTACGGATGTGAATCAGCAGAGCAGAGAGTTCTCTTTCTTGGGTTTTCATTCATTTTACAACTCTCTTTGCTTAATTGAGTATGCATGGTAGATTGTGCCGATCCGAGCAGATAGTTAATTCATCTCTATGTATGAGACCCATGCTAGTGTCAGCTTATGCTTCTGACCAATTTGCTTCGGGTTACAAAAGTCCGCAAAACAGTGTAAACACAAAGATCACGGAGACAACCTCGTAACACAAGAGTAACACGCTATATAACATATATATATATATATATATATATATATATATATATATATATATATATATATATATATATATATATATATATATATATAACTGAACTGGGAAGAAGGAGGGGTACGTTCAGTCTTGTTTGTAAACAATGGACGCAGCGTCATTGCAGCATTACATCAGCATACCACATAGGTAGGTCTAAACTCAAAATTTGACTTTTTTTTTTTTTTTTTTTTTTTTGGAAAAAAAAAAAAACTTAAAAAGGAAAAAACGGATAAACGTAAGTCGGGAAGCGTCTGTAATTCGTTCCAAGACTACCCCATAAACCCTTTAAAAATTATAAAAGTACACCAATTTTGTATGAAATATGTGTTAAAAGTAAAATAAAATGATTTATTAAACCATTTAAACATTTTATTAACATTAATTAATTAAACCATTATGAAACACTTTTATTAACACACACATACACACACACACACAACTCTCTCTCTCTCTTTCTCTCGCTCTCTCTCTGTTT
>CM045738.1:19269796-19284796 GCA_024760905.1 Plotosus lineatus
CTAAAAAGTCATTGAAATTTGAAGGGCTTGAACATTTAGAACACATACTTGTATGAGAATTTTAAATTAAATTGAAATTTAAGTGACTTCAAGTGGTTACAACAAAACTTGTAGCTGATGTCAATAAAAATCATGTAATGCTTGACCACAAAATAGAAATCCGCAATTCTATAAACTGTACAAGAGCCTATCTCTTCAAAACTTAAGTGATATTCCTGATCCCCACAGTTATTCCTGATTAATGTAACTGATTACTGATTTTATACCTGTTTATAGACGAAGCTACAAACTCCAAGTTGGCTGCTGGTCATCTGTATTATTAATAAATTTTTAAAGAATGACTATGTTGAGGTTACCTTGATTCAAACATTATCCACTCTGAATAAGTGATTATTGAATGTAATGAGATGTGATGTGGAGAATTATTCCGGTTCAGAGGGTTTTGTTTTGTTATTTTTAAAAAGTGTTTTATCTCTTTTTTTTTTTTTTTTTTTTTTTTAAATCCCCTGGACACATATGTGGAAGTGCTGACTTGTGATCTCATCTGATCTGTACAATATGAATCCGGGTCCATTTTCTCAAAAGGGATTCTGTGCTGGGCTCAGTACTTCCTGAGCCTGTACTAAATCTTCGCTCTTTCTGAACCGCTTGTTGAAGGACACATGGCCTTGTGGCCTTTGTAGTGTGATCGCAGTCCTTTGTAAAGTGCAAAGCCCTTTGAAGTGGTGCGAGACATCAGGGTGCATTAGGCGTTCTATTTCTACATTAACATGTTTATTTGCAGGCACTTTTTAACATCTTGTCATCCCCCACAAGCTAAATATTCATCTTTTGCGTTGTGATATTTCACAGCCATACTTTCAACGCGTAACATAGGAGGATAAATATTGTTGTGAAAATGACAGAAAAGATCACAGTATAGTTTTAGTCCGTATCGTTCAGCGCGGTTCTCTGTCTGAGTGACAGTCATGACATGTTCATGTGCATGTTTCAGTCTGTTCTGTGTCAACTCAAACCTGGAAAGGTGGACACCGGAGGTGCATCCAGGACCTGTGGAAATTCCAGGTTTTAACAGCTATCTGTGTCAGTCCGGTCAAGATCGATGCCAGGTTTTGAAACTGAGTGGAAAACCTTTTATTTTGTATCCCATGATGCACCGGAAAGGTACGCAGATACACTCTGCCCAGAAAAGCTCATTACAGTGCTGGTGCCTCAAGAGCCCACTTCTATCTAATCACTAGGATTCGTAGAAAAGTACTGGCGTGTGTGTGTGTGTGTGTGTGTGTGTGTGTGTGTGTGTGTGTGTGCGTGTGCGTGTGTGTGTGTGTGCACCTCGTAAACAAAAGAGGTGCTAGTATCTTCACTGATCATGGCTACTGTAACCACAAGATAAGATTACCTGCTGCCTTTGTGGTTACCATGCTGAATCCTGTTATCCCACGGTATTAACACAAACACACCCACACACAGTTCCATTGTCAGCAGTCACACACATGTGGTCCCCCAGAGCGCTCTGGAGTTTGCATTGAGTCATTTTCTTTGTAGCGACAACTTCTGGCTGTTTTTCCCTGTTCGGCACACATCTGTCCCTCTCAGTACTGCGTTCCCAAGCACTTATAAAACTGGCGCAGAATTTTCCTCTCACTCAGCTTTAGCATTCTGGGATTTATAGTCTTGGTGACAAAATATAGCGAGTGATGTAATTCTCTCCTGTTTGTACAAGAGTGACAGCTGACAGCTGTTGAGAGAAGACCTGAACACTGACAGAAGCACAAACCCTTCCTCTCTCTTCTCGCCTCTTCTGGCCCAGAGCCTCCATGTTTCCTCTGTTTCCTCAACACCCTACAGTAATCTGCACTTGACCTTCATCCATGATTCATCCTCCGCCTCCTCTTCCTCCTTTCAGACTGGTCTGGCCTGTTGAGCTGGGTTACGGCCACAGTATCTCACCCCGCTTGGGTTTCCGCTTTCTCGCCCCTACAGCCTGTGCGTTGTGTAATGGGATGGGCGTTCCTGTGTTATACAAAGAACTTTAACAGTCAGTATTGGCATGGGTTCACATGGGACTCTGCACACTCATACAGGTAGCAGCATGTATGGCTGCTCAGAATGACTCATCTGGATTAATTTTCTTTGTGATCGACATGTTGGGAAGCTGCTTTTGTGAATGTGTTAAGAGGTTCTAAATAAATGAGTTTGATTAACCCAGAGCTCGGTGCACTTCAACACTCTGACTTTGTCGGCTTCAAATGCAGGAGTACAGGTCTCGAAGCAGAGCTTGACTTTCAAAGTCTCTGGTTATTCATATCAAATCGTTTACTAAGTGACCGTCAGTGTTTCCCCTGGACTTTCCCTTCAATCCACAATGCACAATAGCTCCTCTGTGGCTCACTGTAAACAGAAAATTTGGCTCCGTCTTTCTGCATTCTTTATCAAGATGCCCTTTATTGTACTTTCACTTTAAAGTAAAACTATAATTATGTTTTTATGGAAGAATAGTAATGTGTGTATTGGCCAAAATGCTGAAAGCGAATCACAAGAAAATGACAACTAAGAACAGAATGCTGCAGTAATTTTCATCCACAGGCCAGTTTTCAATCCAGTCATTACAGTATTCATTCATTTTCTGAACCATTTAATCCTAATTAGGGTTGTGGAGAGGCTGGTGCCCATCTCAGCCGACTCTAGGTGTGGGCAGAGTACACCCTGAACAGCTCACCAGGCCATCGCAGGGCAGAAACATGCTGACGGTTGCTCATGATGAAAGTCAACAATGGTTCTTTTACATGAACCTCTCGCCATAAATAGTGAGAGACATGGCCGGCCTTTGATAACCCAGTTAGCTGCACTGCGGGACAGTGACAACCCGTTGAGAATGGGGCTTGAACCCCCAACCTTGGAATCACCTTACCACCAGGCCACCACTGCCCTCCAGTCAATCTGTGCTCGCTCATGGGATTTTAATAATTATTTATTGATTGATTAATTTATTGTTTGAAAGATGTTGTGTACACCAAGTGGGCCGATTTGCCAGCAGGGTTTGGATCACTGTCTTTCTGAAGGTTTTCCTTATCTGGGTTTACACTGGAGCACGATATTCATGATCTCTACCATTTAAAAAACAAACAAAAGCATAACGCTCACTGATTTATGAGCATGCTTGGAGCATGGCTGGGTGCATCCAAGAGGTGAAATTTGAAGGAATTTACAAGTTCATCAAGATCCCCTACAATGTCTCATCAAGAGGCTCTCTATTACGATTCCCACTAGGCAAAAATTTTGCAGTAATCACGATATCAAATTCTCCCAAGATCATCACAATTCCATCCCACTGTCTCCCATGCTCATCACGATTCTCTCATATCGTAGAGATTTCAGACATCGGACCCCGAATGTAAACCCAGGCAGGGTTAGTTGGCGTTAAGGCAGGATAATAAGATTGTAATTTTAGGGTTGGATTTATGTTTTGAAAGATAATTCATCTATCCACCCGTCTATTGTGTATATGAATTATTTTTGAGGTTTGTAGGGGAAGCTCGAGCCGATCTCAGTTGACTTCAGACAGAGGCGGGGGGTGTACACCCTGAACAGCTTGTAAGGTCAGCACAGAGATGAATACGAATTCAGTTGCCATTTGCTCTTTATGTCTTTGAAATGGACGAAGAAATCAGAGTACCGAGAAGAAACCCATGCAAGCATGTGGAGAACATGCAAAGTTCATACAGAGTCCCAAGTGGGGATTCGATTCAAACCCCAAACCTTCTTGCCACGAAGCAGCAATGCCAACCAAAGATCCAAATGAAAGAATGCTTCCTGTCAGTCACTCGACCACTTAATCCTAATATCAGGGGAGGCTGGAGCTTTTCCTAGCCAACACTTGGTGAAGGTGGACAGAGTTCAGCGTGATCATATCAGAAATGAGTCTGGATTGAATACAGGACCATTTTAAACCATAAATTAAAAATGACAGGTCGAAAGAGAAGTGGAGCCACCAGAGTATCAAGACTAAATTTTATATGAATAATTAAACTTTTTTTTTTATTTTCTGCAGGCTATTGTAGCATGACTTGGTAGAGCAAGGTCTCATTCTAGAGCTTAACACTTTAGCGTAGTTCTTGACTGGAGATTGTCAGTGGTGGCTTCGTGGTTAAAAGCGATGGGTTACTGATCCAAAGGATCAGTACTGTTGGGCCACTGTTGGGCCCTTGAGCAAGACCCTTAACCCTCAAATTGCTCAGTTGTATAAAATGTATTTTGTTTTTGTTTTTTGTTTTTTTTAATTGTAGGTCGCTTTGAGTAATAGCGTCTTCCAAATGCAGTAAATACATGATTTTATCTGTGTAGAGCATGCACAGCTTCTGAGATATGTCTCTGGTGATGTTTCAATTACCTTACAGACAAGAACCTCAGAAATTATGAACTCATGAACGTTATTGTTAGTTTGACAAGTGGAACTTCTGGAAAAGTGCTGGTTTTGGCTCTGTTGGTGCCTGATGATAAGGCTGATGGGCCTTTGGCCAGTTACAGTGCTGTGCTTCTGGCACTTAAATTTCTGGGAGCACTCAACGGAGCTCACTGGTGTGTGAGCTCCAGAGTTGTGATCACAACTGATTATCTGTAAGCAGCTTAAGTAGCCTTCAGAGAGCCTGCTGTCTTCTTCTGTGGCCTGTATCTGTGTTTGTATTTGGTACACATGCTTTGCATGCTTGAAAGAGTTCCTTTGAGGAAGGGGCAAAGCCAGGGGTGGATAATATGGGGGGAAAATACCATGGCGATTTCTGTAGTACTGCAAGTCAATAGCATTGACTGTAGCAGATGTGGTTTATAAAATTCACACGTTTTATTATTATTATTATTATTATTATTATTATTATGTAAATGAAGTTCTATAACTCAAGACAGCTGATGGGTGAAGTGATTCGTGACAGAACTAAAGACACAAGCTCACAAAGAGCAGAGTTTTAAAAAAACTTTCCCAAAAATTTTTCTTTGCCCTGTCTCGTCTGATTGTTGAGCCTCTTCAAGCCGTCGTCTTCGTAGCTCTAAACGAACACTTCAGGCTAGCTTTTCCAAATAAGGAATATTATGGAACTGATCTCTAAAGGATTTTATTGAGTGCTGGGGGTGGTACCAATCACATATTTTGGATCAGTCCATTGACTTAATAGGGTGGTTCTCAAATAGTGGGGTGTGGCTTCCTCACCGTTAGTGTGCCCAGAGGTAAAATAAGAAGTGAAGTTTATAAACCCTTCATGGAACTTTTTAACAGGGACGGAAAGAGAGGCGGAGACAGACGGAGGAAGAAACAAAAGTCTCCCAGGAAGCTAAGTCGAGGAGGTATGATGAAGCGGATGTAGCACTTGGCTTCACTGTGCTGCGGTGAGAAACGAGGAAAGACCGCTGTGTTTACTGTGTCTGAAAACATTGACAGCGGAGAGCATGAACCCAAATAATTCAGGCGTCACTTAAAGACATCACACCCCAATCACGTGATGAGCCGCGTGAGTTTTTTTTTTAGCGAAAACGTGCCGAATATTGCCAACAACTATCCCGCTTTGAGAATGCTAGTCCAGCAAACCAGCGAGCTCTGTTAGCATCAGATAAGGTGGAGTACCAAACTGCTCGGTGTAGAAAAACCCACAGCAGAACAGAGGAACTGATCCCACCTGCAGCACACACGGTCTCCGTCATGCTGGGTGACGTCACTGTTGTGAAAATAAGTTCAGGTCCCAGATCAGCATTGAGCAGGAGCTGAGAGTTCAGTATCGTGCTTTAAACCTGGCTTCGAAAAGCTGTGCACTGCAAAATGTGCTCATTATAGCCATTAATCTGGACTTAATCATTTTGATAGTAATAATAATAATACAAATTGGTTTATTCATTTTTGTTTTGTAGGTTAAAGTGTTTTATATATTGTGTTCCTGAGTTAATGTTGCTGATCAATTTCAATTTTTTATTTTATTTTATTTTTCAGTATTGAATGGTTCAAATTGTCAGTCAAAAAATGTTTACAGTTTAAATAAGGATAATTTTTTATTTCAGGCAAATTTATGCACTTTAAATATTTTAGTTTAAAGACTAAAAAATAGTTACTAGGGTTATTCTTTGTTGGAAGTTGATCTATATTTCAATTTTTTTGGATTCCATAAGGTTAATAAGGATTTATTGTGTTAATAAGGATACAATGTTATCCAGAGGATTATTAATAACACTTTTTAGACAAATAACACTATTTATATTTGGGGGGGTGCGACAGAAAATAATTGAGAAGCACTGGCTTAAGATGAACGGAGGGTGGCACCCATTTCAGCTGACTTTGGGCAGGGGCAGAGTACACCCTGGCCAGCTAGCCAGGTCGTCACAGGGTTACCACACACACACACACACACACACATGTTCACACTCAGTCATACCTAGGTGTGATTTGAAACAACCAGTTAACCTACTGTGCATATTTTTGGACTGTGGAAGGAACCTGGAGGAAAGCCATGCAAACATGAGGAGAAAATGCAAACTCCACACAGAAATGCCCAGGCTAGGAATTGAAACACTGTGCCACCTTGCCACTATTACCAATTTATGTATTTTTTTCACAATTTTCTCCCTAATTTTACTCATATCCAATTCCCATCCATCAGGTATTGGCTTCTCTATCACATGGCAACCACCGACCAAAGCACAGTACCCAAGACACACTTAGTGTCAGCTAAGGCGGTCTAACACGCTCAAAGGGAAAGCACTCTCCGCCTTCTCGTACGAATGAGATTACAGATGCCCATGAATGGGTGGTGATCGCTGTGAGTGGCAGGGAAATGAGTCTATGCCGTCCCTCCCTCCCATGAGAGCTCATGCTGTACTTCCCTCCCGTTACAGCTCGGCCAATCAACTCCCATGGACTCCTGGCCACAGACAGCTGAACTATTACTGATTATTTATGATAAAATTGTCATTATTTAAAAAAAATGACTGGTGTAAGATTCAGTGTAGATTTTTAAATCGGGGCAGGGTTTCTCACACACAGACCCAAGTAGGATGACCGGACAGCCATATTAATGGCTACCAAAGGGCATGTGGTGATACAATTGAGTGTAGTTATAAATTAATTAATTATCTGTCGGAGAATTGATTTAATAGTGGACTGTCCTCGGTCTCTCTACTCCTTCTGCAAACCTGTTCGTTCTGCTCACTTGAATGTTCTACGGGCGGTCACACACACTCTACAGAGATACAGAGAGATTCTCCCGTATCGTGTTTGAAAACACATGCAGCACATCATCCTTATCTCTCTATCTCACGTCATCTCTCTCGTGCAGCTGGGGCCTTTCCCTAGACTCCTATCCCAAGTAGTAGTTCAGGGTTCTTGAATCGTAATGTGGACACCTGTGTGCAAATTTATCCGAAACTGATTCAGGGAAATTCTGCTGAGGTAATTTATTGTAATCTATTGCTGTCAGTCTTGGAGAGCTCATAATGTCTACGGTAAGGACAGATGTTTGAAAGGCAGAATACAGTTGGATTGGAGATGGGTTAGCAGCTATTAAGTATTAGCTGCGCTTATGGGTGGGTTGTTTGTTGCAAAATATAATATTCGAATATTCAAAACGGACCACCTTATACAGTGGTACCTCAATTTATGAAATTAATCCGTTCTGGAAGTGGTTTCGTAACCGGGATTTTTTTGTAAGTTGAACCGCATTTTACATGTAAAACGTGCGATTCATTTCAAGGCCCCCAATACCCTTTAAAACCCTTTAAAAATTATAAAAGCATACCTTTTAAGGCCTCCTTCTGCTTCAATATCGTACCGATGGTAGACGGGTTTGACCATATTCCTTTGCGATGTCACTGAACCGCATGCCCCGAGCCCACTGCTTCTTTGTGTGCGTGTGTGCGCTCTCACGGGTGTTGACCATGTCTTCTGAGCAGAGTTATAATCTTACAAATGTTTATGCAAGGTTAAAAGCCTGAGCCAAAAAATAAAGTTGCAATGAGCACACTCAAAAAACTCATGAAACAAGCTGCTGCTCAAGGGAGCTGCGTCATCCCTCCTAGCGAATGGGACGCCAGCAGAGCGAGATGTTGGTAGATAGCCACTGGGAGGGAGCTGCGTCATCCCTCCTAGGCAATGGAAGGCCAGCGGGGCGAGAGGTTGGGGTACAGCCAATGGGCGGGAGCTGCGTCATCCCTCCTAACCAATGGGAGGCCAGTGGGGCAAGATATTGGGAGATAGCCACTGGGAGGGAGCTGTGTCATCCCACCTAGCCAATGGGAGGCCAGCGGGGCAGGATGTTAGGAGATTGTCAATGGGAGAGCATTATTTGAATTTTTGAGATGGCGCTTTTGTATCTGTAAACAAAAAAATTAGGAAAATGTTTTTGGACTTTTCATTTGTTCGGACTATTGTAAGGTGAGGTTCCACTGTATATTGTATAATTTATTTCATTTAAGAAAATGCAAGTGTCTCTGTTCCCATGCATCTTGTGTGTGTGTTTGTGCACGTACACAAGCTACTGCTTTGATTTCTGGCTTCCTTAATTTGTGTTCTGCTTATATAAGCAAGACCATTTTATCACAAGCCTTTCTAAGTACAGGCTGTGTTTCACACTGTGTTAGTGTGAATAGGCCACAGTCTGCTTGTGTGTCTAATTAGCTTCTGGCGCAGGATTAGCATTGTGTATTGTACAGTTGAGAAGAGTGTGAGAACGCCCAGCCTGCCTCTGGCTCTCACAAATATCTTCAGTTTCCTCTCACAAGGCTTTCTGAACTCCCTGTTCATGATCCAGCCGAAGGGCCCATCTCAGACTCCTTCCCCGAAGGAGACCATTGACGTCTTGAAGCCCCAAGCCTCAAGTCAAAAATGCAAACGAGTGTTTCATGTTTATGGCTCGGATTGTGTAATTATGATTCATCAAACAAATCTTCTTTGTAAGGAACACGTCCGCTCCCTGATGCGTGGCTGCCATTTTCTTTATAATGAAGAAACTCTTTCAATAATTGCTTCCTAATCAGGTCTGGGATGTCTTTGGATTATGCGACAGTTTATGACCTTTGGTTAAAAGTTTTAGTTGCTCGACTTCCGAATGCCACATTGAGAAGGCACGTATCTATTAACCTGGAGGAAGCAAGTTTGAATCCGATTTAATGTCATAGGCGTCTGTGGCCTGAGAGTCCATAGGAGATAATTGGCCGAGCTCTCACCGGGCTGTAGGGACTGTATACGCTCCCTTCCCTGTCACTCACAGCGATCGCCAGCCAATCATGGCCGTCTGTGAGCTCATTCATAGGAGAAGGCGGATAGCGCTTTCCCTCCAAGCGTGTTAGACCCGCCCCCAAGTACATATGGTGCTGCAGTTCGAAAAGAGACAGATGGCTAGCATTGCATGTCACGGAGGGGGCGTGTGCATGCTTTCCCTCCTCTCTGCTTGGTGGTGGTTGTGTGATGGGGAAGGCGATACCTGATGGATGGGAAATGGATAAGACTAAATTAGGGAGAAAATAGGGGGAGAATCCAAAAAAGCAAAGTTTTTAGTTGTATTTCATACTTTTTTTAGCTTTGGTGTGTCTCTCTCTCTCTGTTTGTGTCTCTGTGTGTGTGTGTGTGTGTCCACATTGCTTTTTGTGTTTTTTTCCTTGTGTATATGTCTCCTGTCTCTTGCTCAATGTGTCTTTTTTTTATTCTTTTTCTTCACAATGCATTGCATATTCAGAAGAGGCAGCGTGTAGGTATATAAAACGCAAATAAATCTCATCCGGCTGCATGTCTCCTCCTTTTTCCCTTTCTATTGATCTTATTTGCGGTTTTTGACTGTCATTTTCAACAAGAATCATCTGTACAGGAAGACAAATGAAATAAGACGACTGCTTTGATCTTCAGAATCGCAATGATATAGAATTTGGATGATGTATTTATTATTTATTCGAAATAATGTTTTTTTTTAATGTAATTTCCTCAAAGTTTCTTTTGAGATTTTCCAACTTCTGTTTGCTGTGAGTGTTGTTGGATTTCTGTTTGTTTGTTTGTTGTCAGTCTCTATTCCGTTGTTCTGTCTTGTCCTCTGTTTGCTCGTCTCGTCTGAGTGCGTCTAGCGTCTAGTGTGACTGCATGGTGTTGATGCACGACAGGGGCTTCCCCCCTCTCTTCTGTTCCTGTTATGTCATTCATCGTGCAAAATGAGTAACTGTGTGTCCTCTCTGCAGGGGATGTGCTCTTTCAGATGGCCGAGGTCCACCGGCAGATACAAGTACAGCTGGAGGAAATGGTGTGTTATCTGTAAACCTCTCCAGTTGCCTTTCCCTACACCCTACACATGGCCTCTGGGTTTATATAATACAATATCGATCGAGATACAGCTTTGACCTGCTTGTAAGGCTGATCATAGTAAATAACAATGCTGAAAGTTTGATCTGTCTCTCTCTCGTGTCTCTCCCTCTCGCTCTCTCTCTCTCTCTCTCTCTCTCTCTCTCTCTCTCTCTCTCTCTCTTGCTGACTCCCCCTTCTCTCTCTCTCTCTCTCTCTCCCCCTCTCTCCCTCTTGTCCCTCCCTTCTCTCTCTCTCTCTCTCTCTCTCTCTCTCTGTGCAGCTGAAATGTTTCCACACTGAGCTGCTTTCAGAGCTCGAGAAGAAAGTGGACCTGGATGCCAGATACCTGACTGTGAGTTTCCTACACACACACAATAATGCTAGTCCAAAGGTAGAGAAAAAACTGTCTGCACATGTTTGTTCTCCTGATGCTGCACTACTGAAAGCGCACTGCAGTGCAACATTCTGTCCAGTCTCATGGCAACAAAAGTGACTGACAGACGGCTTCCATACAGCAGCAGATTTGGGGATTTCTCGATATAAATATGTATATCCTTGCTGCTTCTCTGCAGTTTCATGTTGTTTAAGCTGTTACTATTACAACAGTGCAGTAACACAGAAGAACCTCATGTCCCATCACCCAAACACTCCCATCCGATTACACTTCTTGCAAGCACGTGCTGCACTGATTCAACTCGAAGACTCCACTATCAAAATAATCCTGAACCAAGATTAAAGGATATGTGCAGCATCTCATAGATATCTTTAGAAAGAGTGGGCAGTGGGAACGGAGCTGGGTGCTGATACAGTATAGAATCGCATAACAGCAGGGAGGTGGCGGGTGTTGCTTGCTTTTGTACTATATTGTCATTCAGAGCAAACATGCAGCCTTTGTTTCATTTTGAAGATCCTCTAGTGCTGGGTGCTTCTTGTAAACATTGCTTTGAGTTAATTGGTTAAAGCGATTGGCTCGTGAAACTTGTTAGGCTGTGAGTAGTATGAGGTTATATATTGACAAAATGTGGTTGGCATCTATCTCAGCCGACTCTGGGCGGGGGCAAAGTACACCCTGGACCACTTGCCTGGCCATTACAGGGAAGAAGCACGGTGACGGCAATGCAGTGACTCTTTAAAAGTCAGCAATTGTTTTTTTTTTTTTTAAATACATGACAGGCGCAGACATCGAGAGACATAGCTGGCCTCGAAACTGAATTAGAACTACACAGCAAATATATTGTATCCTGGCCCTTGTACTGCTCTGCAGATGTTCTCAGATCCTCTGAGTTCATCTGTATCTTTCATAAATTAAAGATACAGGAAAAAAAACATAAATTTCGTTGTATTTTACATTTTTGGTTGTGTTTTTGTGTAGTATATGGATCTGTTCACTAAACTGGTGGTGAAATATGTGACACTGACCTTTTACATTTTCTACAGATTTAGAAAAAAATAGTTTTCCCCATTTTTTTAATGTCTGAGGCCGATATGCAGTAAATCCTGGTAGATGAAGGATTATATTCCTTGGAGAAGCAGCAGCATCAAATTATCAGTACGACTCAGTCAGGATGTAACATTGACAGAATGAACAGACTTTGATTCATTAATAATAGTTTTCGATAATAACTGTGTAATTAGTTTCACTCTGCTGATTGATAGAGTTTCACATGTTTAATTTTTCTTTATCTAAAGTCAATAAATGCCGATCCATCAGTGATCGGTGGGAGTACAAGCTACACCATGTAACACAGACAGGAAAAGTTACGTATATCATCGACCACCTTTTAGGTCTGGTGCTTATTTACCAATTTTGCCACACACATGTAAATTCTGTGGTTCACTGTGCACACACCTGAGATCCAATTCATGTGGTTATCGGCCCTCTAGAGAACTTAGCAGAGGCTTAGCAGGATGTGAAAATAATGAAATCTTTCTCTTGTCACAAAATTGAATGTGGGAAAAGGTGTAAACTAGGAATGAAAATATTTTATTTAAAAAACTGTGCACCGTATATACAATTTTGATATGATATTAACTGTCAGGCATGTACTAAAGATTTTGATGCATTGAATCACAAGTAAACTTGGACATGGAAATATAATTTTGTGATCAGACACATATACTAAAACAATTATGCACCTCAGACTCGCCTTCGCCGCAAAGTGTGTGTGTGGGGGGGGGGTATCTCAGTAGGATTTTAACTCTTGTACTCCAGGTACGAGTTCGGTTAGTTTTATGTGCAAAATTTTCTCCCACTATCTAAGATAAACTCACTGATTAACTGATCAGAGGAAAAAATACTTGATTGTGTGTGTGTGTGTGTGTGTGTGTGTGTGTGTGTGTGGCGTGGGGGGGTGTTGTTTGTTTTTCTTTTTTATAAGCTGTCAGCTTTTACTGTGCATTTGATCACTACAGCTAGTGTGGAACCCTATTCTTTGCTGTTATCTATTAGTATGAGATTTATTTTGTTGTGATTTGAGTTTTATACCTTTTTATAGTATTTTCTTTCATTATATATTTTTATTTTATTCTATTTTTTTTAATAGAGCCTTCTTTTCCACTCAGCAGGGTGTGTTTTATTAGTTTGTATGTGCTCTTGTTGTTGTCGTTCCTAGGTATCAGCAGTTTATAATCTGATGCCATATTACCAGTCAATCAATTAATTGCACAAATGAGCAGGTTTACATGTGTTCCTAATAAAATGGTCAGAGAGGGTTTTTTTTTATTATTATTTTGAGGAAATTGTTTAAAAAGTGTAGTCAACATCTTTTTAGTTTTCTTTGAAATCACACATTTTTCTTCTTGACATGTGGACCTGTGTACAAAAGCTTAGCACTGTCCTCTTTGGTCAAGCAATAGCTGTGCTTAGAGTTGTTGCTATGGATACCACTGGAGACATGCAAGCAATCGGTGTATGAAAAGCAGTGCATACGATATCGCATATGAAAAGCAAAAAGAGAGAATAGAATGCTGTGGAAAACCATGAAAGCTAAATTCAAATGATAAAACACAATATGTAAAATGGGAAACTATTCCAATCGATCACAGGTCCGGATGCAGTATTTATAGGGAGATATTGGATGTTTTATGATGAGCTTTACGGATATATTTATATATATATATATATATATATATATATATATATATATATATATATATATATATATATAAAACACACATGCCTGTGTGTTACATATGATGCACAACATGTAGTCATGTCAGAATGCTCTCTGAAAAGGTCTGTGGATTTGATGTGTGAGGAGATATTCGCAGATTCCTTCTAAAAGAAGCTGCAGCACTGAATCTGAAGACAGTAACAGCACCTCCTGCTTTCTCTTGGAGAAACGTATCTCGAAGCAATTGCATTTTTATTTTCCTCAGCCGTCCACATGTCAGCCAGTACAGCACACTTGCTGTCAGCAACAGCAAATGCAAATGTCAGCATTGAAATTTCACTCTGAGAAACATTGCAGGCTTTGTGAAATTTGAAAGTTTATAAACACATCAACATGTTTACATTTACTACATTTTGCAGATGCTCTTATCCAGAGCTGTTTACAATTATCATTTTTATATAACTTGGGCAATTGAAGGTTAAGGGCCTTGTTCAAGGGCCTGACAGTGGGCATTGTACCGCTGACCTTCAGATGAGTAACCCATCGCATTAGCCATTAAACCACCACATTCCAGTACCATCAGCAGTCAGCTCAGGCCTGATTACAAGTACTTCCTGCAGGACTTGTAGATTTCAGGATCCACTTTTCAAAAGAGAAGACTGGTATTTATCACTGACTGTTTTAAGTAATGAAACATGACCATGTAAGGTATGAGAGATGATTTACCAGTAACACAACTTCTCAAATGGGGCAGTGGTGGCCTGGTGGTAAACATGCTGGATCACTGATCGTAAGGTTGGGGGTTCAAGCCCCACTCTCAACGGCTGTCACTGTTCCACAGTGCAGCTTACTGGGTTATCAAAGGCCGGACATGTCCCTCACTGTCTATGGTGTGGCATGTAAAAGAACCATTGCTGACGTTTGACAAGAGCTGCATAGCCGTCAGTGTGTTTCCGCTCTGCGATGGCCTGCTGAGCTGTCCAGGGTGTACTCTGCCCTCCCCCGGAGTCAGCTGGGATGAGCACCAGCCTCTCCACGACCCTAATCAGGATTAGGGCTGCAACTAATGATTATTTTAATAATTGATGAACCGGTCGATTATTTTATCGATTAATCGGAAAGAGTGCAAATTTTTTTTAATTTCTATATTCAAAAACAGACCATTTGTTTTCATATTGCCAATCCATATATGAGTAACGGAGTGTATATCTAGTCATTTGTTAATTCTGTGATGGGTACTTAATCAAAGTTCAACATCTTCATAGAGCTAATCTAATATATACATACACTGTGGTACCTCACCTTACGAAAGTCTCATCAAATAAAAATTCAGGTTGCGAAAAGCATTTTCCTAAAATTTTTGTTTCAGGATATGGAAAAAGTTGACGTCACGAAAGCGCCATATTAAAAATTCAAACACGCCATTCAAACAACGCACAAGCTGCTCTTCCATCAATAACGTTAAAACATCCCACCCCGCTGGCCTCCCATTGGCTAACAACCGAGCTGTCGTTCATGTCGCCTTCAATCGAGCGCCATTTTGGATAGGGCCACCTGACGCCATCTTGGACAGGGATCCCATTGCCG
>CM045738.1:19289796-19304796 GCA_024760905.1 Plotosus lineatus
CAAACTTTAACTTTTAATAAAGGAATTCCGTCGGAACAGCGTCTGGTTGGAAAAGCTTGGGATTCATGACAACTCTTTCTGTCTGGAGGTCACACCAATAGCAGGTCGGCTTGAAGTGGTCATCACAGATTTCTGAAATGAAATATTTTCCGAGTAGGGCCTGTACCGATGTTATGTTTTCCAGGAATTCTGTGCTTGTCGTTTGTGCAGCCATGTGCTTTGCACTTCACCATTTCCACCAGTCACAGCTCAGGCAGCATTGGCCGATAATATCCTGTCTTAGACAGTTGTCTGCTGCGTTACTACCAGAGCTGGAACAGCCAGTGAAGAAAGCAGCATGTCACTGCGCATGCCTAGCAATGATAGTCCTGTGGCAGCACTTGCATGTACTTGACAAGAAGCAAGGACTGGCGTTGCCTGACAGAGTCACTGATGTCAAATGTGATTGTTTTTAAAGAGCCAGTAATACTAATTCACCACAGGTACCCTTTAAAATCATTGTGCACAGCATAGTGAGTTAATGGCTAAGTTGCTGGTCAGATTTATTGACTGTGCATTGACCAATCAGATCGACTAGTATCTTTGCTTAAATTAATTAGCATCCACAAAAAAATGGGCGGCTGTATTATTGGGAAAAGTGATTTTTCACATTTAAAGGAAATCCGCAAGAACAAAGTTTTTATATGAAAGTTTTTTTGTTTTTTTTTAAGAATTCAGATATTCTTTATATTTACACACAAACACACCTGTACATATGCCTACAGTATTTTCAGCAGCTTTTCGTTCACCTGTTGTGGGTTTGCTGTGTAGCTTGCAGTTTAACTGTTGTGAGTAGAACAGCATGTCCTAAAGGAAATAAATAGATTCGGACTCTGCTCAGTGTATACTTGTCTCCCGAGAGGTCTGAGCTCCAGAGGAAGCTTTCACGCTTTGCGAGGTGTGAAAACCTCTCTCAACCCCATTACCTGGCTGTAACAAAACACCGCTGTCTCGCCTGTACATGACTCTGTGATTGTAAGTATATACTGTCTCTGAGTTTGCATCATCCCTGGCTGTATCTTTTTAGTGATCCAGATATTCATGTTTATAACTCTGAATTTCAAACCCAGGTGGGCTAGCATTAAAAATAAATAAATATATAAATAACTCAATCCATAAATAAAAGAACTATCACATTATTATGTCTTCAATTCCTCACATGAAGGTACATCATTCAGGTTCGTTTATTTGTATCAACCTGATGTGCACAGGACTGCAAAAATGTGCAGTTATATATTGTATTTAATTTTTATTTGCATCTGACTACAATGCTACAAAAATATACAAAAAAAAAATTTGACGACCCCACCTTCAAAATAAATGAAGGAACACTACATGCATGTGCAGTGTTGTACATTGTGCAATATACATGTATGCATATCTATTTATGTGGGGCCGGTGGTGTCATGGTTAGGGTGCTGCGCTCATGATCGGGAGGTTGTGTGTTCAAATCCCAGTTAGACCCCTGGGCAAGGTCTTGACCATAAGTGTGCCTCTGTTCACCCAGCAGTATAACTGGGAACAAGTAAAAATATACTGGGAAGGTAACCTGTGATGGACTAGCATCCTGGAGGAGTTGAATTCTGGTTGCTCATGCTACAGAAACCAGGAATAAGCTGATGATGAATAAGGCCTGATGAGCCACTAGGCTCGGGTTCAAAAATCCCAACGGATTTCTCTAACCATATCTATTTATACAGTCTCTCTGTTCAGACTGCATTAGATTCAGGTTCCAGATTATTTCAATCTGCACTCAGCTATAAATTAGCATTTGTCCACGGACTGAATTGTTTGCTGAACTTGTTCTTCCCCCCTCTAGGTTTGCTCTGGCTGCATGCTTGAGCAGGTCCCCCAGTGCTGGATTAATTCGTTTTTTTCCTGCCTGTTGTTGCTAGGACTTAATGAATGCTCCCTGAGTGCTGCCAGATACCCTGCGGACGGTCTCCGCGTAGGTTCCAGCCACGCATCAGCCATGATGTGGCTTCACTCTCAGCTCTCGGCATGAATCAGTGTCATCAGCAGTTTTAGATGTGTGTAATCAGATTGCCATCAACTGTTTCCAGACTTTTTTTTTTTTTTTTTTTTTTTTTTGATCAGTTTGGACAGGGAACAATTTTTCTCTTTTATTTAATGTCCTGTTTGCAGCAAATATGTAGATGGATTTGTCGATCTTCAAGCAGGTCCAGTCCCTGCTTATAATATAGTTTAAACCCACCTGATCACGATGTTCTTGACAGATAGGCAAAGATGCATGTAGTCAGTACTACAGAAAGGCGGCGGTGTTGAAATCACTGTGTTCCAGAATTTTGCACACAGTAGATCACCCACGCTTTCCAAATTGCCATGTTTCAGTGGTACCACATTTCTTAGCTGATGGTTTTTCTCTTTCTGGTATTCTGGATTCCCTACACAGTACACACACACACACACACACACACACACACGCACCGCACTCCGTCTCGATGCTGTCTGCTTCCCTTAAACCTCTTTGCCACTCCACTATACCGCTGTCCTTCCTGCACTGTTTACTTCATCTCCAAGCTCAGGAAAACATTATTTATTAGTGAAGTGTCTAATTAGCTAATTATTTACTGCAGTAAAGGGAAAAGATGGAGGGAGATGCAGCTTGTGGCATCTGGCATGTCATACTGAAATAACCATGTGGAGGTGGGGCTGTCACAGCCCATACTGAGGCACATTTGGTGACTAAGAAGAAGCATATGGTTATGGGTAATCTGCATCGTTTCAGGATTATGTATGCACACAGGAGCAAAGCCATGCACACATGTGCGTACTCCCAGAGACATGCCTGAGCGCATGCGCACACACACGCACTCACACATGTACGTATGCACGCACATATACCCAAGCATGCACAGTGGTAGGGACAGTAGATATTTGAAATTGGTGCTGTAACTCTGTGTTTGTTGCAATGAATAAAGTGTAGCGTAGCTGTCTTTAGGTTCTTTGGAAACCTTACAGGTTCACACGATAACAAATACAACAGCATTAATGAATTCTTGAATCTGATTGGTCAGTGGGTGAAGATTTATTTTCTATAACAGTAACTTGGGTCTGGTGATATGGACCAAAAGTTACAAAAGAGTAATATATATCTCAATAATTTCCCCATAAAGCAATAACAAAAAGACACTTCCCAAGGCAGAGACACATGTCGTATAAAAATGAATAGAATATAGTTATGTTCCTGCATTACAAAATACTCTCAGCTGTGCAAATGTAAATAAAAAAGGTACAGAGCAAAAAAATAATAAACATCTGGCCTGCTAAAAATATTATATGTATGGAGTTGAATAAAAGTGCAGAGATGATGATGATGATGATGATGATGACGGAGTTATATAAAGCCGTCTTGTTCCACAGAAGGTTTGGGGTAAGTATGTGACAAAAAAAAGCTCTGAGACACCATCAGATACCAAATTAAAAAAAAAATTGTGAGTAAACAAAAGATTATCTTCCCATCACCAGTGAGTTTGTCGTGCTAATTTTGGCATTAAAGCAGATTATACGGCTTCGCTGTGTGTGTTACACCATCCAATTAAATTCCCGTGTGTGTTTCTCTGCGTAAACATTGTGACCCATCACAGGAAAGTGGGTATTAAGACTGAATTGATTAGCTTTGATGTACTTCACTGTTGCGTGTTTAAAAGGATAAAAATTCCTGGCAGGTTTTGGTTAGTTATTCCAAAATTGTACAAATATGTAAAAACTTTTATATACAGTCGACCCCCAACTTACGAAGACCCCTGTGTATGAAATCCCCGGGTTACGAAAAACATTTTCCTGAGTTTCTGTCCCCGAGATACGACACAGCGCGTGGCGGGAGAGAGTGAGAGAGAGAGAAGGAATAATGCTTTAGTTTTTAGTTTATTTTCTTTTTAAGTTGTTTTAATTCAGTAAATGTTTAATAAATGTGAGCGTATTTGAGCTCATCTGGAATTCCGATCCCTCAAGGAATCAAATTAAAGTTGAGTTTGTCAAGCAGGGAATGCGCTTTGAATTCCACGTCTTGTGGGCGTGGCCCGCAGCGCGTGCGAAAGAGAGAGAGAGGTGTGTGTTAATAAAAAATGTTGAATAATGGTTTAAATAATAAAAATGTTAATAAAATGGTTTAATATGTTAATAAAATGTTTAAATGGTTTAATAAATAATTTTCTTTTACTTTTAACACACATTTCATACAAAATTGGTGTACTTTTATCGTTTTTTAAGGGTTTATGGGGTTTATCCAGCCCAAAGACTGGCGCCTTGGAACGAATTAGGCGTTTTTACCATGTAAGATGTGACCCCTACTTACGAAATCCCCGCTATACGAAACGGGCTCTGGAACGGATTAATTTCACAAGTTGGGGGCCGACTGTAATTTTAAAGATTAGGATATTGGCTACAAAACCGTCCCAATGACTCGAATAATCAACAATAATTTCCCGCTCCGTACGCACCTTGCTTTGATGGATCACATTTGTATAAGGTAGAGAAACTTTCATATTACCGTTTATCTGGATTTCATTGCATTCTTCGCAGAAGTGATGTTTTAATTTATTTTTAGCTCATAGAAATAACTACTGGGCACAAGCAGTGTCAAGTGTATCATGGACCTTTTTATAAATTACTCGTACGTGAACCTTTCAAACTTGAATTCTTTGAGAATTCGATCTTCTGCTCTTCATAAAACACTTGAAATACAAACCATGTCCAAATATTTGAGCTTTAGATTTTTTTTTGTTGGTTGTTTTTTGGATTTTTTTTTTTCATAACGGACTCCTATTCTTGCTTTCCTCTCCTCTCTTTCTGTTGATGGAGGTTGGGAAGGTGACTGTTGGGGCAGGGAAAAGATGGATAGATCGATAGGTAGATCGATAAGTGGGTGGCTGGGTGTACTTTACTGATCTAGCGAGGAAAACAATCAAAACTTGGGATATGTTATTATTTTTTGTATAATAATTTTGCTATCTGATATGTTGATGTAAAATAAATATTTTTTTTCTTTTTTCAGATATTGAAAACATTAAACAGATATTGAAAACATTAATCATACCCCATAATGGCAGACCTCTCAGATTTTAAAAGAGGCCAAATTGTTGGTGCTAGTATGGTCAGTGCTAGTGTAACAAAAACTGCCCAAATGTTCGTTGTTTCAAGAGCTACTGTCTCAAAAGTAATGACTGCCTTTGAAAGAGAGGGTAAAACGTCCTCAGCAAAGCACAGGTCCGCCATCGTCTCTAAAAGAGTTGGAGAGTATTCTAACTGAAGAATAGCTTCAAATTCCTTTGAAAACAATTCCCAAGTTGCATAAATCAATACATATGCCAAGTTTTGATTGCTTAAATTATGCTCAAAGATTATGATGCCAAATTGTTCGGTGTTTCCATTATTTTGTCCACCCCCTGTAAGTCCGGCAGCACGGCGCTTAAGGTAGTTGTGACAGCACAGCATCCCAGCATCTCTCACTCACAGCATTCTACCACTACACTCAGTGACTAGATACCGTCGCAGTAACATCTCTTTTACAGTACAATTTTACATTCATTTACTGTACACCGTTACCATGGTCCCCAAGAGGAAGTCCGAGTAATCAGAAGGTAATTCTATCGAGGAAACAAGGAAGGCACTGTCGTTGGAGACGAAGATGAAAGTGAGATCTCCATCTCTCCCACTCCACGGTGTCTACAATTTTGAAGGACAAGGACCGTATTAAGGAAGCAGTGAAAGCAGCGGCCCCAATTAAGTCAACTCTCATCACAAAGCAGCCTGAAGAACCGGTTGCAGAGATGGAAAAGTTGCTATACACGTGGTTGGAAGATAATAAGCCAAGAAATGTGAAAGTGATGTTGCGAGCCGTGCAAAGTAAGGCTACAAGTTTATTTTGCGTGTTGAAAGAACGTGCAGATGAAGAATACGCTTCGCATGAATTCATAGTGAGTGTTGGGTGGTTTCGGTTTCATTGTGTTAAATATCCGACTTACGACCAATCCGACTTAAGACTAGTTGGTCGGAACCGATCTAGGTCGTAAATCGAATAATGATTGTATAGGTCAGTGGTTCTCAAATAGTGGGGCACGCCCCCTGTGGGAATGCGATGACAGGGGGATGACCCCAGGGAAAAGTTGTTTTTTTTTTTTTTTTGGTTTTTTTTTTCCTTTTCTTTCTTTTTTCCGTTCTAGAATGTGTAATTGTACATCCAATACAGTAGGTGGCAGTGGCTCTCTCACTGTCAGAGTGTGCACAGAGATAACTAGTTCAATGGTAAAATATGAAGTTAATAAACCCACCATGGAAATTTTTAACAGGGACTGAAAGAGAGGCAGAGAGAGACGGAGACAGTGAGAGAAACGAAAGTCTCCCGGAAGCTAAGTCGAGGCGGTATGATGCAGTGGATGTAGCACTCAGCTTCACTGTGCTGCGGTGAGAAACGAGGAAAGACCGCTGTGTTTACTGTGCCTGAAAACATTTGCAGCAAAGAGCATGAACCCAAATAAATTCAGGCGTCACTTAAAGACATCACACCCCGATCACGTGATGAGCTGCGTGAGTTCTTTTCAGCGAAAATGTGCCGAATAATGCTAGCAACCTTCCCACTTTTGAATGCTACTCCAGTAAACCAGCGAGCTCTGTTAGCATCAGATAAGGTGGAGAACCAAACTGCTCAGTGCAGAAAACCCCACAGCAGAGCAGAGGAACTGATCCTACCTGCAGCACACACAGTCTCTGTCATGCTGGATGACGTCACTGCTGCGGAAATAAGTCCAGGTCCCAGTAGCGCGCTTTAAACCCAGCTTCGAAAAGCTGTGCACTGCGAAACCGGCTCATCATAGCCATGAATCTGGACTTAATCATTTTGACAAAAAATTTATAAATAATACAAATTGTTTTATTCATGTTTGTTTTGTAGGTTAAAGTATTTTATATATTATGCTCCTGAGTTAATATTGCTGATCAATTTGAATTTATTATTATTTATTGATTTTATTTAATTTTATTTTTCAGTATCAAATGGTTCAAATTGTTGGTCAAAAAATGTTGACAATTTAAATAAGGATACTTTTTTAATTTCAGGCAAATTGATGCATTTTAAATCTTTTTGTTTAAAGGCTAAAAAATTGTTATTCTTTGTTGGAAGTGGATCGATATTTCTTACTTTTTTGTATCCCATAATGTTAATAAGGATACAGTACAGTGTTATGCAGAGGATAACTCATAACAATTTTATAAACAAATGACACTATGGGGGCATGAAATGTTTTCCTTTTCCTGGGGGGGGGGGATAATATGTATATATGAATAATATATATATGAAAATAATTGAGGAACACTGATATAGGTGCACTCGTAACTCAGTGAGTATTATTTGAACACATGACTTGTATCGATTATAAATAATACCGCCTCATCCTACACGGTGTATGAACATTTATCAATTTAATATAAAACTTGATATCACCCATCCCTGACAGCAGCTTTGATAGTAATTCAGCTTACAAAAGCTATATATACTCTGAAGCTTTCTGCAAGGAGACGTTTATTTACCATTTATAGAAGGAGACTCCGGTATGATCACTTTGTCGCGCTCAGGCCATTCAGGGGACGATGTTCAGGAGAGAAGGCCTGGTGCTTTTCAGTTTCCCGAGGAGCTGAGGTTTTGCCTTTTTTACTTCAAATGATAACAGGAACTTATTTTATTAAAGCTAACTGTAAATGTGTTGTATATTATTCACTAATAAATAAATACCGCGTATTCTTCTGCCTCACGCGCCCGAAACTAGTTCGTGTTTGTTTACGTAATTGCGAAAGACGTAATGACGCGTAATGTTAATGTTATTTTTTATATTTTTATGGGAGGCACCTTTGTAACCACGTAACGGTGTAAGTCGGGACCGGTGTAAACCGAGGACTCCCTGTAGTTATGTAATAAATATGCCTCAAAAATGCCTCAAAGTGGCACGGCGATAAGTATTTGCATTTATTTTCAGTAAAGAAACACCCGGGTTGGAACTTGCTGTCTTTTTAATGGGCCTCGAAAACTTGTTCCTCCTCAAACAGAAAAACCACCGAGTAAAGAAGAAAAATCTACGGACTGCATCACACTACATGACTATGGCGGCGTACATGTGTTGGGTTGCATGTGTGCACGTGATCATGGGCATGTCAACAAAATCGAGCTCATGGCTGTACGTTTGCATACATACGCCGCTAAAATACATTGCTGTAATGTAAGAGGAATTTAGCATTGTATGCTGCAGTTATAGGAAAATAATCACATGCACATTGCTTGCAAAATCTCTGCATACAGCTGCTGAAGGATCAGGATTAAGGCATTGCATGGCTTTGCACAAAATAGGCTGAGGGGCAACTTGTCAGTGTAAGCAGGGATAAAATGTCTCTCCCTCTCTGCACTCTTCAGTTTACTGCAGCTAGTTTGCTATTGCAGTGTCTCAGGAAAGGATTTTGGTAAACGTTCTCCACTTATTGTTCTCATTTCCCACTCCACACCCATAATGCTTTGGGCCACGTTCTTGGTTTCTATTGCAGTGTATGCTTTCACCTGAGAGGGTTGCGAGCCACCCGCAGAACCTGTTCTCGAGGACAAACATCTTAGAAATAAAACACTTAGATTAATCACTCGGGTAATTTGGAAGAAGCTAATATGCATGTCTTTGGACTGTAAAGCAAGCCCAGAGCACCCAGAGGAAACTCACACAAGCAGGACGAGAACATGCAAACTAAACAGCTGCGCCTGACCTCAGGACCTTCTTGCAAACTACTACGCTCACTTATGACTCCATATCCATCATTCTTTACGTATTTATCCGAGCTCTGTGATCGAGCGTCGGCCCTGGACTTGCTCAGTTCTGTTTTGCATATTTAAGGCAGCCAAAGTTCATTCACCATCATACCGAAGTCTCTCAGATCTTGTCATATGATAAATGCTCTTTGAGTCATGAGTGAGTCGCCTGACTGGTTCCTTTGCTCAGCCTCGGAGGTTTAGTGGGAGACCGAGCAGGCCGTGAGAAGCCTCCGAGTGCGGAGGCTGCGGTACGGCTGACTATTCCTCCTCTGCATGTTCAACCAGCCACAGCTGCTCAGCCTGTGTGTTGGCTGGAGCGTGTCTGACAGCTGTCATATCTCAACATTTAAGGTTTTTCTTTTTCCATTCGTCATGCAGTAACACGACTGGATGCACATTTATTTGTCAGTCTTTCTTTCTTCCTTTCCATAAAGCTGACCCCTGGTATAGTTGATTTCCCAATAGTTTTTCTTGCTTTCTGGTTTTTGTTGCTTTTTTTTTTTTTTCCATTTTATTTTATTTTACTATCTCCACTCCGTATCTGTCCTCTCTGCAATTGTATGACTCATGCCTCATTCCTGCTCTACTATCTCAGCTTTAATTTTTTTCCCCCGTCAAACCAATAGCTGGGCAGCTAGGAGACCTGAAGAGGACATGACCCCATCACACTATGCAGTTTAGCAGGCCAGTGTTGATTTGTATATCTTTTCACCACTAAATCCTTCATTCTTTAATCTTCTGCCTTCTGGCAAATCGTTATGAAGAAAATCCTGCAACCCACATAATACACATCTTACATCTGCACACAGTGTGGGCTCTTGATGGTCATTTCTGTGCATTTGCTTACATTTGGGTGAGAAACTAGCACCAGCCTGTGGTGGAATGATGAACTGCACACGCTTTCTCTGTAGGACACTATGTGCCTTAAAAAAAAAAAAAAAAAAGTTCTCCTCATCTCTAATCTATTTCCAGCTCATGCAGTAACCTGCATTCACTTCTATGTACCGGAACACCTTGCTGAGTGTGAATCTCAACCCAGAGCAGCACTGGCCACCGAACAGTAACCTTTGATTAAACACCATCGTGGTTGACGTGAGATTTCTTTGCTTTGGTAAGATTGTCAGCTGCTTTTCACTCCCTCTATTGGAGCCACTACCTTCTTCCTCTGCAGTCGTGTCTGCTATTGATTCCATGCAGTGCAAAGCTATGTGTGTGGAGTCCTTTTCTCATTATCTCAAATCTCCTTCTGCCAGGGTGAACACAGCGATATGATTGAAACGGATAATAATTCAGGAAACCAGCATGGAAGCCCCTTACCCTTTTGTTTGGGGAATTACATTTGAGTGTTGAGACACCTGGATGTGTTCCAGTAATGAGTTCTGTAATGTTGCTGACATTTCCATCAGGTGAGAAGTCCTGCTGATAGGAGGAGGGAGCGTGTAGACAGGAAGAGAGATAGATGAAGCGACAGATAAAATATCCCCATGCTTAATGAAATGGGTCAGGATGTGGGCGCGTGGAATGAAAGGCAGTGATCAGGGTTCGTATGGGTAGAAAAGTTTCAAGACACCTTAAAGACTTTTTTCGTGGTGCAGGTGTCAACACCATGATTATGTCTTAATAATAACTGTAATAAGTATGTCCCTCTGCAGGGATAGCTGATATAACTATAGCTGGTATAACTAGGCTACCAGGGCTTGACCTTGTATTCCTGTGGGGCATGATGTGGAATATGGGGGATGCGTATATGCCTGAATATAATATATTTGTGGCGCATGCACAGAAGAGTGATGACTAAAAGGGAAGAAAAGTTTCATCAGAGTAAAGGTGGTGCGAGAATCTACACTTCCGTCTAAGGGGAGACCAAGAGGCGGAACACTGCAAAATACCTCCCACATTTATATCAGGGTCCAGATCCCCTCACTGTAAGGTCAAGCACTCAGGCTTGGACTATTTTCTTGCCACCTACTTGTCGCAGACATGGTGAAAGATGACTCATCTTTTCATAATAGTTTTTTCACAAGATTTTACACAAATGCTTTTCCGTAGACCTAAATGCAAGTGTCTGTGAAGTCAAGTTCCGACTGAAACCCATGGGCCTGAGCCCAAAAGACATTGGGTTCTTGATTTAAATCCAAGGTCGGTAAAATGATCCTGCTTTCATATATAAAATATAGAAAATATAATGTACCGCTTGGCAGGAAAGGATGTTAATCTTTGATCTCCACTCCGTTTTTCAGGTTTTTCTTTTCTTTGACCCCTCGCTATATGACGTTAATTCACATAATGACATAGATGTTTATCCTGTAGTAGCCAAATGCTTCCTGGGTTTCGTTAAATTGGTTACACAGTGACTCACCAAGACAGTTTTGTGACTACTTGACTACTTTTTGTCTTTTTGTCAGTATGTGGAGACCATCAACACCAAGCAGAACGAGCTGGACACCTTCATTGCAGAGGGCTACAAAACGGCTCTGTCGGAGGAGCGCAGGAGATACTGCTTCCTGGTGGACCGCCAGTGCGCCGTCGCCAAAAACAGCAGTGCCTACCATGGAAAGGTGAGAGATCTGGAGCCTCTGGGTCTGATTTGGTCTGTTGAAATCTGCGAACAAACCATCCAGAGCAATGCAGAGACCATTCAGCAGAATCTTAGTAGTTGCCATGGCAATTTCCAGAGCTCACTCCTGAAATGTTCTGCTCTTAGCTGCATTATGTTTGCAACAATTACCAAAGCAGGCGAGTTCATTTATGTTTTTCATTTTGTACAGAGAATAAGAGCTGTTGTACAGAGAACCTAAGAAGGAACTGATTGTCCTCGGTGCTACATATAGACTTTGGTGGTACTACATGTATAGGACTTCCATTTATCTTACTGTGTGTGTGTGTGTGTGTGTGTGTGTGTGTGTGTGTGTGTTCGTTCTTAGCCATGATTATAGAATTTCTTATGGTGTAGAGTAAGAAATACCATGATACCAAGTCTACTGACAATACAAGGGCATGTGTGGGAACAGTTTCAAAAAGGTGCACTTGCTGTGTATGTGTGTGTGTGTGTGTGTGTGTGTGTGTGTGTGTGTGTGATTTGAGTGAGTCACTGGGCAAGGAGTGGGCGGATGGGTACAGAGGCAGGCTTCTCACCCACGCTGCAGTGTGTTGGAATAGAGGGTAAAGAGGTGAGGAGAACGAGAAGCCCTCTCGTGATGATCAGCGCACATTGGCAGGATTTGGTTTCCGATTATGTAATTTGTATTACATATGGAATGGATTTGCAATGAAGAAAGTTTAAATAGTGGCTATTTTAATAAGAGTTAATTTTGGGGTATATTTTCTTTCTTTTTTCTATGTCAAGGGCAAGGATCTGCTCACTCAGAAGATCCCAGTGTGGCAGCAGTCCTGCTCCGATCCCAACAAGCTCCCAGAGAGGGCCATGTTGCTGGTGCAACAGATGGTTTCTGGGTCGAACTCCCTTCTCTCCAGCCCGTTGCATTCGTCTAAGGGCAACTTAGTCATCTCTGATCCAATCCCGGGCGCTCAGCCCCTGCCTGTGCCCCCGGAACTGGCAGCTCTCATGGGCCACCCAGGGGTGAGTGCCATCTACCCACTTTATTACCCCACAACAGTCTTGTTATAGAAGATTTCAGATTTTCATATTTCCTAAGTAACAGCCCTGTGGGGTTATTCTGCATATTCATATTACTAGAATAATCATCCGAGATCTTCATAACGGTGGCTTTTTAGCTTCATCATTTGCTTCCCGTGAGGTGAGAAAATGTAAATAGGTTTATTAAACATGCTGGTGTTCTCATGGTATCATGTGGTTGGATGAATGACTGGTGTGGGAAGCAAAGGGAAATCACTATATTGATAATGCAGCATGAAAGCTTCCTCATGTCTCCAGAACGTGCTATTGCAGCCAGGGCCTCGCCATCAGGTGAATTTTATTATCAAAGCTGATCGAGTTACATCGGCTCATCGCTTTAAACCCGGCTCTGACGATTAGGTTTCAGTTTTAATTCTGTATAATCTTGAACACGTCTTCCCCCACATTTCTCTTCTGTCTTCATTCATTCCTCATTCATTCATCCAATCACAGGGTCAGTCTTTATTCAGTTGTCCTTCATTCACACTTTTCTACGTCCTTTAAAATAAAAAAATTCCACCCTGGCCTCTCTGTCTCATAGAAATTCGCTCAGCTTTGAATGCACATCACGGACATTCTGTGTTCTGAATTTTTATACATATCTGTGCAAAATAACATTAAATAAATTTGGTAGATGCCCTTATCCAGAGCAACGTGCATACACGCGTTGAAGCCCATTATTTTATTCTTATTATTCTTATACTCTGATTATATTCTGATAGTAGTTTAGTAAGACCCGGGTAAGAATACCACCAGTCTTAAAAGCCCCGGTTATGATGATGCTACCGTCAGTTGTTTGTAGTGAGACTGAACAAGCGCTTCCAAAAGACTCTGGCTTTAATCAGCTGTGTGGATGCAGTTGCTCAATCACAAGTCCTCGATTTACATGTTATATTTATAAAAGATGCCCTCGTTTCCTGAATTACATGAAATGTGGCATATATTATTTCAGGTATTTTTATTTATGTAGTAAAAGTACACAGGTGATTTTTTCCAAAATTAAGCAGGAAGGTTCAGGAGGAAAAAATCTTGAGTGAAGTCGAGTAGGAGACGCTTGTAATGCGAATAATTACCTGCATGTTATGTGGCTGATGTGTACGAACAAGTTTTAAACCTCCAGTACTTTTAGAACTTAAATCAGATTTAATTTGGAATGGATTTAGTCAATTTTATATATAATATAAGGGAAATTATTTTCTCTACATTTAACCATCTAAACTAAGCACACACATGTAGACCGTGTGCTGCCGCACACATTGTGGTGCCAGGATAGCAGTTGGGGTTAGGTGCCTTGCTCAAGGGCACTTCAGCCACTAATGTGGAGAAAGGGAAGGTGCAGCTCAAACACACACACACACACACACATTTTTCTGGTTCTGCTGGTTCCGGAATCAAACAAGCAACCATTTGGGTCTAAAGCTGTTTCTCTAACCTTTAGGCCAGGGATGGCCAATAAGTCAATCGCCATCTGCAGGTCGATCGTAAAGGTAGTGTGAGTAGATCACATGGCATGAAAATGTAGACAGCAGTCTTAACATCCTAACTATGAAATTTGTCACTTGATTGACAGTCAGTCTGACCAATCTGACCTTTTCTGACACAGGTGTCACTGCGCATGTGCACATAACAGCGTGTTCTAGCCTCCAGTTGATGTTTATAAACTTACTGGTGTAAAAATGAGTGGAGGGCTTCCATACGGAAAGGGAAATGTGGAGTAGCATTTCCAAACCATTCATAAACATTACGATACTGACCTCCCTCCTAAAAGCGAACTGAGAAGGAGAAAGGTGAAGGACCTAAAATCCCAGTTGTCCGGACAGCAGTCATTTTTCTCACAGTGAACTTCAAAAGCAAAGGCAGCCGCCGAAGCTTCGTTCCGGGTTCCACTTATCAATCAAGAACAAGAAATCTTTCCACGATGGAGAGATGGTAAAAGAGGTGTTTCTCGAGCAGTAAACTCGTTCCAAGAGTTTGTAAACAAAGCAGAAATACTATCTCGGATCCAAACTCTCCAGCTATCAAGAACTACAGTTACATAGCGCAGTGAAGCCATGGCCCAGGATCGGACTAAACAACTTGGGAAGGACCTCGCAGACTGCAAGGGCTTCTCACTGCAGCTTGATGAGTGTACAGACTTGAGTGACACCGCCCAGTTGTGCATTTTAATTTGGACGGTGCTTACTGATATAACGGCTATATATATATATATATATATATATATATATATATATATATATATATATATATATATATATATATATATATATATATATATATGTGTGTGTGTGTGTGTGTGTGTGTGTGTATTGATGTATATAATGAATAAATATACTGTATGTTTTATAATTTTACAATTGGTAGATCGTACTGAGTTGGTCATTTTGTAAGAAGCTCGCATGCTGAAAAAGTGTGTGCACCCCTGCTTTAGGCTATAGCTGCCCCCAATATCTACCATCTTTGAATGTCTGTTTTATTTTTTGTGGGATCTGCATCGTATCAGCACTTCATGGTGCATCTT
>CM045738.1:19309796-19379796 GCA_024760905.1 Plotosus lineatus
CATTTTCAAATTAATTTAATCAGCTCACGAAGAATCTTTTTCTGAGTTTTGGTGTGATAGAGCCCAGAAAATATTAAACTGTGTAGGAACAGGGGGTACTCCAGGAACTGGTGCCATGGAGCATTTAACTTTTAATCAACTGATAATACAGTGGTACCTCACTTTAGGAAATTAATCCATTCCAGATCTTTTTGAACCGCATTTTACATGTAAAACGTGTGATTTGTTCCAAGGCTCCCAATACTACCCCTAAAGCCTTTAAAAATTATAAAAGCATACCTTTTAAGATCTTCTGCTTCAATATCGTACTGATGGTAGATGGGTTTGGCCATATTCCTTTGTGATATCACTCGAGCCCGTTTCTTCTCACTCGCACCGGAAATCGTGTGTGTGTGTGTGTGTGTGTGTGTGTGTGTGTGTGCGCGCGTCTGTGTGTGCACGTGCACGCCTTTTGACCATGTCTTTTTAGCAGAGTTATAATCTTACAAATGTTTATGGAAGGTTAAAAGCCTGAGTCAAGAAATAAAGCATAAAACAACAGTAACTCTGTCCTTTACACAAAAAGCATCATGGTAGATTCAGCTCCATAATAGCCAGTAGGAGGGAGCTGCATCATCCCTCCTAGCCAATGGGATCCCTGTCAAGATGGCGTCGGGTGGATCTGTCCAAGATGGCGTCGAGTGAAGGTGATATGAACGACAGCTCGGTTGTTAGCCAATGGGAGGCCAGCGGGGCGAGATGTTTGAACGTCATTGATGGGAGAGCAGCTTGTGCATTGTTTGAATGGTGCGTTTTAATGTTTGAATGGCACATTTGAATTTTTAAGATGGCACTTTTGTAACGTGAACTTGTTTCGTATACAGAGACAAAAATTTTAGGAAAATGCGTTTCATAACCTGTATTTTTCATTTGGTGAGGCTTTCGTAAAGTCAGGTACCACTGTACTTCACCAGCAGGTTCTCATCTTTAGTGTTTGTTTTTCAAATCAAATAATTAGTTGTTGTTGTTTGAAGGGTTCAGTGTATTGTGATGGCTGAATGTTCATCTTGTAACTGAGGGTAGTTTCCTCCATGGCTTGTGTATATTCAATCGCTTCTAAGTGAGAGGGTGAATGGTTGTGTGTTTGTTTGTTTCATTGCATTGATGGTCTGGAGGGTTGTTCATGAAGTACCTTGCCGCTACATGGAGTTGGGCTCCATGAGTTTGATAAAGGAAAAAGTAGTAAAAAGGAAAAATTTATTTGGGGGGGGGGGGGGGGGGGGGTTATACTGCAATGAGCAAGTTGAACATTTTACTTTGAACATGCTGCGTTTTAAAAGTCACAGGTTCCATCCAGTGCAGTTGGTACTGAGCAGCATAGTACATTGTACTGTCGTACAGGGCAGAGCCGACACATGACTTATAAAGAATAAAATAAACCACAATGTCATTCAACCTGAAATGACCAAATGAATAAAGGTTCACAACTTTGCATGAGAAGTCGGTGAGTACATTTGTTTATAAACTTGATGTGATTGCGATTAATAAAAGGGGGCGTGGTTTAATGCTGAATTGGATGAATAGCTCGATATATTTGATATTATATAACTTTTGTCAGCTGTGCCTCTGATTTTAAACCTGTTTTAAATTCTCCTATTTTGAATGTGACTGGCTATCTGGATGTAATCCTGAGAATCGAGATGCATAAAACAACCAGGTGTAAATGTCGTCTCTGTCTTGTTTCCTGCCAACCCTACTTTCTTTTCATCTCCGAAACCTGAATCTTCTGTAATCTCTATTTTTAATCAATGTAATATGTTCTGACTTCTAATTTCCAAAGTGGTAATTTGACAGATCCTCTGGAGCCGTGGTGTGTACTTTCCTGCTGTGCTTTTGTACCTTTTGTGTCTTTTAAAATGCTTTTTCTTTTCATGTAAATCAAATTACAATGCACAGAAATCAGTATACAGAAAACATTCCATCAGAAAATGCATGCTATGGAGGAACTTCAGCAACATGTTGACTTTGAATGTATTGTGAATTTTTACAAAAAAAGTATATATATAATATATAAATATCTATATATTAATAAAACACTTGTTCAAATTATACATGATTTGTTAATTTGAATCCATGCTGTTGAATCCATGGTGTGTGTTTCTGCATTTCTGTACTACATCATTATACTTATCTCATCTAATGTCCACTCACCAGTTTTAGTGTCAGATTCCTTTTGTAATACATATAGAAGAGTGTGTTTGTGTGTGTGAGAGAGAGAGACTGTGTGTGTGTGTGTGTGTGTGTGTGTGTGTGTGAGAGAGAGAGAGAGCGAGCGAGAGAGACTGTGTGTGTGTGTGTGTGTGTGTGTGTGTGTGTGTGTGTGTGTGTGTGTGAGAAAGAGAGAGACTGCATATGCGTGTGTGTGAATATTATTATTTTTTTAATCTCACTGAAATACATACGTATGTCATCCGTCCGCTGTCTGAGATGTTTGTATTAAGTTATCAGTAGTGATTTTTCTATGGCTCTGGTAGTTTAATATATTTGGTAGCGTAATGTATTTTGCTGTGTGAGAGTGACTCAGAGCTGAGTGTTTCTTTTAAAAATTGGTCTCATCAATGGCAAATTGGTTGACTGCTATGGGCAGACTTTTCATTTTACACTATATTTTGAACCCGTCATCACTGTAGAGACGTTTAATTTAACCCATGTATGAGCCTAGGTTTGGAATGTACTTCATCCATCTGAGCCAATGCAAAACTCAGACACCATTGCCGACAAAATGAGTAACCCCCCACCATCCTATACAAACTAACAGTCGAATATATAAGCCATGCATAACCCTAATCTGAGCTGAGCTCCGGTACAAACCCATGGACTCTCTTTACCTTCCAGTTTGGGTCCTGAATTGTCCCGGTTCTGAGTGTACAGGACCTCCGTAAGTCACCTGCCTCCATCGCTGCTCAGCCAAACAATCATGTCCTCCCTCTCGCTCATTTCCCCTCTGCTCTCATTGGTTGTCTGGCGTATAATTGGGGAGTGGGGCTTCTCTGTTATTTCTTTTTTTTTTTCTTTCTTTCTTTCTTTCTTTTTTTCCCCTTCATTCTGTCACCGGCCTCTCTGGTTGGTTCTCTTTCCTTGTGGTGTAATTTGTACCAGCCAATCAGACAGGTCATTGGTTGCCAGAAGGTGGTGTTTTCATGGAGGCAAAATGTTGGCACTGGAGGTAACTGACAATCTAACTCTAATGCATGCCTATCAACGCCTAACAAATGTACACACTAGCACTTAATCAACAATGTCTTGTTTCATTTGCATGCTTTGCTCAAAACATCCTCCATAGACAAAAGTACTATTGTTCATAAGTATATGTCAAATGAATCACTGTATGCCTTTCAGCAGTACTCTTTATATTGACCAAAGTCACTTTGTAGTTTGTAGTGCACTGACAAAACTATATCTACATATAAAGAATTGCCTGCTAAAGTGAATTGCATGCCCATGTGCACCGTGTCACACATTGACATTATTTCTTGACACCCCCCCCCCCCCCTCTTCTTCCAGTGACCACTCTCTGGAGGTCTACCTCAGATCCAACCTGATGGACGGACACACAGCTTCACTCTTCTACTGATGCGGCCTTGTTCTTCGCAGGCCGGTTCTCCCGATGCGAAATAATACTTAAAATTCTCGAAGGCAACCGGCAATAAAGCTCTGGGTTCTAGGATTTCAAGTGTTCTGTCTAGTTTCCTAAACATTGCTGTATAGATCTGCAGAAATATCAGCTTCGCTCTGAGCTGCTCTGAAGACAAATTAGCTGTGTCTCTGGGAAAGGTTTATAGATCTGTTCTCTTACTGATTCAGTTCCATTATAGTAATAAACAGTCATGTTGCGTTGGTTAAGGGTTTTCTACAAAATTAAGTAATAATTCAGAAAAAGCGAATTACATCAAAAGGCAAATGGCTTACGTTGTGATTGTGATTTAGTATAGATTATTTTGATTTCTTTTATTCTTTATTTATCTGTTGTTGCAGTAGGCTTTGGCGTGTCTATTCTTTAGCTGAGGGAAGATTAGAGCTTCAGTTTGTATTAGATGTTGAATTTAATGTCATCTTTTCACTCTGTAATTAAGGCTCCCCTCTGCCAGTGTGAGCGCTGCTGTAAATTGAAGCTTTAGTTTGGAGCATTGGTGGCTCGGGGGTTAAAGGTCTGGGCACTTCAGATACTGGTATTATCGGAAACTACTGTTGGGCCCTTGAATATGTCCCTTAACCCTAAATGCTCAGCTGAGTTGTACATCGCTGTGAATAAAAGCATTTGCTAAATAAATGAATGTAAATGAATTGGGCAGAGTCTTTCTGTGGACACAGTAATGAAGGTGTCACTACACTTGTCTCTGTGGCTTTATGAGAAAGTTCTCGCCTTTTCTCTGTAGGCTTCTTGGTGGAGAAGCTCCTACAGTGTGTTTCTCTTCTACTGGCTTAGGTATTCTTTTTTAATTATAAGCACCATAAAAATCTGAATTTTGCGTGCTGTTATTGATTAACTGCTCAAAATATTTCAGTTTAAAAAAGATTGTTCTCTCACAATAACACTTTTTTTTTTCAACTTCAGAATTCGATTTATGACACTACGACCACTTGCACAATTATTTACTGTGGACAGTTAGTGTCAACAGTTTTGTTTGTTTGTTTTTCTCCCACTGACTATATATATCTTCAGTAAGCCCTTTGACCTGGTCAGGGTCATAGTGGATTCCAGAGCTGACCCTGGGAAATATGGGCACAAGGCAGAACCCATGATGGGTTCCAGGATCATCACAGGGATCAAGTCACCCGCCATCATGTTTTATGGGACAAGCATTACTGAAAAATAGGGGAAACCCACAGGAGAAGATGCACAGAAGCTATAATGCACAGACAGTAACCTGAGCTCAGGTGTGAACCGGGGATTCCACGTTGGTTGAACTGTCACCCACATGTAAATATATCGATTAAAATACATTTAGCTGCAGATCGTGCATCATTTCTCTGCTTATTTCTCACTACTGGAGTTTTTTTTTTTTTTTTGGTCAGATTTTTTTTAATGTAATTTTGTTTTTGTGTGTTATTATTTTCAAGTTCGGTGTACTATTTTCTCTAATACACAGGACATTCCTTGTTCTGTGTTTAAAACACAAATTGCAATCATTTTATAGACAATTGCAGTTTACGCTATTAGTTTTGAGGAATAGCTTAAAATACTTTATGCTTAATGTTTTTTGTTTCATGTTCCACAATCTCTTTTTTTTTTCTTAACGCCATAATATTGTCTAGATATAGATGTCATTCTGAAAACTATTAGTGTAAATCCTACTTAATTTTGAAAACTTAAATGTATTTATGGTCATGTATTATGGTGTTAAATGGGTTTACTTACCATTAGACACATGACATCACTGAGTGTCTGATTGGAATTGTGCAGCATTGAGAATGAATGTGTGTTTGTGGGGGGAGGGGAGAACCCTATGTTTTTATAACATGCCAAATCCATCTTGGTTTTTTTCTTTGTTGTGTTCATTCTTATTTATGTTGATGCATTGTACTAATCCATATTTCAGTTCTTTGTGAAATAAAATGGATGGAAACAGAGTACACTGATTGCTTGATTAGCAAAACGAGTATTATGACTATTAGGGTCGTGGGATGGCTTATCCAACACTGAGGGATGGCAGGATACACCCTGAACAACTTACCAGTCCATTACAGGAACACACACACACACACACACACACCTGTGGCAGTTTGAAACAACCGTTTAGTCCAATGTGCATGTCATGGGATTCAGTTCATTTTCTGGAACCGATTAATCCTAATTAGGGTCGCGGGGAGGCTGGTGCCCATGCCAGCCAATTCCGGGCGAGGGCAGAGTACACCCTGAACAGCTTACCAGTCCATTATAGAAACAACACACACATGCACTCTTGGGGAAATTTGAAACAACCATTTAGTCTAATGTGCATGTCATGGGATTTGTTCATTCATTTTCTGAACCGCCTACCATATTTTTCGGACCATAAGGTGCACTTATAAGCCTTTAATCTTCAAAAAATTTGACGGTGCGCCTTTGTGTGGATGAAGCCGCATGACTCCATCTCACTGACACCGTCAAAACCCAAGTGAAGCAAACTAATTCAGAGCTTACCATCATTCCAGTGGATTAACCAAAGAACGCCAACCGCTAGATATTGGCGTCAACAGGTCGTAAGTTACAGGGATCCAGGATTTATATCCAAATACAGGCATTACTGCTATCGTAGTCAGGTGACTTGCTGAGTTAATACGCAAGTGGTTTTTCCACCTAATCTCTGGACCCTCAGCTGGCTTAATCAGAGTCTTACGTTGATCACCGGGATAACGCACTGCTACAGGTGTCCTCCTGAGACCTGGAATGAACCTTCTTGAATTTAAAGTTACACGGATACAGCTCCTTAATAGTAATGACTGCCATTCTGTAATGGCTACAATATGCTGCCATGTTTGTTACTGGTAATGCGCTGTCTCTTTAAGGGGGCGTGCCTGAGAGAAGTTTAGGTCACGACCCGGAAGACTTCTAATCGGTCTCTATTGATCCGACTCCATGCGTGAGAGAATAATAGATAATAAAATATTATAATAATAAAAATAATACACGAATCAGGGCTTTATGTCCAACTCGCGCAACTGTTAAACTCAGACACTGAAGATGAAGAATTTGATGAATTTGAGAAATGAACCGAAAAGGCGAGTTTATTGTTTTATATTGTTACAGCAGAAGAATGAGTAGAGTTATTGTGAAATGTCTTGTTTTATATTTTGTGTTACAACTTAACAATGATGAGTTATTGTGAGAGTTGAATCAAGTTTGACTTATCTGACTTTTATTTCGCTTGATGCGCCTTATAATCCGGTGCGCCTTGTGGTCCGGAAAGCACGGTGATCGTGATTATGCTCAAGGTGAGGCTGGTGCCCATCTCAGCTGATTATGGGTGAGGGCTGGACTGTGTGTGTGTGTGTGTGTGTGTGTGTCTGGAGGGTGTGTTGATTCGGAGAAAACCAATGCAAGCACAGTGGGAACATGCAAACTCCATTGAATAACATCGAAGTCCGGGCCTCAAACCCAGGACCATCTAGCTGTGAGCTGAACATGCTAACCACTACACCATCGTGCTGCCCCACTATTATTACAGATGCATATTAAAATAATTGGAAACTCGCCACATTATTTGTTTGAATTGAGTAGTAAACAGGCCAATATTTAACGATAATATTTTGCTAAACTGCCCTGTGATGGAGCTGTTCAGGGTGTACCCTATCCTCGCCCAGTGTTTCCTGAGAATGGTGCCAGCCACCCCATGGCCCGGATTAGGAATAAGCGGCTTAGAAAATAAATGAATGAATGTTGGTAAACCAGGAGCTTACATTTTACTCAGGACTGCCGAAGTGACCCACTCATCTGTGAGCATTTTCATACTTAAACCCAAATCTACAGCAGTACAGCCATCGAAAACTATGATGTTAAAGAAGCAGCTATACTTATTGGCTTTCTGAGAGAGGTGGGGGAAGCTAAATAAAAATACATTAAACTGAAACACAACACATAAGGACAAACTATGGGTTTATTTAAGTATTATTAATTTTTTTTTTAAATACTACAGTCAGCATGGAGTGAGTTGAAATGAAACAACAGCCATGGTGCTACTACAAGTGCAGGAACATGCCCACACACACACACACACACACACACACACACACACACTGTACTATAACAGGATTATTCACTGATCTCCTGATGATCAGGTTTCACTTTGGCAACTTGAAACAGTCATCTATGTGTCCTCTGTAAATTACTGATATGTGTTCCAAAAATAGTACAGTGCTGCAGGATTGTACAGATTACAAAAACAGTGGGTAAAGAGGACCAGTGTCTTCTGATGCCTGTTTAAGAATATCGGCACAGTAATAAACGATGGCTGTGACCCAGTGGTACTGGGTTGAGCTGGACTGTGCGGCTGTAGTAAGACCGAGTAACATACATCATTACAGCATTAAAAGTGAAAAATAATTTACATACAACAGGAACATATTTTCCAAACGAACACCAGCACAGATGTGTAACTAAAACTGGACAATGCATGAGGAAGTCAGGAAGTCCGCAGGCCTTTATTTCACAGTCTTTTTGTCTTTCTTTTCCGTTTCTGTTATACTGACTATAATATGCTCTGATAAAGTTATCTAACAATACATATCCAGCTTCTTCCTGCGTCATGAGGTACCATTTATAGGAGCTGACCAGAGAGCTGCCAGTGGCTGAAATGAGCCTTCATATCTCAATTCTTGGTTTTTTTCCCCCTCTCTCTCTTTCTCTTTGAAATTAACCTATAGGTAGTAAGCAACCTATTTGTTACACTAAATCATGCTGACACTTGGTCTGAGTTATTTAAAATAAATTTGTACTTATTTTAATTGTGTTTATAGAATTCTAAACAATGCCATTCTGTTCTGGAGCCTATCCGGTGTGGACTTTTCACTGATCAAGGTCCAGTCTTAGAAAAAGAGACTCCATTTTTGGTTTATCTCACCGGGGAACCTGCAACATTTTCCATATAGATTTTATCTCTCTTTTTTTTTTTTTTTTTTTTTTTTTTTTACACTTCGATTGTATCAAAACTACATGATTTGCAGCTGGGTTTGAATTGGCTGAGATCAGAAGTAGCACCTCCAAGTCCAAGTCCATGGTTCTTGACTGTGTGCGTGTGTGTGTGTGTGTGTGTGTGTGCTCTCGGTTGGGAAGGATTTTTGTGTCACGTGGAATAGTTTAAGTATTTTTGGGATGTTGTTCATGAGGAAGATAAGAATGATGAAAAGAACAGAGTGCAGAGAGAGAAACACAGATTGATAGATGTGACTTTCATGAAGAGGAGCTGCATAGCCATCAGTGTGTTTCTGCCCTGCGATGGCCTGACGAGCTGTCCAGGGTGTACTCTGCCCACATCCAGAGTCAGTTGAGATGGCCGCCAGCCTCCCTGCGACCCTAATTAGGATTAAACGGTTCAGAAAATGAATGAATGAATTGATAGGTGGATTATTTGTAGTGAAGACAGAGCTGAGATAAATGCTGCTGGTATTTTTGGTTGTTGTTGTCGTTGTTGTTTCTTACAATCACCTACAGTGTGTCTACAAACTGTGGGTGATGACAAAAAGACCAAGATTGTGAATTCATCAGAGGACATGATTTTGGACCGAAAGGTATCCAAATTGACCCTCAAAGACAGGGTGAGGAGTTTGGACATCCGGGAGCTGCTCATGCTCCTGTGCATTAAAGGAGTCAGTAAAGTTGCCTTTTAGGAGAAGTATGGAGTGTTAAGGTCGAACTGGAAACGCCCCCATCCCCCCAAAAAAGTGCTGGAGGAGGTGGCTGGGGAGAGGGAATCCTTTCTTTGCATGTCTGATGAAACCGCTCCCTCCAGAGCCAGTTAAATGGCAGAAGATGGATGAATGGCCGGATGAGCAAAACCTGAAACACTAATCTGAGCGAGTTTGCATAAAATCAACCCAAAAAACACAACATGGTTTCTAATTCAGTATTCAAGTCTACAGGTTATCCAACTGAAATTTGAGGTTATTTGGCAAATCAAGGTAGTTATCCTTTCACATCTGTATTTTAATATTTAATATCGTATTCCCTAAGGTTACCTGATCTGATGTCTGCTCTCTCTCTCTCTAGTTAAGGCTATTATACAGCCATGTATCTGGCAAATCCTGGGATTCTTTTGTCACGACGGAGATCCCATTCCTATAGTTAGAGCTCAACTGATAAAGACGAATGTAACAAACAAACAAACAGCATATGTAAACAACTAAACATCATGAAATGCAAAATCTCTACCTCAGTAGACATGGAAATGGAAGATCACTTGCATATAGAGGTGAATATCACTGACAGGAAAATGACACGTTTTAACTGTATAATATGTCTCGAAGTCGACAAGCATCCTGACCGTGTTGTTGGAAATGATCTGCACATAACCACTAGGCTTCAACAAAGAAAGTGCATTTATGGGGTTTTTTCCACATCCTTCGGGTTGTATAGCAGCACAGTGTAGGGAAATGGGTTGGGGGTTGGGGTGGGGTGCGGTGCGGTGCGGTGGGGGTATATTATTTAAAACACATGTATTTTCTTAATGTGGCTTAAACTTTGATGATGCACCAATTTTCACACCTTTCAATACAGTTTACCTGAGCCGTGTTTCAGCTTAAATCGGTCAAAAGCAAATGCCTTTGTGAAAGATGTTCTATCGTCTCCGACAACCCCTTGTAGCTGACAAAAGTGAAATGGTATTTCATTTGGGTTCTCTTACCAAAAACGTTGGCTTTTTCTTTTCTGTTCTTTTCTTCACATACTTTTCTGGAAGATCTGACCAATGAGTGATACGCACTGTATGTAAGCCAGTAAGGATTTACAGCAATGTGACCAATACCCTTATGGTTGCTACAGTTTGTAATAAAGTGATTTGTTGCAATATGAGTGTTGATAATAATTATATCATATTAAATATGCATACATAAAATACTTGTTTGAGATTTTTCTGAACTTTTAAATGCTGTCCTTAATAGACAATGTCGTTGCCAACCTCTGGCTCAGAACACGAAGGAGAAAGTTTGCTGATATAATTCAATCACAGCATGAGGCACCGTCTTCCGGATTCAGAGAACCCTCGTCCAGAACATTAAATAAACATCAAAAGAGGATCTACAGCCGGATCAGGCCAAGAGGACATACTGATGTGTTCTCATGGCCGGCCTCCATCGGAACAGTTACCTGTGTGGAGATAAGAGAACACACAGTATGACGCACATGACACGAAATTGTGTGGCAGACATGGCACACCACATATGGCACAATGCCTTTATTTTGTGTAACTCATATTGCTGGAGGTTACTGAGTGATTCTGACCTCCCGTGGACTCAATGTCTGAGTCGGACACATGCGTAATTGAGAAGCGGGAAACACTGAAGCGGGAACTCTGGGGTGTTGGTTTCTCCTCAGGAATTCCATCCGGAGAGTTTGGGGGAGTGCAGATTCTGTCAGCGCCAGCTTCTGATGTTGAAGTATTGCTCATCAATGGAAGGTTACTCCCCCACTCTATGGTTCCAGCTGTTTAATAAGAGGAGCTATTATTTTTATAGTAGATTTTTTTTTTTTTTTTTTTACTGTTTAGTTTTCATTTCTTACCGCCTAGCTACAGTGGGTATGCTACACAGCGAGAAATAAAAAATGCATGTTTGATTTATGGATATTGCACAAACTATCGTACACATTTCTACGTGAGGAATGGACAGAATTACCAGCTTCCTTCTGTAATGGATGTTCCTTGCACTCTGCTGCCTGGCCATTTGGTTCCATCCCTGGAGGAAAGGTGTATTCTTTTAATTCGCTTGTCGGGCTGTCCTAGAACACAAATATACTATATCTCAGACATAAAAAGTCACCATGACGAACTACTTACAGTTATATTTGTATAATAAAATTCGACAAAACGCCAAAATGCAACTGACCTGGTTAAAAAGGAACACAGTGACATCATCAAAAAAGGAGACAGCTTTTTTCTTGCGTTCCAGCTCGTCGCAGAAGGACTGTGTGAGGAGTGATGGCATTTTCAGGAGGCTACGCAGGTGTCTGGTGCTACTTCTCTCACTCACCACCACCATAGGAACAGTAGTGAACTCCTCCTCACTCTCTTCACTCTGTTCTTGAATATTGTAGCTGCACAGCTCTTCATCCGACTCATCACTGTCATCGGAGTCTTCCTCTTCATCACAGTTTCCCAGGGGTGCTGGTTGGTCCAGGTTTTCTGGTAAGGCAGGAAGAATGTTGTCCAGAGTGCTGTCCCGCTTAACACTCACAAGTGCTTCGTCAACTATTTCGTCTGTGTCCTCCACTCCTTTATGATCCTCATTTTTCCCATCGATCTGATATTCCGGATTGTCTTCGTCATGATCACAGCTTTGGACTTCCAACATGGTTGAGGCCGAATCCAGGGAGTCTGCAGATGAAAAGCCCATGCTGGTACTGTTAACTTGGTCTTCCATGGTTGTGGGTTCCTGGGTTGCGGATGAGCCCTCAGAAGCTGTGCTGGAGCATTCAGAAGCTGGCTCTTCCCCAGTGTGCTCAGATTCCACACCAAGGCCATCATGTGGAGTTGACTCTTTGGTCAAACATCCCCCCATCTCTGGAGGAAATGGGGCCAACACTGTGATCACTAGACCTGATGCAGGAGATGAGTTTAAATCAAACTCCATGTTCTTCCTCTCTAGACACAACTGTTTGACACTTGGCAAAGCATTATTTGCATTTTCCCTCATGCTTGGAAAATTACTCTGGTCTTCCTTCTGACTCACTGGGCAGTCCTCCTCTCTTCCGGCTTTCTTAATAGACTTGTCTTTCTTAGAGTCTTTTCCAATGAAATCATCCAATCTGTTGTCAAAGAAGATGCTGCCTCCTTCACAGGGGCTTTTTTCATTTTCTGCATCATAGTCTGAAAAGTAAGCCGAGTCTCTGTATTGATTTCGATTGCCTATCACACTTGTTGCTAGCTTTAGAGCGCTACCGCTAGTTGGGGACAGATCATTTTCTTCAAGGTCCATCTGAAGGACCATTTCATACTCTGATTCCACACTTGTACCAAGAACTGATTTTCCCTCAAGGTCTTTCATGACAAACTCGGGTGACTCGTTGTTCTCAGTGTCATATCCGCTGTCCAGCGATTTGGGCTGATTGGATGTGTGGTAGGCATCTGGACTGAAGGCTTCACAGGGACTGCTACTTGAGGCAAGGTCTATACATTCCTGAGGATCTTGATTTCGAATCTCTCTATGCAAAGGTATGTGTGCTAAGTTAATATCTCCGAGTTCTGAAAAATCAATAGGAGAGTCTGCAAACACATCAGAGGTAATTTCAGTCACATCACCATCACTGCAGTCATCGATGTTTACCAGGCTGATGCTGTCCCCTGTATGGCAGCACTCGGAGACACTCTCAGACATAGGATTGACTGTAGGACCAACTGACTGCAATTTGATGTCTTGTGCAGGAGTTGTGCTTCTATCCTTAGACAGTGATCTCTCAGCTACAAGAGATATGTTTATGTCTTGTATAGGGATGGGTGTCGTATTCACTGTGATAGGCACACGAGGAGTGTTCTTCTGTGCTGGATGTATCATTTGATGTTTTTTGGCAGCTGATGTCTCTACTGTCTTCTGATCTTCAGAGCAGAGTTGTATATACGACACACACTCTGTGTATGAATCTGTATATGAAAATGCAGTGGATTTGCTGTCATTGGACTCCAAGTGTGAAGCGGAATTACTTTGGGAATTTTGCCTGGTTACTACTGTTCCTGGCCATACGCTCTGCGAACTGAAGGACGGTGTGGTGTGATGTACATCAAGGTAGGTCTCAAGGAATCCCCTTGTTTGTCGATCGTCAAAGTTTAAAGTGTTGTTATTTGTGGACTGGTTTGAGGTCCAGTTAAGCGTTTCACTCCCAGTACATTGATTGATGTCATCCTCAGGATCAGCAGCACTCATAAGAAGACAATCTGCAGATTCGACATCAACAGTTATATTGTGTGGCCTGGGAATATTCTTCTGTAAGGTACCCATCATAGTGTAATAGGCCTCGCTGGCCATTTCTTTTTCAGCAGTTCTCTGGTTGGCTTCAAGGTATGGGTCGCATTGTCCCAGACTAGGGCTGCTGACTGAAATTGAAATGCCACGTGGAGTTTCTTGTACATGTGTATCGTCCCAGCTCCCAGCCTTGAGGCAAGACTCCGATGGTTGGCCTCTTTTCAAAGGAATTCCCTGTTCTCCTGAGGGTGTCCGTTCACAGTGCAATCTATCTTGGTCAACAGAGGAAAAGTACTGACACAATTGTTCTCCAGAATCCATATGACTCAGATCTTGTCTATGAGATGTCTCTACACGGAGAGCAGTAGTCGGACTTGCATCTGAATCTTTAATAATGCTATTAGCCTCTTTTCCTCCTGGCCAGTGTGTATTTGTTTGAGCCTCACTTGGACTTTTTACGCCATCCACGGATAAGGTACATTTGCTGGCCTCAACGTCTGGACTGTAGTCAAGAGTGGCTTCCTCCACACTGATATTGCACTCTACAGGTTCCTCGATGCGAATATAGTACTCACTACTAACAGACGGACTGTGTGCACTCAACACTGGAACCACTCCAGGGTAGTCTGACTTGTATTGGGATGGAGAAACACCAAGAGTTACACTCTCCCCTTTGCAGTTTCCTGTGGAACTGCTGAGGGGATAGTATATGTCCTGGTAATGTGGGTTACTACTTCCTAGAGGCCCACTTGTAGATGATGAGCAGTAGGGCTGTTCGGCTCTGGCCTGTTCCCACTTGTACTCAAAGTTAAGCCCATCACTGGTCTCAGTGACTGTCAGTATTTCATCCCCGTTCTCAGACTGGAAACTATCAACCATGGAGAAGTGCTCCAGCAAAGGGAACGAGGAATTAGATGAAGGTATCTCTAAGGCTGGGGTTCTCTGGGAACTGCCTGTGTCTAGACTTGGTCTGAGAGAGTTCCACCTTTTCTCAAATTCCTCCTCTGCCTCACTGGTACCTTTAGCACATAGATAGTTCAATAGCAGGTAAACCTCCTCCACAACAGGACGCTGCTCTGGTTGAAGCCAACAGAACTGCATCACTTCGTACCTGGTCATACATACACGTAAACATGCAGATCTTGGATTAAGAAAATGCACCGAAGCCTGCTGTTAAGTTTTCATTCATACAGAAAATCAATATGTGCAATTTAATATCTTGACTACATATAAAATGAATGGTATTTTGTATTACCAGTAGTAATGACCACAAATTTTTCAGAAAAGCTAAATGTATGATTGATTGGATTGTAAAAGAGGAAAATGAATGACTAACTACACTGGACCTGAGTAATATTGATTTGTTGACCTTGCAAGAGAGAAAATGGAATGAGCACTCAGGAAGCCTCCGATAGAAAATACATTCACTGTGATGAGAGTATTTATTTTACAGATAACTGATGAACGCTCAGCTTGACTGTGGTGTGTTTTGTATGTGGTGATGGGATAATAATGATTGTTGAACACATGGGGAATGGAAGGTCTTTAGTAAATGTGCTGATTGTGACTTGGGAGCTGAAATGACTCACCAGCGTTCAGACAGAGGGACTTTCAGCAACGGCTTTGGCAGCTTCAGCTGCTGTTCTTTCACCGCATATGTCAACACCTGCCTGTCTGTATAGTGTCTGTATGGCTGGCTACCCAACTCGAACAGCTCCCAAATAGTTACACCTAGGGACCTGAATCGGGGAAAAAAAAAAAAAAAAAAAAAATCTGTGTTCATGTGTCATGTCAGGTATATTCGTCCTTGCATTCAGCGGTTGACTTGTAAAGCACTTCTCACCAGACATTGCTGGCCTTTGTCTGGTCCACTACTAACAGGTTACCATGAACCTCATCAATGAGCTCTGGGGCAATCCAACGCAATGGCACCCAAATCTGATCTGCCGTCACAAAGTAGTCATCCTGAGAGAGAGAGAGAGAGAGAGAGAGAGAGAGAGAGAGGGAGACAGAGAGTCATCATCTGTAAACTGAAGAAATGGACTGAATAAAGGCAGATGATGTCGCTGCGTCATCACAACAGCATTTATACTGCAACTCTGCAGTTCCTGTTCATGCATTTGTGACTCACCTTGTACCTGCTGTGAGAGAGACCATAGTCTCCGATCTTCACAGACATCTCTGAAGTAAGGAGACAGTTCCTGAGAGCCAAGTCACTGAGGATATGCAGATACTTATAATCAGTGAATGAAGTAGATGTTCGTTTAAAGGCAAAAGTTCCAAAATAAATAAAAAATAAAGTGTCTGGTCATTATTCATGATTCTTATATGGTTTACATGCCATTCAGAACTTCTGATGACAAACAGGTTCACCTCCAGCAACAAAATCACTGATGCTGGAGTCTATAAGAACCACTCAGGCAGCACCAGGATATTGTTACAAGAAGAGACCAAAATACAGGGGCTGGAATCCAGGATGTGACCAGAGTGACCAGACGGTCAGCTAACAAGGAGGGCATGTTTCTCCTTACCTGTGAATGTAATTATGTTTGTGGAGGTATTGAAGACCGGAGGAAATTTCACACGCCATTTGCTGAAGGATGAAAGGGTCAGGGGTGGCTGATCCTGCTACCCGGCAGCTACGGAGGTATCCTTTAACATCACCCTAGAACCAACCAAAAACTACTTATCCAAAAACGCTGTGATCGGGAAGACAATACGGCGCAAAATATGCATTCCATACTGCATTTTTCTGTCACTTATACCCAAGATGTGACTAGCCATTTGAGCAAACTGTCCTTAGTATGACCAGCAGAGGGAGCTTCAGCCCCTCAAACACACACACACACACACACACACACAAAACACACATATGGGAGGGAATGTGGGTATTTGTAGCATTCAGCTTGTATACACCAGCCTAGTGGAACAAGGTATGTACTGTATGTATGTGTGTGTGTGTGTGTGTTTGTGAGAGAGAGAGAGAGACAGAGTGAAAGACAATTACCAGGGGGCAGTATTCCAAAATCAGCAAATAGGGTGTGACATCTGTGCACTGGGCCAGGCACTGCAGGAGGCCAGGATGCTGCAGAGTACTGTCTCGTGTATCAAACACACACAAGGTTTATTATTAAGAAATAGAATTATACAGTTGAAATTTTGATCAGGTAAATGATAATCAAATTATGATACAAAAAAAAGAATGAATAGAAAATATTGAGTTTGGGGGGGGACTTGGGGAGGAGAGAGAGAGAGAGACCGATAAGGTAGAGCTTCTTCAAGGAATTGGGTTTGTTCCTGTATGCTGGCACTGGCTTTCAGCTCCTTCACCACAACCTGCGTGATGCTCAGTCCAGCATTGACTTCCCCTAGAAAAACCTGAAAAAAAAACAACAAAGAAAAAAAAACAAAAAACCCCGAAGCACTGAAGATTATATTTAATTCCTCATAACAAAGCAGTTCTCATGTTTAAAACGTCCACAACACAGTATGAATGATATTTTTTCTAATTACACACGTATTCTACATTTCACATCAGCCCTCGACTCGGTTGCCAAGACTGCGTGCAGGAACTCGAATCCTGCATTTCAAGCACGTCACTGTAAATGTGATGTTTGTTTGAGTAAACTCACCTTGCCAAACCAATCATGGCCGATCTCTTTTAGGTAAAGCAAGCTATGGCGTCCGAGATCCGCTGACTTCAGCAGTTGAACTAAAATATTGAGAAAGGAGGAGAGAAGATAAACTGAAAGCATGCAACATCAGGAATTAGAAGTTATGACTTGTTTAACAATGAACAAGCATCGTGGTGAAACAGCCCAAGAGCCGAGGCAGCTCCACAAATCTTAGCTTTCCACCACAAAACCACAAAGACAGTTTACAAGACATTTTGTTTTATTTTATTTTATTTTTTAAAATGGCTTATTTAAAAGAAAGTTATTATGACGCAACATGAAACCCACAGCAAGATTTCTGGAAGCAAGACATTCGTCGTTGAAGAAGGTGCAGACGCGCCAGTGATGAGGGTCATGCAAAAAATTCGTCATCAGTGAAAAGAAGAAATCCATGGATGGATCTTCAGGGAGGAAACAGAACGGCAATGCTGGCCCAGTCCAAGCAGACATGACTCCCTAGAGCACCCAGAGACCTTATCCAGCTGAGAGTGTAGTCCATTTTCGTTTTCTTCCTGTTGGCCACGGGCATCCTGCTGTACCACGACATATCGTCCCTCAACATTCCAAGATAGCTTGTGGCTACAATTGTAGCTTGGAGGCTGGAGTGTATCTCGGCGTGATGGTCTTGTAATGAACACCCAGAACTAAGGGGTTAGAGCTAATAGCTCAGTCATCCTCTCTCTCTCTCTCTCTCTCTGCTGGGCGTCTTCTCTCTCTCAGTTCCATGCATATCAGTGTGTGTCTGACACCCCGGACCCTCCAGCAGTGACATAAGAAGCATATAATAGCCCTGTCTTCACTATGCTGTCTCTGTCCATGTCTCTATTTCCCAACAGTGCTATGGGGGCTGAAATAAACAAACAGAGCTCTGTAAGCACCAGAAAGACCTCTGTCAAACACATGACCCACACTCACAGTCTATGTGTGCGCTATTCCCTCGTCCCCTCCTACAGTTCCCTCCCTGTATTATTTCTAATGATGAGGCCCGTCCTCCTCCTCCTCAGTGTTCCAGAGGTCACTCATTCCAGCCACTCACAGCCGCTCACGCTCTTCTCTATGGCAAAATTGCTGCCTTTGTGCAGGGCGTGATGGCGCTTGGTACCCCGGTACCAGGCTGGACACAAGGCCCATTCTTTACTCCTCAGAGCCTGGATTGTCACAGTGATAACAGCCTGCCCCCCTTGCTACTCCCAGCCGGACACACAACTATCTCTCTCTTTTCTTTGCTACTGTGACCATCAACTGGGTCTTTTATATTATTTGGGTGGAATTTGGGAGTTGTGCATTCCTAGCCCACTGCTGGCATTCCCTTTACAGACCAGCTTCAGGCCATCTTCAAAAATGCATTCAAGCTAAAGTAATATGGAGTTCACTTGAAATTGGACCTTGTGATAATTACACATTTTTGTTACACGTCTACACAATTTATTTAAACTGCATCCATTTTCCAGCCATATTTGTCAACCTGATGTCCACAGAGGTAAAAAAAAATAATAATTCTTCTTCGTTGTTGTGATCCTATAATGCAGTTAATGGAAAGACCTACGTTTTATGTGGAAAATGAATCAAACCCTTTTCTCATTAATGTCTTGGGTGGTTATGATGAATATCTCTGCACTTGTGCTGTAAGCCATTGGACCACACTGTTCTGTTCTGTGCACGGCTTACTCACGCCAGGAGTAATAAACTAATTCAGCCGTCTGCAGGAGCACCTTAGTAATTTAAGTATTTAATCTAAGTCTACAATTTTTGTGTCCGTGAGTAGTCATTGCCTGGTGGTAATTTGCGGGATTACTGTTCCCAAAGGGTCCCACTATCAACAAGTTGTCACTGCTGTCTCCCCCCCAGTGCAGCTAACTGGGTTATCAAAGGCCGGCCATGTCTCTCACTGTCTATGATGAGAGATTCGTGTAAAAGAACCACTGCTGACTTTCGTAAAGAGCAGCTGCAATAATCGTCAGCGTGTTTCTGCTCTGTGATGGCCTGGCGAGGTGTCCAGGGTGTACTCTGCCCTCGGCCAGAGTCAGCTGTGATGGGCACCAGCCTCCCTGCGACGCTAATTACGATTTAGTGGTTAAAAAAATGAATGAATGAATTTTTGCTCAGCTTCTTGACTGTCTCTGTCTTCCTTTCGGCTTTTTCCCGTTTACTCCGGAGTCGCCACAGCGAATCATCTGATTCGCATGTTTGATTTGGCAGAGGTTTTTACGTCGGATGCCCTTCCTGACACGACCCTTTTTAGCAAGGGACAGAAACACGTTGACGGCTTCTTGACTCATTTATTTAAATATTTTTATGCCACTTAGAGTAAGATTAAAATGCCTTTCATTCATTCCTTCACTTGTTTGCCAAACTCTTTAATTCTACTAGAACCATGGGGAGGCTGGAGCCTATCATAACTGACTATGGGCGAAGGTGAGCTCAGCCATGAAAAACCTGCAAGGCCATTGCAGGGCAGCAGACACACGACATTTACACTCACAGCTTGGAGCAATTATGAATATCCAGATAGTCTAATGTGCATGCCATTGGACTGTGGGAGGAAACATGAAGAATATGAAAGCGCCGGGCACTGGGCTCATGCTGTGAAGTAAGAATTTAACCATTACACCACTGTACCTTCCGATGCCTCTGAAAGATATTTTAATAATTTTTCTGTGATGTCATCATTTTTTGTAGCTTGAAGGGTCGGTCACACAGCGTTTTACGGCTTAATCACGGCCAAAGTCCGTCAAAAATGGTTTCCCGTGAAGCAGACGGTGTTGTTCGTGTTGATGTCGAGATTAAGATGTGCTACAGTCGATTTTTAGATGTGGCAGGACGTGGGGAAAAATTTGAACGGCGCTGGACGTGGAAAAAAGTTTTGAACGGCTCAAAATTTTAGACCGCAGACAACCACATGGTAAAGACGTGGTAAAGACGTGCAACACATGTGAAACACACATAATAATCCGTGTTCTGGCAGTGATAAAAACTTGGGGAGACGTGATAAGACGCAAAAGTGGCAATCCACCCTTCTGACAACGCCGAGCCGGCGTTATTAGTGATTAGGCAGTGCTATGGCAGTGCTATGGCAGTGGAGTTCCCATTTTACGTCTGTGCTCAAGACGTGATTGGCAGTGATACAGACGCGACGAGACCGTGACTAGCCGTGGTAACTTGCAGTTTTTTTTCCCACGTTCAAACACGTGTTTCGCCTAAGTTGCCTTACACGTTGCTGGATGTGGTTAGCCGTGCTTAGTCAGTGTTTTAGCAGTGGAACAGCCGCCGACGGCCTTACCAAGTAAAAAGCACGTACAAAGCACGGCAAAGCCAAAATTGACCAAAAGTTATCACTTACGACCAGGTCCACCAGATTTTCAGAACTTTTTGTATGTGATTTAGACGTGGAATGTAGTGTGACCGGGGCTTTATTTGGCCATGACATTGAATGCATACGCCAATACTTGCCTCTTGTAACAAATTTAACTGGGTCAGGATCACCATTTGAAGTTATATTAAGTAAGCATTGAGTGAGACGACCCCCAGTGCAGCTAACTGGGTTATCAAAGACCGGCCATGTCTCTCACTGTCTATGGTGGGAGGTTCATGTAAAAGAACCATTGCTGACTTTCATCATGAGGAGCTGCATAGCTTTCAGCGTGTTTCTGCCCTGCAATAGCCTGATGAGGTGTCTAGGGTGTACTCTGTCCTCACCCAGAGTCGGCTGAGATGAGTGCCAGCCTCTCCTCCTACCCTGATTATGATTAAGCAGTCTAGAAAATGAATGAATGAAGCATGAATGCGACTCTGAATGGGAATAAATAACAGCGTGACATCATTGCGAAACAGTTGTAATCAAAGCTAAAGGCTGTCAAATACTATGTAAGTATAAGTACTGTACAGTCGGCCCTCTACTTATGAAAATCTTGGAATACGAAAAATCCAGGTTACGAAAAACATTTTCCTAAATTTTCGCCCTCTATATACAGAACAACCTCTTCTTACGAAAAGCGCCAAATGTGCCATTCAAAACTTCAAACGCGCCATTAAAAATTCAAACAATTCGAGAGTTGCTCTCTCATTGGCTGGTTCACAACATCCCGCCCCACTGGCCTCCCATTGGCCTCCCATTGGCCAGGAGGGAGCTGAATCTCCATAGTATTGTACCCATAAGCTTGTTTGTCACACACGTAAAAGAGAGATGTATTGTTGGTTCTTGAGTTTCGTGAGTTTTGAGAGTTTTGAGAGTACAGTACTCATTGCAGTTTATATGAGGAGTTCTGGATTAGCCATGCCTCGTCTTAAAAGCACCGCCTTTGGCCACGAAGCATTTTTGTGCATGGAAGTGGGCGGCGCCACAAATGTTCCATGCACAGAATGCTCCCCGATCTCACAAGGAAGCAAGTTAATATTGAATTTGAACCTCAGATCTTTCAAACAGGTAATTTCACTTAAATACAACACCCTGTCCCAAAAGCTCCGTCGGCTGCACACTGTGCGTGGGCGCAGCCCGCATATGGGAGAGCGCGTGACTCAAAGAGAGAAAGAGAGAGAGAGAGAGAGAGAGAGAGAGAGCGTTTTGTGTGTGTGTGTGTGTGTGTGTGTGTGTGTGTGTGTGTGTGTGTGTGTGTGTGTGTGTGTGAGAGAGAGAGAGAGACAGAGACAGACACAGAGATAGAGAGAGACAGTGTTGTGTGTGTGTGTTTTTGCATTAATAAAAAAATGTTTAATAATAGTTTAATTCATAAATATGTTAATAAAATGGTTTAATATGTTAATAAAATGTTTAAATGGTTTGATAAATTTTTTTTTTTTTACTTTTAAAACATATTTCATACAAAATTGGAGTGCTTTTATAATTTTTAAAGGGTTTATTGGGTAGTCTTGGGAGCCTTGAAACGAATCGCACGTTTTACATGTAAAATGTGTCCCTACTTACGAAAACTCCAGTTTCCGAAAAAGGTTCTGGAACGGATTAATTTCGTAAGTCGAGGGCCGACTGTATATCTTATAGATATAGATATAAATATATATTGTGTGTCAGTCCCTATAAAAGTACTGTAATATGAATATGAATACTTGGTACTAGGACAGTCACCCAACAAAGGAACTTGAATCCAACAAATTAAAAACACATGCCTCCACATATACAGACACATCACTTATGCTTGGCATAAACTTGAAGTAATATATAAATATGTTAATATGTCCTACCAGTGTGTCTCGTATTAGTAACAGTCACGTTTAGTGCTTATGAAAGACCCAGGATCACAGAGTCAGAATTACATCAAGATGGATGATATTTTTCCCTTCAAGGGTCAACCAGCATTACACATTTTCTGGGAACTATTTTAAATTCTTGAGGGCCAGGAAGCTACTTTATAAAACCGGGAGGCGTGGCTTCCAATCCTCTAAATTTTGGTGCGACTGAAATTTGCTCTGGGTTAAGTGCCGGATCAAGTCTAGGCCACAGCTCTGTTTAAGTGTCTACTGATACACCACCTTCAAAATCTGATAAAATTACCACTGTAGTCTCAGTTACATTTCTTACATATCAACCGGCCATGTGTAACCTTAGTGCAAGCTAATAGAGGGCATTCAATTTTTCTGTTCCCTGAATTATGAAAACATGTTGCATTAGTTGGGGCAGTGGTGGCCTGGAGGTACGGTGCTGAATTACTGATCCGAAGGTGAGGGGTTCAAGACCCACTATCACTGAGTTGTCACTGCTGTTCACCCCAGTGCAGCTAACTCGGCTACCAAAGGCTAGCCATGTCCCTCACTGTCTATGGTGGGAGGTTCATGGTTCATGTAAAACAACCATTGCTGACTCTTGTAAAGAGGAGCTACATCATGTTTCTGCCCTGCAATGGCCCGGCAAGGTGTCCAAGGTGTACTCTACCTTCACCCAGAGTTGGCTGAGATGGGCACTAGCCTCCCTGCAACCCTAATGATGATTTAGCGCAGGGGTCGGGAACCTATGGCTCGCAAGCCAGATGTGGCTCTTTTTATGACTGTATCTGGCTCTCAGATAAATCAGGTGGCCTTTCTTAACAGAATAACCAAGACATAATTTCACTGTCATTTAAATAAACATACAAAAAGCCATCAAATAAAACAAAAACAGATGAATAAATCTCACGCATTTAAATCTATACATCTATTTTCAATGCCACATGTCACTGTGGCGTGCAGCGGAGAGCCAATCCTTTCTGTACTCCAGTGTGTGGACGGGTCCGATACCTTGAACGACTGCCACAGACTGCGCGTGTTGTTTTTGAGTAAAGAGGTAAATTTCCTGAGTTTTTGATCAGCTCATTTGCATGAAGCCAAGTACAGTTGACAAGCAAACAAAAATGGACAGACGTGGAAAAACTTCAACCCGCAGACCATCTAATTTCCAAAACTTGGGACGCGCTTCCTGTCACCTATCAAACACTGCAGCCTGTAAGTCCTGTCGTATTGACCATGTTTGGCTCCACATGCGGACCCGAGCAGTCCTGATTCACCTTCTCACCTGAAAAACATCAAGACCAAGCTGCGGTCACGTTTAACAGATGGAAGCCTAAACGCCTTAATGAAGCTGAACCTCACCACGTATCAACCAGACTACAAAGCCATCAGCAAAACCATGCAGCACCAGAAGTCGTATTAATAGTAAGAAGTACTTTTCTTATTAATAAATAATTTCATTATGAGAATTTTGTTTCAAATAAATTCAGAGGCTTATTATACTCTCAAATTTTAAAATATATCTTTTTTTGGCTCCCTTAGTCATAATGGTTCCCAACCCCTGATTTAGTGGTTCAAAAAATGAATAAAATGAATAAATGTTGAATTAGTATATAGTACCCAAGAAAAATCTGATTGGTCCACTATCTCAGGATTAAAACCATTATTCCCAGTGATCACACTTCCCACAGTCACAATGACAGATACTTATCATATAATGACAGATATGTGAATCTAAAATATTGACATCTCATTTTAATTTGTTTTACTTGAATTTCCTTGTAGTTTATGCAAATTTTTTAAATTATTGTGTGAGCACACTTTTACATTGCTGGTTTTCCTCATGTATCTGAGCAGTAGCCTCTAAACTCTGGATCAGTATAAAACGTTCTTTATCACTTATAGACTCAGAATGACCGGCCCCTGTAAGGGTTAAACTACTACCAAAACTCTGTAAACGGTTTAAAGTGATGCCAGCTTTCAGGTTCTGCACCGGTCTGTGTTGGAAGCTCACCTGCATCCTTCATCCTTCCCAAAGTATTATTTTAATGTGCATTTTTTTCTTAAGTACCGATGTGGGATGTACTTAAATAATCACGCACCTTGAGCTGGATGGATGCCACAATCATTAACATTCCTCTGCATCGCCCTCTTTTTCAGTCAATATTAAATGATCATATTATGTTTAAGATCAATATATTGCAGATGTGTCCCATCTGTTCTTTGTGGTAAGAGCTTTACCTTAGTCTGCCATATGCTTTAAAATCTCTTCTGGGAGGAAATGGGAAACAAACAGATGGGGAGTGTTTGTATTTCTCTTAAACATTATTTTTTATTCATCTTTCCTGAAAAGCCACATTATAGGAAATAGGTGGAAGATGAACGTTCTGGATATGGCCTCACTAAGACCAAGCATTCGTTGTTCTAATGGGGGGCCTGCACCCACAGATCTCCCTCCCCACAACACCTGGACCAATCGTATGGCCGTAACTACGGATGACTAGAGGGAAAGATCTGATTGGCTTTCCTGCAAAAGGGTCTGGCATCAGTTCAAGGTTCCTTTTCCTAACCTCTGCTTATAGTCCACATGGAGAGGGGTGAGTAATGTGAGTCATAAATCTGACGTAGTGCACCACACATGCTCACTCACACACTTGCGCGCACACACACACACACACACACACACACAGACAATCTGCTGTTCAATCTGCTGTTTATCTTTGAGACCAAATTCCACAAAGATTCTAATTTTTTAAATATTTTAATTTAGGACACACACACACACACACACACACACACACACACCCACACACACACACACACACACACACAGCCAGCCTACAGTCCACCATAATTTACATTTACAGAATTTGTCAGATGCTCTTTTCCAGAGCAACTTACAATTGTCGTTTTTATACAACCAAGCAATTGAGGGTTAAGGGCCTTGCTCAAGGTCCCAACAGTGGGAATTGAAACCACTGACTTTCGTATTAGTAACCCATTGAATAAACCACTAAGGCACCACTTCGCAATGAAATTAATTCTATTTAAAATAAATTTAAATCAAAGGAATCATTTTCCAATCTGCACAATGATAAAATTATTGTTTGTTGTCTACCTCTATACAAATGACTAATATATAAACTAGCAAGGTTTTTTTTTTCCCAGTTCTGCTTTTCTGATGGCTTCCTCAAGCCACACCGCAGTCCTCTGGGCCAGTCCTGTTGCATGTTATGCAACAGACAGATGTGCATCCATCTCTCTGAGGCAGCCATTTCTCTGTTTTCACTGTGAAAATGTAAACAACTTTTTCCATAAGCAACCCTAGGAAGCTGGAACTGAAATCATATTCTTTAAAGGCCAATTCAAACATGCAGGAACTATTCCAGACTGGTATCTTTATAAAAACAGTTCAGTGGGTCCCTGCTACACTAAACTGCACAACTGTGAAATGACTGATATATTCCACGTCAGATTAGTGCAAAAAACACAACTAACCCTCTTTTATACACACAGCTTTACATGGGACGTATGAGAAGCATAAGTGTGAACAGAGACCACAGAACAGTTGCTGAAGAAAGTATTAAAAAGAGCTGCTTTGGGAGCAGAATTTGATACAGTAACAGAAAACATTTACTTTGTACACAACACAGGAATGTGGTGTTCCACAAGGTTCTGTCCTAGGCCCGTTGTTATTCTCTCTATACATGCTCCCTTTGGGTAATATCATTCGTGATCATGGTATTCGCTTTCATTGTGATGCTGATGACACACAGTTATATATTTCAGCAAAGCCAGATGAAAGACATCAACTTAATAAAGTTCAAAAGTGTGTAAAGGACATTAGACACTGGATGCTTACTAACTTCCTCCTTTTAAACTCTGATAACACAGAAGTACTTGTACTCAGCTCTCAGGCAGCTAGAAATAAGGTTTTTGATTATGTAGTAAGTTTGGATGGTGTTTTAGTCTCATCATGTGCAGCAGTAAAGGACCTTGGAGTAATTATTGACGCTGGTATTTTATCTGAAACTCATATAGATAATATTACTCGGGTAGCCTGCTTTCATCTAAGGAATATTGCTAAAATAAGAAATATGATATCACTGCATGATGCGGAAAAAATTGTTCATACTTTTGTTACCTTGAGGTTAGATTACTGTGATGCGTTACTATCTGGTTGTTCCAGTAGGTGCATAAACAAGCTCTAGTTAGTCCAGAATGCAGCAGTGAGAGTCCTTTATAGAACCAGAAGACATTTCACTCCGATCTTATTTACACTGAACTGGTTCCCAGTTAAATTTCAAATCGAATATAACATACTACTTTTAACGTGTAAAGCACTTAATGGTCTTGTGCCAGAGTATCTTAGCAAACTTCTTGTCGATTATGATTCGGCACGTCCCCTTAGATCACAAAGTGCAGGATGCTTAGTGATACCTCGACTAATGACAACTACTGCAGGAGGCAGAGCTTTCTCTTAAAAAAACCCACTCTTATAGAGTTGCCTTCCAGCTAATGTTTGGGACTCAGACGGTCTCTGTTTTTAAGACGAAACTGAAAACTTACTTGTTTAGTCAAGCGTTTTGTTAACAGCCTTTTATCAACCATTTAAATTGCTATTATAACGCAAGTGGATTGATTCAGGTAAGGTAGGTGCAGAACTTTTTCTAAAATGTGTAAAACTGGGGGCCTTTGGAACTATACTGCACTGAAGTGAATGATCAACTTTGGTGTGGGATGTTCCCTTCTGCTCTGAATACTAAAATCCCACTAATGACATTTTTTTTAAGAACAACACAGAAGAAAGCATGTGACATGAAAATACAACATGTTCTTACTTGATCTACATGGTTGTTTGGCTACAGGTAGTGAAACCTCAGTGAGGGGCAGGACATAGACATCTGGGCCATCTTGAGAGCCAGAGGAGGCAAGAGTGGACAGATCTGCCTGGTACTCCTCACCAGTGTTTTCAAACTCCTGCAAAAGAGAAATATATGAGCATATGTGTCTACTGATGATTAACCTAGTGAACTGGTGAAGGAGAAATTTTACATAGTTTTCTTGTGTACACGAAGATAAACTCATGGCATAATTTCAGTTCTTGACATAAAATTCAAACATATGTCTGAATGTGTGACATTTTTTATTAGAGCTGTGCAATAAAACTGGTTTATCGCTTTAAACCGGTTCTAACATGCAAACAATACGTATTCCAATACAGTTCAGTTCATTTTCTGTAACCGCTTCATCCTAATTAGGGTCGCAGGGAGGCTGGTGCCCATCCCAGCCAACTCAGGGCGAGGGCAGAGTACACCCTGGATAGCTCGCCAGGTCATCGCAGGGCGGAAACACGCTGACGGCTTTGCAGCTACTCTTGTCGAAAGTCAGCAATGGTTCTTTTACATGCCTCTCACCATAGACAGTGAGAGACATGGCTGGCCTTTGATAACCCAGTTAGCTGCACTGGGGGCACCGTGACAACCTTGTGGAGAGTGGGACTCGAACCCCCAACCTTTGGACCAGCGATCCGGCACTTTAGACCACTACACCACCACTGCCCCAGTGTATTCCGATACGCTGAAGCAAAATCTTTTTTTTTTTTTTTTTTTTTTTTTTTTTACATGCATTTGGAAAACTTCGGAACAGTAAAAAATAAAAACTTTGGCTTTTCCTGCTAATACAGTGCTTCTTAAATAGTGGGGCTATGATGCCGGGGTGATGCTGGGGGTGGGGGTTGGGGGGTTGATGCCGGGGGAGCGAGTATGACCCTGGGGAACATGCTTTTCTAAAATTGTCTATGAAAATTAAGTGTAATTGCACCTCCACTCCACTAGATGGCAGTGACACTTTTATTGTTGCGCTATTTTGTAGCGGTTTTTCGCACAAGCAAATGATATGAAGTGCGGTAAACAACCCCTCAAGAAACAACACAGAAAAAATTCTAACAGAAACGAAGAGAAAGGTGGAGAGAGAGAGAGAGAGACAGAGATATTAAGAGTAAGTTAAATGAGTTTAAATAAGGATGTATTTGTTTTTTAATTTCAAGGCACTTTGGTGCACTTTAAATCGTTTGGTTATTACAGATTAAAAAAACAATGTTAATGAAGTTTTTCTTTATTGTAAGTTGAACTGTTTTTCTTTCTTTTTTGTTTTTAATGTTAAAAAAAGATACAGTGTTATGCAGATGTGTACTACAAACAATTTTATAGACAAATAATACGATTTATAGATGCGGTGAGGGGGGGGAATGTTTTTTTCTTCCTGGGGGGGGCGGCGCCACAGAAAATACTTGAGAAGCACTGCTCTCATAGAACTGGAAGTAATGCTTTCGGTGGAAAAAAAATGGCGACCTCAGAGGTTCTGGCATGTAATGCTGACACAATGGGATTCCGTCCTCTTATCTACAGTCATTCAGTTTGTAGAGAGCCAGGTCTAATAAGAGCCATTCCGTGATTGGGCAGTGCAGCTGTCACAAAGGCCTTCAGCCAATAGAATTTGTTTTTTTACAGGATACGGAAATTCCTGCTAAAAACAAAACCACGGTTCATGTTGCTAATTGCTTAGAAATTTACTGACCTACTGTATTTAGATTTTTGCTTCAACATTTATTTTAAAATGAGCAAAAGAGGGAAGCGGTCCCATGAACTTGATCTCCAACAAGGCACATTAACCATGCGTGTTTTTTTTTTTTTTTTTGCTTAATGCAGCAATAATATCTGTGGACTCTGAAATAATGATGTCACACAACTTGCGAACTCTTCCTCAGGCTCAACATGCCAGAAATCAGTCCAGATTCCGGTAAATTACATTCCACTTCTCTCCAGCGTAATGATCATATTAATGTGATTTATATGATAAACAATATTGTATGTTATTATTGTAAAATTCTAAAATTTGACGGACTTTCCTGCGCTGTCAGTGTCACTGTAAGTGTTATACTTGCAGCATGTGCCCAGCAGGCCTATGCGCATCGCTATGATGGCATTAATATACAGACGCTCCCCAACTTACGAACGAGTTGGGTTAGATGAATTTGTTCAGAAGTTGTTACAGGGCATTCTTTAGAGGGGAACGTATGTTTAAACCTTGTATAAGTAATGTATACGAGTTTTTTACTGGAAACAATCTCTCTCTCTCTCTCTCTCTCTCTCTCTCTCTCTGAGTTATTACATAACTGACCGAGTGGTGTAATGATGCTCTTGAGCTCAGTCTAATTGAAAGCATATTCTCTCTCTCTCTCTCTCTCTCTCTCTCTCTCTCTCTCTCTCTCTCTCTCTCTCGCTCTCTCACTCACTCACACACACACACAGGTGACACCACAACTGGACAATTGAACTGATCAGCTTCTGTGTTTAAACTATTGGTTCCTCTCAAGTACAGCGCAGCAGATCTGATCAGACTGGAGTCAATTTGTTTCTTCTTTGAAACTTTTGTCAGGAGTTCAGAAATGTATCAGTTCTGCTTCTCTTCCCGACCTCCGCACGTCTCAGCCACGCCCCTCTGCCGGAGCCTAGTATTACGTGTACCTCAGGATAATGTTTAATCATATTTCATACTTATATTTATGATATATCTTTTGATACATACTACTGACATAGTAGCCTGCCTCATCAAGAAGGCCTGGGCCCGGTTCCCAGGCTTGGGGCATTTTAGTGTGGACTGTAGGCTAAATGACTTTTCCAAGTCACTCCTAGGTGTAAGCGTGAGTGTGCAGCGTTATATGTGTTTTGGCCGGACAATAATCTAATGAGCAATGCAGGGTGTACCCCACCCTCACCCAGAGTTGTCTGAGATGGGCAGCAGCCTCCCTGTAACCCTAATTAGGAAAAAGTGGCTTATAAAATGAATAAATGATTACATGGTCATAATCGTAATGTGCCACAAATGATACAGCCTTAACAATAACTCCATGATATAGAATCAGGACTCACAATCATCTACAGCTAGAGACCAACAATATGCACGTTATAAGCATCCACTCATTCATTTTCTGAACTGCGTAGTCTTAATTAGGGTTGCAGGGAGGCTGGCGCCCATCTCAACCAACTCTGGGTGAGTACGGGGTACACCCTGGACAGTTTGCCAGGCCATCGCAGGGCCAACACTCGCACAACTATTCATACATTCACACCTCGGGGCGATTTGGAACAGTCAATTAACCTACTCTGCATGTTTTTTTGTAATGTGGGAGGAAACCAGAGTGTCCAGAGGGGAGCCATGCAAGCACGGGGAGAACATGCAAACTCCACACAGAAATGCCCAAGCTGGGAATCGAACCCAGGACCTTCTTACTAAGGCAGAGTGAAAAATTGTCCATCCAACATTGTGAACGTAGCCAAGATAAATGGAACTGCAGCTTTATTTGGCAGCTATTTATAATACAGTTTTGTGGAACATGCAGTTCAAGCTGTGATTTACGCTTCTAACTGAGCAGGGATACCGCTACCCCAGGGTTAAAAGCAGCAGGTTCAAATTTTCCTTTTGTGTTCCCAGTGCAATAAATGTTAATTCATGCCTTGACTTGAACAATAACTTGAACCTAACAGAGAGTGAAAAGATATTATTCTTTTTCATGGGTCATCATGGTTGTTGTCACTGTATGTTATGCTGTACATAATTTTTTATTTATCCCACCGCAGATCAATTTTTCCCCTGCAGGAACATTAAATGTCTGAAATGAGTTTTCAGAACATGAAGTAAAATGCATGCTCGGTTTCTTTGTGCTCTGGTGATTGGCTCAGACATTGAAAAACATTCCACTTAAAATCTTTTGTTCTTTTTTGCCCTCTTGTCCTGCTGCATGATTAAGTTCCTCAATATCAGATTATAAGCAGTTCTCTTTAGATTTGCAGACGGAGTGTTTCTTTTAGACTTACACATTTACTCTGCTACACCCATCATGACTTATGTCATCAATTAAGATCACTGAATCTGTTTCAGAAGCAGCCATGTCAGCCCAAGCCATAATTTCCTTGTGTTTCTTCACATTTCTCACGAATTTCTCTTTAAATGAAAGTGAACCCCAAATATCTTTCATGTACAGTACTGCAAAAACAAGGGAATTGCCCTTGCCTGTCCAGTACTTTTGAAGGAGTATTTTTGGTGAATAGGTGGGAAAATCAGGTGTACACATACTTTCGGCCATATTGTGTACATGTTCTCACTGCAGACCTCATACCCCAATTTCACTGGAGCATGGAATGCAAGGATCATGGCGGAAAGGCGTGTAACGCACTCTACGGAGGAGCTTCGGCATTTTTACATGGAAAATGGGTCAAAAACTTATGGAAAATTGCACCTTCGGAACATCTTCAGTATGATCACGGAATGTGCGGAAAGGACACGGAAAGACCGCAGTACAATGTCAGAATACATGCGTAAAAGCATTTGGATCACCTTCGGAACCAGTGCGGACAGCAAAGCAAGACCTTCAGATAATTTACGGAATGTTCACGGAAAGGACAGAACGTTTGCGGAACGACCGCGGCACTACTCCATTTTAGAAGGAAGACCCACGGAATGATTGCAGAACAGGCGGAATGAAGGCAGAACGTTCACGTTCAACACGGAATGACTGAGGAATGACTGAGGAATACCCGGTGTAACCACATTTCAACGAGGAAAAATCGGCAAAGATCAAAGGATTTGCTCCTGATTCCGCCTATAAATATGCGGAATGACCAAGGAAGCTCATTCTCTCATTCATACTATATGTTTATAATGTATAATATGTTTTTCGTGTACAATAAATTTAAAATGTAACTTATATTTGTAATTTAGCATATGTTTCTAATGTGCAATATGTTTATAATTTACAATAAATTTAAAATTTAACATATGTTAATATGTTCAATATCAATAATGTCAATACATTCCTTTTATTTACGCCTTAATCATTCCAGACTAAAAACCATGCACACAAGTCCAAACCACAGTGATTATAACTTTAAAACTTTAATACAGCAAATTAAAACAGGCAATTATTACCTATTAAAACAGGAAAAATAAAGTGAATGAACTGGAATAATTTATAGTGGAAGTGACTTTCTTGAGTGTTCCGCAAGTTTTCTGTTTTATCCGCAATCATTCCGCATACGTTCCGCATGTATTCCGCAAACCTTCCGTGAGTATTGCGTGGAGATTCCGTGGCCGCTTTTGACCACCCAGAAGAAGGAGGAATGTTTGCGGAACGTTCACGGAAGACTTGCGGAATAAAAGGAACGATCACGGAACGTTTGCGGAAAGGACGGAGCGTTTGCGGAAGGACTGTGGAACGTGAGGGAACACTGTCTGAAATTTTTTTCAGTGAACGTGCTTTTGAACATGTTCAAAAGCACGTTCGCGGAAAGATTTTGGCCTGACGGAAGAGGAGGAATACCTTCAGAATCATATAGAATGACTGAGGAACATTGGAGGATAACTACGGTTTTGCTTCCGTGAGTCTGCCGCGCTCCAGTGAAACGGGGGCATAAAATCAAACAAATGTTGGTTTTATCCTTGTTTCAACAGATAGCAGCTATTCATTCCCTTTGAATTTTCATTTCTCTTGAACCACACCTTTCTACTTCGTGAGTCATTCTTAGATCATCTTGGTGCAAATCCAAAATAAGGAAGCAAGCCTCCTGAAATATTTTTCAGTTCAAGAGTCTTTATTATTATGAACATTATTAAGTATTGCTTATAGAATAAGGACAAGTATTACAAGCACATGAGAATAGTTTAAAAAAACTCTACTGTTTTTTTTAAACAAATCATTATCTCTCACAGGTTTTTAGTTCCTGAACGTTCATTGTCCTGTGAAGCACCTTTGTACGTCACTCTGGATATGTTTGGATGCAACATTTGTTCACTTAGGTGGTGTGAACAGTTTACAACTAATCCATCACCATCACTGTAGTAAACGCTCTCTCTGCGATGACCTGGCAAGTTGTTCAGGGTGTACCCTGCCCTCGCCTAGAGTAAGCTGAGATAGGCATCAGCCTCCCTGCGACCCTAATTAGGATTAAGTGGTTACAGAAAATGAACGAAGATGAACATTTGGAATTAAAATCAAGACAAGACTCACTAACCAAGAGCTTTCCACTTCCTCGTCGTCTAGTTTATTGGCAATACTGTAAATAATAACAAGATAATTCATTTGCCATGGGCAGCATGGTGGTGTAGTGGGTGGCATATTCGCCTTACACCAAGAAGGTGCTGGGTTTGAAACCCGGACCCAATCATTTCTGTGTGGCGTTTGCATGTGGGTATTTCCCGGGTACTTTGGTTTCCTCCCACAGTCCAAAGACATACATGAACACATTAAGCAAATTGGCTTTTCAAAATTGCACCTAATTGTGGATGTGTGTGTGTGTGTGTGTGTGTGTGTGTGTGTGTGTGTGTGTGTGTGTGTGTGTGTGTGTGTGTGTGTGCGTGTGTGTGTTATAACTACAATGGTCTGGTAAGTTGTTCACATTCTCTACCTTCAACCAATGTTGAGACAGGTTCCAGCCTCGCTGCGACCCTAGTGGTTCACTGAGTGAGTGAGTGAGTGATTTACATTGGCTTCTATAATTAACTACAGTATCATGTGGCTCTTGCACGACACTGCACTGCATTTCTGGCGTTTATGGTGTTTGGCGGTATCAGCTTCTACAGGCTGGGGAACAGATGGAGCGGGAGGCCGGGTTGGAAAACACTGATCTACTAGACTGGACTCTCCATCTCTCTTTCTCCTCCCTATGCTGATGAGATGAGACATAAATAAGGCTTTTGTTTAATTATTTCACCACATGCTTCAAGTGACGTCAAAACAAGCAGGCGTTCAAGGCTATGCATACACAGGCACCGCCTCGTATACAGTTAAAATGTATAGCAACTGTCTCCCACCCTTGCATATTTGTTGGGGTCTCTGCTGCATCAAAACAGTTTGTTCTAACTGCAGAAGCCATTCGAGACCCACATGGTAAAATACAGTGGTGCCTCACCTTACGATAGTCCCAGCAAACGAAAAATCCAGGTTACGAAAAACATTTTCCAAAATTTTTTGTCTCTGTATACGAAACAAGTTCTCCTTACGAAACGAGCCAAACGCGCCATTCAAACATTCAAAGAATGCACGAGCTGCTCTCCCATTGACTATCTTCCAACATCCCGCCCCACTGGCCTCCCATTGGCTAGGAGGGATGACGCAGCTCCCTCCCATTGGCTATCTCCCAACATCCCACCCCGCTGGCCTCCCATTGGCCAGGAGGAATGACGCAGCTCCCTCCCATTGGCTATAATGGAGCTGCATCTCCCATAATGCTTTTTGTGTAAAGGAAAGAGTTACTGATTTTTACTGAGGCTTTTAACCTTCCATAAACATTTATAAGATTATAACTCTGCTAAGAAGACATGGTCAACACACATGTGCATGCACACACGTGCACACACACACACACACACACACGTGGCACGCACGCGTGTGTGATTTCCGATGTGAGTGAAAAGAGGAAGTGGGCTCGTAATATCGCGAAGGAATATGGCCAAACCCATCTACCATCGGTACGATATTGAAGCAGAACGAGGTCTGAAAAGGTATGCTTTTATTATTTTTAAAGGGTTTAGTTGGTAGTATTGGGGGCCTTGGAACGAATCACGCGTTTTACATGTAAAATGCGGTTCAATTTATGAAAAATCCAGGTCAAGAAAAAGGCTCTGGAACAGATTAATTTCGCAAGGTGAGGTACCACTGTACAGTAAGAAGGCTTTATATATTAGCCTCCAGAACCAACCATAAGAATAAAATCCAAAGTGCTGTCAACATGAGCATTTGATCATCTCTCCCTATATAATGCTGTAAGGACTAAAACATGTCTTTTTATGTAACAGGTCAAGAAATATAATTTGTGTCTTTCATTTCATCCTTGTCTTGAACCATAAGTCCTGTTTGCCTGCTCCAGTAGAAAATTATAAGGGACTGTTCGCTTCGGAGAAATATTAAAATTTAAATCATGTTGTCTCTTGGAAATAACATGGAATGGGCTATACTGTCTTTCAGAAATCATTTGCTTCCTCCTGTACATGCATCAGTGACCCCTGCACTGGGCTTGATGATACTAGTAAACATTGCCATCTTGAGGTAAGTGAGAGTACAGCACACTTGTGATCTCAGCCTTATCGACGTTCTATGAATTGGTGATGCACTGACAAGTTATCCAGCATGTACAAACTTGTTCTTTGGTCACATGCTTTTTTTTTATTGTTAATGTAAAGCAAAACAATGTATAAAAGGTAAATAACATATCTTCAGCCTGTGAGCTCATACAGAGACCTGGTTGCTGTTCCATTGACGACATAAAAGCACAACATGAATTTTTCTGGTGTGATACTTTTTAAACCAGTTTAATACAGAATTGTGCTAATAACACACACAAGCACAAAACATGTAATTTGTAGGTTATGCCAGTCAGACGGTTCATTTTTCTGCCATAATATTGCACAGAATGGTGTATATAATTATGTAATACATAAAATTAGGATAAATATTTTATAGCACCGAGTAATTTCTGAACGAACATCACCCCATGCTGGGTTACTGATCCCATGGTTGCAGAGTCAAGCCCCACTATCAACAGGTTGTCACTGCTGTCCCCTCCAGTACAGCTAACTGGGTTATCAAAGGCCAGCCATGTCTCTCACTGTCTGTGGTGCAAGGTTCATGTAAAAGAACCGTTGCTGACTTTCGTCAAGAGGAGCTGCATCACTATCAGTGCGTTTCTGCTTTTCAATGACCTGTCCGAGGAGTCGGCTGATATGGACGCCAGCCTCCGTAATGAGGAGAAAATGAATGTCTGTTGGCCTTTTGTATTCGTAACGCTTCAAAAAGACTTGGATTAACACATCTCATCGGTGTACAGTATTGAGAAATTTCATCCAAGCAACTCCCTTTTGGCACGCTTTTTGTTTTAGTGATCAGCGAATAAGGAATGAGGGAGCCTATAGTCCCTAAAGAGCAGCCATCTGCAGACAACCTCAGCAGAGGAAGAGGGGGTGGAAAATACGACTGCAGAGAGACAATCTCAGTTTTTACATTCCGTTCCCTTCCCCCTCGCGTCCTGTCCCTTTCCCTATACTTTTATCCTTTTATATTTCTAATCTGTGTCTAACCAGCCACCCTACAAACACGGGTCTCTAATGATAAACTGCGTACACAATGCCATCCTCTCGACAGGGTGGAATGTTTGCGGTGTCCAAATCATTCCAAAATCCGTCCAAATTTTCAGTGGAATTTTGACATCTCTGACTCAGCCACCTTCACAGTCCATCACAAACCACACAGTGTGGGTGAGCAAGAGATAAACCAACTACTAACACACACACACACACACACACACACACACACACACACACACACACAAATCTTTCCATTATAACTATAAAGTCTGCATGTACACTCCCATTAAGCCTCACTCTGAGGAGTTTAGAGGTCCAGACTAATAAACCTTGATTCATTAATTGTTGAGTATCAGAGCTGTCAGAAGGGAAGCATGCAGTGATGAATCATGCTTCATGGACCCTAAACGGAGCCAGTGGGGCCAAGAGATAATCAGAATGAACGCTTGCCTATTCGTTATACTGTATGGGTGATATACTGGTCCACACCTGCATCCTCACTAGAGCATGACAAAGCTGATTACATATCCACATCCTCCTGGATGTAACCCTTTTTTTTTTTTTTTTTTTTTTTTAACTTTTATCACGCTACCAAGCACGGCTTTGTACAATACTTTAAAGGTCTGCGCGTCCCCCCAGTCATGTGTCTAGTGCTTGTCTCCTGAAATAGATTCACTTCCTATTTTACCAGTTTCAGTCCACACCAAATCCACCAACACACGTCTCTTATAATGTGACCTCATCTATCCTTCTATGTTTGTCTATACTCTGCTTTTTCACTTACACGTGTGAGAGAAGTCAAAACTACATGTGAGAACTGAGAACTTGCAAACCAACTCTGATTTAATCCTAAAGAATTCAGACATAATCGTTCTCTGAGAGAGACAGACAGACAGACAGACAGACAGACAGACAGAGAGTCCCCAGTTCTCCATTCTTTCTAGAAAGGTCAACCACAAAGATTTAGACACTGTCTAAAAGCAGAGCTCCTGTTAGATACCGCCTGAGGCTGGTAAGAGTCACACAGCCCCTTTGAAGCCCTGGAGTAAATAAATAGTGCTCCCCTGCATTTCCTGACTATGTTCTGAAGCAAAAGCCAAAACTGTTAATACAGAAATCAGTCAGAACATTTCCATGTTCATTTGTATCACTGGTCTTCATCATTTTCTGTAACCGCTTCATCCTAATTTGGGTCACGGGGAGGCTTGTGCCCATCCCAGCCAACTCCGGGCGAGGGCAGAGTACACCCTGGACAGCTCGCCAGGCCATCGCAGGGCGGAAACACGCCGACGGCTTTGCAGCCGACTCTTTACGAAAGTCAGCAATGTTTTTTTTTACATGAACCTCACACCATAGACAGTGAGAGACATGGCCGGCCTTTGATAACCCAGTTAACTGCACTTGGGGGGGCAGTGACAACCTGTGGTGAGTCGGGCTTGAACCCCCAACCTAAGTATCAGTGATCCAGCACCGATACCACTTGGCCACTACTGACCAACAAAATGCAAATACATTTATAAAAAAAACATATCAACTGGAATTTAGTCATTGATATTGGATAGGCGGCACGGTGGTGTAGTGGTGAGCATGTATGCCTCACAGTAAGAAGGTCTTGGGTTTGATTCTCAGCTTGGGCGTCTCTGTATGGAGTCTGCATGTTCTCCCCGTGCTTGTGTGTGTTTCCTCGGGGTGCTCCAGTTTCCTCCCACAGTCCAAAAACATGCAAAGTAGGTTAATTGGCTGGTCTAAATCGACCTTAGGTGTGAATGTGATTATGAATGGTTGTGTGAATGGTAGTGTTTGCCTCGCGATGGCCTGGCAAGCTGTCCAGGGTGTACCTTGCCATCGCCCGAAATTGGCTGAGATGGGCACCAGCCTCCCCGTGACCCTAATTAGGATTAAGCGGTTCAGAAAATAAATGAATGAATGAATGATATTGGATATGTCTAAGGGCAGTAACAACGTTGGGCATGTTTAATTCGGAAGTAACAAAGTTGTTTATGATGTCAAACTATTGGAATCAATATTTAATTCAGCTTATCGTTGAAAATGAGAATTTACAGCTGTAGCAATGTGATGGCATTGTGATGTGTGTCTGCACACTAATGAGTCTGGGATCACTTCGAAATGTGTTTGTTTTTCAAACACCTTTTTTCCAATAAAACAAAAAGACAGTATAGACACTGTTAATGTTGTACATGAAACGATTGATGGAAATTACTGCATTTCGAATGAAATATCTACAGGCGTAAAGAGGCCCATTACCAGCAACTATCATCCTCATGTGCCAATGATACAATGCATTAGCTAATCCAAGTTTCACACGTTAAAAGCCTAAATGATCAGCATAAAACCCTTTCGCAATTACTGTATGTCAGCACAGCTAAAAAATCCCTTCTTTAGGTTAGTGGAATATCCGGAGAATGAGCATTTGTGGGTTTGATCTAGTGGTTTTAATCTTGTGGTTTTAACTGGTGGTTTTAATCTAGAGAGGTGGCGGTATACCCTGGAAAGGAGGGGAATGAAGATTAGCCTCAGTAAGACAGAATACATGTGTGTGAATGCCAAGGACCCAACAGGAACGGTGAGGTTACAAGGAGCAGAGATAAAGAAGGTGGAGGATTTTAAGCACTTAGGCTCAACAATCCAGAGCAATGGAGAGTGTGGAAAAGAGGTGAAGAAGCGTGTGCAGGCTGGTTGGAATGGTTGGAGAAAAGTGTCCGGTGTGATGTGTGATAGGAAGGTATCGGCAAGAATGAAGGGAAAAGTGTACAAGACGGTGTTGAGGCCAGCGATGTTGTATGGCTTAGAAACAGTGGCGCTGAGGAAAAGACAGGAGGCAGAGCTGGAGATAGCGGAGATGAAAATGTTGAGGTTCTCTCTGGGAGTAACGAGGATGGATAGGATCAGGAATGAGTACATCAGAGGGACAGCACATGTAAGACGTTTTGGAGACAAAGTCAGAGAGGCTAGATTGAGATGGTTTGGACATGTACAGAGGAGGGATAGTGAGTATATTGGTAATAGGATGCTGAGGCTGGAACTACCAGGCAAAAGGCCTAGAGGAAGACCAAAGAGACGATTCATGGACGTGGTGAAGGAGGACATGAAGGTCGTTGGTGTAAGAGAAGAAGATGCAAAGGATAGGGTGAGATGGAGGCAGATGATTCGCTGTGGCGACCCCTGAAGGGAAAAGCCGAAAGGAAAAGAAGAAGAAGAAGAGCATTTGTGGGTTTGATTATAGATTCAAAATGGTTAGCAAAAATAACTTTCTTCTAAAATCCAACTCTCTACACTTGTTCTAAGAAACAAAGGCTATTCCAGATGAGAAATTGCTGAAAAACTGAAGATATTATAACTGTATGTACGACTCGCTTCACAGTACCACCACGAAGCCACTATTGGGTCCTTGAGTAAGGCCCTTAACCCTCAATTGTTCAGCTTTATATATAAAAAAAGGATGAATATAAGTCACTCTGGATGAGGGCATCTGCAAAATTCCGAATATGTAAATGATAGAACACGAAGTCTGAGGCCGCTGTGCACAGCTGAGCATGAGGATTAAAAATCAAAGTCTATCCTGAGAAACAGATTCCTGACAGGTTCTCAGTTGGTTACCTCATTAAAAGGTACCTGCTCACCTCCAGCAGTGAAGACATGACTCCTGGAGTTGCAAAGAAAAGGCCATATCTGAGACTGGTCAGTAAAGGAAAAAGAACACAAACATGAGACAGAGATTGGAGAAAGATTGGCGAAAAAAGTGCGATAGATGGACGAATCTAACTCAAAGATGTTTGAGTCAGAAAGAAAGTACAAATGAATGGAAAACATGCTGAATAACTGTTTAATGCTATTTATCATGCACGGTGGGGGAAAGATGATGGTCTGGGGGTGCAAGACCATTGCACAGGGTGAAGGGGATCATGAAAAAGAAAAGCCCATTTTATATGCCGTACCCTGCGGACGGCACGGCACGTTCCTCCTACAGCAGAACAATGACTCAAAACACGCCAAGCTATACCCGAAGTATTTAACAAAGCAGTTAGCAAAAATGGGAGTGGTCAGTGTAGTCACTGGATCTTAACCGGAATGATCTGTTATGGACCAGTTTGACCATATGGGACAAAAGAAGTGCCGATCAAGCCCAATTCATAGCTAGAATGCAAAAGGGCTGCAAAGCTGTAATAGCTACAGATGGAGGATTTTAATTAAAAGTAAAGTTTGAAGGTCAAAATTATTATTTCATATCAAATGCCATATATATTTCACCTTGTTGATGTCTTGACTATATTCCATATTTATTTTGCAACTTATCTGATGGATGAAACCTAGCAAATCCCAACTTCTGAAAGGTGTGTGTGTGTGTGTGTGTGTGTGTGTGTGTGTGTGTGTGTGTAAACCAAGCAAACAATGCTAGATTTACTTAACATTAATTAAGAAATAAAAAATATTTTATATTGACAAAAAGCAATAGATTTATGTGCTATTATTGACGGGCAGTATGTGCTATCAAGGCATTTGATTTGAACTCAGTAAAATCTAACATGCTCTGTATGTTTTAAAAAATAGGAAGCGAGAAGTTCTGTATGGTTTGGAATGAGATTATGAATGAAAAATATTGTCACGAGATCTCAAAGCCAATGTGCAACTCTGTCTCTCGTTGGGTTTTTGGTAATTCACATCTCTGCTGGATGGGCAGTGAAGGCCTAGTGGTATAGGTGCTGGATCACTGATCCTAAGGTTGAGGGTTCAAGCCCCACTCACCACAGGTTGTCATTTCCCCCCCCCACCCCCCCCACCAGTGTGCAGCTAACTGGGCTATCAAAGGCTGGCCAAGTCTCTGACTGTCTATGGTGTGAGGTTCATGTAAAAGAACCATTGCTGACTTTTAACAAGAGTAGCTGCAAAGCCGTCAGTGTGTTTCCAGGGTGTACTCTGCCCTCGCCCAGAGTTGGCTGGGATGGGCGACAGCATCCCCGCAACCATAATTAGAATTAAGCAGTTTCAGAAAATGAACTGAACTGAACATCTCTGGTGGGATGGAAGGGAATTCAAACGATAGACATCTAGGTCATTTTATCTCTCATATCTTTCTGTCTTTCTTGCTTCACTATCTTCCAGTAATAAATCAGCAAGGGTCTTTAAGTCTGCTGTGAAAATTCAAATACTGTTCATTTCAATGAATAGTGGCTATATATATAGTGTATATAGTGTGTGTGTGTGTGTATGTATATATATATATATATATATATATATATATATATATATATATATATATATATATATATATATATATATGTGTGTGTGTGTGTGTGTGTATATATATATATATAGTGAAATCCAAGAGATTAAGATTTAATTTTCCATTCTCTTCTAATTTTACTAAATGGTTTGATGAATGGAGCAATTCAGCGAGAAGAGCATTCTCACCTTGAAGCTGATGTCTCCTTTCTTGCAGCACAAGCAGGCCAGCATGAGGAAAATGAACGTGAAGAGGCCAGAGAAAGACACAGCCACGACAGCCAGAGAGGATGGCCAGGACAGCTCACTCAGGGGGGCTCCTCCTACAGGACCCAAGCAGAGGTGCATCCATTATAATGGAGATAATATTCTTTCCAGTTTTCTGCCTTATGAAAGAAATGTAAAGAATTTTTCAGATACTCTGGAAAAATTAGTCATGGAAGCAATGACTGAGTTAAAATCAGAGAAATGTCAACAATGCAGCCTGAAATGAAGCTTTGTGTCTTTGTCTAGCACAAGGAATAGAGACACTTTTGTTACACACTATGAGGCTATTTATTTCGCAAGTCAATTTATGTGGATGTTTCAACCCATCTAAAGCAGTGTGTGCCTCCTGGTAGTTCATTTCATTTTGTGGCTGCTGAGTGTAAGAAATAGATCACACTGTCCTGTGGATGCCTGGATGAAAATTGCTTTATAGGAGTGTGACATGTGCATACATACATACATACATACATACATACACACATACATAAATACATATATATATATATATATATATATATATATATATATATATAAATATATAGAGGATTTTCTGAGTAGATCCTTCCGTAGGAGAGTGCTCAATACTTTTTGGTAGAGCAAATAACAAAAGGACAGGTTTGTTTTTTATATAAATATATATATATATATATATATATATATATATATATATATATATATATATATGTATATGTGTAGGATCACCCCTCCCCCGACTGATGTATACGTACATGTATACGTGTATATAATATCAATAAATAGACACTCAATGCTATAAATGCTTATAATGACAATTAAACATTGAAAAATAACATAAGATGTAAACAAAATATAAATATACACACATACAGATGGGTTTTGCATGAGAAGAAGAGGACACAGACTCACATGCACACACAGGTGCAACAATGTAACTCGTTTTGATTGGAGGTTTTGTGTTGGTTTTTGTTTTGTGTTGGTTTAGGGTTTTTTGCATAATTAGCCTTGTTTTTGTGCCATTTTCCTTAACATTTTTCCCTATTCTTCCTTAATTTCCTTATTTTTTAATTCATCATCATCTTCTTCCGCTTAGTCCAGGGTCGGGTCGCGGGGGCAGCAACCTTAGCAAAGAGGTCCAGACATCCCTCTCCCGAGCTACTTCCTCCAACTCTCCCGGGGGGACACCGAGGCGGTCCCAGACAAGCCGAGAGACATAGTCCCTCCAGCGTGTTCTAGGTCGACCCCGGGGTCTCTTCCCGGTTGGACATGCCCGAAACACCACACCAGGGAGGCGTCCGGGGGCATTCTGACCAGATGCCCGAGCCACCTCAACTGGCCCCTCTCAATGCGGAGGAGCAGCGGATCTACTCCGAGCTCTCCCGGATGGCGGAGCTTCTCACCCTATCTCTAAGGGAGAACCCGCCACCCGGCGAAGAAAGCTCATTTCAGCCGCTTGTAGCTGTGATCTTGTTCTTTCGGTCATTACCCAAAGCTCGTGACCATAGGTGAGGGTTGGAACGTAGATCGACTGGTAAATTGAGAGCTTCGCCTTGCGGCTCAGCTCCTTTTTCACCACAACGGACCGGTACAGGCACCGCTTAACAGCAGAGGCTGCAGCGATCCGTCTGTCGATCTCTCGCTCCATCCTTCCCTCACTCGTAAACAAGACCCCAAGATACTTAAACTCCTCCACTTGGGGCAGGACCTCATTCCCGACCCGGAGGGTGCATTCCACCATTGTCCGACTGAGAACCATGGCCTCGGACTTGGAGGTACTGATCTTCATCCCGGCTGCTTCGCACTCAGCTGCCAATCGCTCCAATGAGAGCTGGAGGGTCCGACTTGATGAAGCCAAAAGGACAACATCATCCGCAAAAAGCAGAGACGATATCCGATGGCCACCAAACCAGAACCCCTCATCGCCTCGACTGTGCCTAGAAATTCTGTCCATAAAAATTATGAACAGAATCGGTGACAAAGGACAGCCTTGGCGGACTCCAACTCCCACTGGAAACGAATCCGACCTGCTGTTACCAATACGGACCAAACTCTGGCTCCGGTGATGCAGCGACCGAATAGCTCGTAGCATCGGATCCGGAACGCCGTATTCTCGGAGCACGCCCCACAAGATCTTTCGAGGGACACGGTCGAAAGCCTTCTCCAAATCCACAAAGCACATGTGGACAGATTGGGCAAACTCCCATGCCCCCTCCAGAATCCTGTGGAGCGTATAGAGTTGGTCAAGAGTGCTGCGGCCAGGACGAAAACCACATTGTTCCTCCTGAATCCGAGGTTCGACTATCGGTCGGATCCTCCTCTCTAGTACCCCTGCATAGACTTTCCCAGGTAGGCTGAGGAGTGTAATTCCCGATAATTGGAACACACCCTCCGGTCCCCTTCTTAAAAATTGGGACCACCACCTCAGTTTGCCAATCCAGAGGTACAGCCCCGATGACCACGCGATGTTGCAGAGACGTGTCAACCAAGACAGTCCTACAACATCCAGAGTCCTGAGGTATTCCGGGCGGATCTCGTCCAACCCCGAGCTTCGACCACCGAGGAGCTTTTTGACAACCTCAGTGACCTCCACTCCAGTGATGGGCGGACCCTCACCCGAACCCCCAGGGTCTTCCTCTTCCACGGAGGGCGTGTTGGTGGGATTGAGAAGGTCCTCAAAGTATTCCCTCCACCTCTCAACAACATCCCCAGTCAAGGTAAGCAGCTCCCCACCTCCACCGTAAACAGTGTTTGTGAAGAACTGCTTCCCCCTCCTGAGGCGTCGGATGGTGGCCCAGAACCTTTTGAGGCCAACCGATAATCACTCTCCAGGCCCTCACCGAACTCCTCCCACGCCCGAGATTTTGCATCTGCGACAGCCTCGGCTGCAGCACGTTTGGCCTGCCGGTACCCGTTTGCTGCCTCAGGAGTCCCACAGGCTAATAAAACCCGATAGGCCTCCTTCTTCAGCTGGACGGCCCTCTTCACCGCAGGTGTCCACCACCGGGTTCGGGGATTACCGCCACGACAAGCACCGACGACCTTACGGCCACAGCTATGGGCTGCCGCCTCAGCAATGGAGGCACGAAACATGGCCCATTCGGATTCCTTGTCCCCCACCTCCTCCGGAACGTGGTTGTAGCTCTGCCGGAGGTGGGAGTTAAAGGCCTCTCGGACAGGGGGCTCCGCCAAACGTTCCCAGCAGACCCTGACTACACGCTTGGGCCTGCCAGGTCTGGAAGGCAACCTCCCACACCACCGAAGCCAACTCACCACCAGGTAGTGATCGGTAGACAGCTCAGCTCCTCTCTTCACCCGAGTGTCCAGAACATATGGTCGCAAGTCCGATGACACGACTACAAAGTCAATCATCGAACTGCGACCTAGGGTGTCCTGGTGCCAAGTGCACTTATGGACACCCTTATGTTCGAACATGGTGTTCGTGATAGACAAACTATGACGAGCACAGAAGTCCAACAACGACACACCATTCGGATTCAGACTAGAGAGGCCGTATCTACCGATCACACCCTTCCAGGTCACACTATCGTTGCCCACATGGGCGTTGAAGTCTCCCAAGACAACGAGCGAGTCTCCCGAGGGAGCGTTCTCCAACACCCCCCTAAAGACTCCAAAAAGGGTGGGTACTCTGAACTGTCATTTGGTGCATAAGCACAAATAACAGTCAGGACACCCCCCCCACCCGAAGACGGAGGGAAGCTACCCTTTCGTCAACCGGGGAGAACCCCAACATTTGGGCACCGAGACGGGGGGCAACAAGAATACCCACACCGGCTCCCCGCCTCTCCCCATGAGCAACTCCAGAATAGAAGAAGGTCCAGCCTCTTTCGAGATGGATGGTTCCAGAGCCCAAGCTATGCGTTGAGGTGAGCCCGACTATATCTAGTCGGTATCTCTCCACCTCACGCACCAAATCAGGCTCCTTTCCTGCCAGAGAGGTGACATTCCATGTCCCGAAGGTCAGAGTAAGTAGCCGAGGATCAGTCCGACAGAACCCATGCCTTTGGCTGCCACCTAACTCACACTGCACCCGACCCCTAAAACTCCTCCCACGGGTGGTGGGTCCATGGGAGGGCGGACCCATGTCTCCTTTTCGGGCTGGGCCCGGCCAGGCTCCATGGGCATAAGCCCGACCACCAGGCGCCGCCTTGAGCCCCTCCCCTGGGCCTGGCTCCAGGAGGGAACCCCGGTGACCCGCGTCCGGGCAAGGGAGACTGATTCCTCTGTTGTCTCGTGTCTTAGGGGTTTGTTTTGAATCGCACTTTGTCTGGACCTTCACCCCGGACCTGTTTGCCTTGGGTGACCCTACCAGGGGCATTTGCCCCCGACAACATAGCTCCTAGGATCATTAGGTCACGCAAACCCCTCCACCATGATAAGGTGGCGATTCAAGGAGGGGTTTTTAATTCGATGAATATTTATTTATTTATTTTTAAAAAAAACGTGAAGCACTGAAGCTGCATGAATTGAAGCGCGAAGTACCGAGGGATCCCTACATATATATATATATATATATATATATATATATATATATATATATATATATATATATATATATATATATATATATGTATAAATATGTATAAATAAGAAGTGCAAATGTTACACGAATGTTACTTTATAAAGACTTTCCTATCTATGGGATTTCCCAGGCATGAATATAAACATCATGAGTCTGCACTGGAAGGTTTTACCCAAAATCACATTTACATCCATGAAGGAGGTCATTTCTCCTTCCATTGGTTTTTAGCAGCATTATACAAAAATAAAATTCATGAAATTTCAAGTGGAGGTGGGGCTTTGGACTTGAGATTTGAAAATCAATGACTTTTAATACATTTCTTCAAAATTATTTTAGTTTTTTAAGTGTAATATTACAGCAGGCACTGTGTACTGGGGTTTTTTCCAGCTTGGTGAAGGTTTGTGAGATTAAAAAAAAAAAAACCTGCGTGACTGCACTGAGATGATGATGATGATGATGATGATGATGATGGAGATGATGATGGAGTGCCTGGACTGTGTAGTTGTCATGATAAGTTAATGAAGTTTTTGCTTATTGTAAGTTGAATTATATTTATTTCTTTTTTGTTTTTAATGTTAATAAAGATACAATGTTCTGCAGAGGTGTACTAATAACAATTTTATAGACAAATAATACTATTTATAGTCGCTCGCGGGGTGGTGGTGGGGAGGGGAAGGGCAAGGACTGTTGTTTTTTTTTCCCTAGAGGGGGCTGCTCAGGGTGTACAATGCCTTTAATCAGTGTCAGTGGGGTTAGGCATCAGCTTCTCCGAGACCCTAATAGGATTTCATAGTCTGATAAATGCATGAGTGTGTATACTACACATGAACATAAAAAGCAAACAAAATTATTCGTACATAATTTTACATGTTTTACATTTCACAGGCATTCATCGATTTACATTCTGTTTAGTATCGTTACAGATTAGGTTGTAAACAAACCTGTGCCGGTGAGGAAAAGATAATCAAGTCAAAAATACAACATTTTTAATGAAGATTGGACACCATGCACTATCTCAACCTTTACAAATGCTTGTACAGGGATCCTTCACTTTCCGCGGTTAATTGGGACCGAGATCCCCACGCGACCATCGAAATCCTCGAAGTAGGATCAGCTCTCCCAACCCCCGACTGACGTATACATACATGTATATGTGTATATAATATCAATAAATACATATTCAATGCTGTAAATGCTTATAATAACAATTAACTATTAAAAAATAATGCATAAGATGTAAATAAAATATAAATACGCACATACAGATGGTATTGCATGAGAAGAAGACGACACACAAACATACGAGCGCATGCACTTGCGCAGATGCGTGTGCACACCCAGATGTAACTACTTTTGATGGGAGATTTTGGGTTGTTTTTTGTTTTGTGTTGTCTTGGGGGGATTTTTTGCATAATTGGCCTTGTTCCTGTGCCATTTTATTTAACATTCTCAGCTATTCTTCCTTAATTTCCTTATTTTTTAATTTGATGAATATTTATTTATTTATTTTTTAAAAAACTGCGATGCACTGAAGCTGCATGAATTGAAGCGCAAAGTAGCGAGGGATCCCTGTATTGCTGAGCCTTCTCAAGTGATTGTAGAATACTCCAATTCCGAAAACTCCGGATTGCTGCAGCCGCTGCTGTAAAGTGGAGCCTGTACTGGTCTGTCTTGTGTGAGTGAGCTGAGCCTCCAGGCAAAGCTCTCAATTTATCATTTGATCTACGTTACAACCGTCACCTATGGTCACGAGCTGGGGGTAGTGACCAAACAAACTTCCTTTGCCAGGTGGCGGGGCTCTCCCTCAGAGATAGAATGAGAAGCTTGGAGTAAAGCCACTGCTCCTCCTCATTGAGATGACTTGGGCATCTGGTTAGAATGCTTCCCGAATGCCTCCCTGGTGTGGTGTTTCGGGCATGTCCAACCAGGAAGAGACCCCGGGGTCGATCTAGAACACACTGGAAGGATTATGTCTCTCAGCTGGTCTGGGAACCTCCTCGGTGTCCCCTCAGAAGAGCTGGAGGAAGTGGCTAGGGAGAGGCACGTCTGGGCTTCATCGCTTAGGCTGCTGCCCCTGCGACCTGACCCCGGATTAAGTGGATGATGATGATGAAGTTGAAGTCTTTAAAATTAGAACTATTTGATAATGATTTTGTAATATGTGTGTGTATATGTGTGTGTGTGTGTGTATATATATATATATATATATATATATATATATATATATATATATATATATATATATATATATATATCTTCTTCTTTTCTTTCGGCTTTTTCCTGTTCTCGAGAGTCGCCACAGCGAATCATCTGATTCGCACATTTGATTTCACATAGGTTTTTACGTCGGATGCCCTTCCTGATTCAACCCTTTAGCAAGGGACAGAAACACGCTGACGGCTTTGCAGCTACTCTTTACGAAAGTCAGCAATGGTTCTTTTACATGCCTCTCATCGTAGACAGTGAGAGACATGGCCCGCCATTGATAACCCAGTTAGCTGCACTTGGGGATATATATATATATATATCCCCAAGTGCAGCTAACTGGGGATATATATATATATATATATATATGTGTGTGTGTATATGTGTGTGTATATATATATATATATATATATATATATATATATATATATATGTATGTATATATATATATATATATATATGTATATATATATATATATATGTATATATATATATGTGTGTGTGTGTATATATATATATATATATATATATATATATATATATATATATATATATATATGTATAGTGTGTGTGTGTATAAAATATACTGGTTATTTTTCATGGTGTGCTTTATTGTAGTGAGTAGTAAATCGCTATGTGCAAACACAAAGCAGTGATTGGTTCTGTATTCTGACACGATGACAGAGGAACTTCAGCCAAAATAACACTAGCCTTTTCACAGGCGATCTGGGAGGTCGAGATAAAAGCTGTAGGGCCTGATATCACAGTTTGGAGCGATCAGATTTAATCTGGTTTTCAATTTAAGCCTCCAGCTGGCAAGTGAGAAAGGGTAATGTGGCGGTAAAGTTACACTCAGTCTCAGATGCTCAGACAAATACGTCAACACACAAGCAGCCAAATGTTGTACAGTTTTGCTTGTTTCTGTTACACTGACTCCTAATTAGGGTTGCAGAGAGGCTGGTGCCCATCTAAGCCAACTCTGGGCAAGGGCAGTGTACATACTAGACAGCTTGACAGTCCATCACAGGGCAAACATCACACAACCATTCTCACTCACACCTAGGGGGATTTCGAAAAGCCAACTAGCCTACTGTGCAAGTTTTTGGACTGTGGGTGGAAACTGGAGTAACCCAGAGGAAACCCACGCAAGCACACGAAACCTCCACACAGATAGGCCCGAGCTGGGAATCAAACCCAGGACCTTTTTGCTGTGAAGGGAACATGCCAACCACTACGCCACCGCCTAGCAAACCTTTCAAAAGGAATTACAGTATGAGTCATGAAGGTTCTCATTTGCATGTTGTTTAGAAGCTTTATAAGTATCTACATTATTACAAAAGTACTTTAATGGGAAACAATAGGCAGAGCATATATCTCACAAAAATAACTCAACACACACACACATGTAAAGAGCTGTCTCAGAAACATGGCCAGTGATCCACGTTTGATTGGTATACACATGCTAACTCACCTCCATGGTAACAGCCTGCTTAGATGACCCTCTTATTCCTTATGGGTTCTCACAGGATCCTAAACCTCTTTCTCTATGCATCGCCACCATTTTCATCAAGGGCTTCTCACTCAGCATCTCTTGCTCCTTCCATCTCATTTACATTCTCACTTATCATCTTTGTTGTACATTTGCTCTAATTACCCTTACAGGCATAGACACACACAATATGTGTGCACCGTACAGAATTTAGAAGTCCTGTGATGACTGATGTGACTCATAATGATGGTTGACAGGCCAGACGTCAGAACCACCCAAGGACACACATACTGAAAACTGTGTAGGGGGGATGTGAGTGAGAGTATGACTGGGTTTATGATGATGTGCAAGAAGACTTGTATAATCTTAATATGGATGTGTTTAATAGTCTATTGAACTTGGACTGTATGTGTGTGTGTGTGTGTGTGTGTGTGCATGTGGCGAGTGTGTGTGATGGCGTGATTGTGGCAGGTTATACTTGAACATTATGTCCAAATGTCAGCTTGTTGGTTTTTTTCAGCAGCCTTGTCCATTGTATCTCTTATCATTCATATGATAGATATGGAATTGTATTATATATGTTTTCTGTGTTTGTTAACTCCACCGTGGGGGAGGTTATGAGATTGTGTGTGGAAGTGGTAACGTTTCAACCACATTTGGTTCTTTGGCTAACAAATAACTGATTAATTTTTGAGCCTGATGCAGATCTGGCTTAAAAATATTTTCTCGCATTGTTAAAAAGGCAAGGATGAGTCAATCGAGTAGAATGTGCTGGGAATAAAAAATAAACAAAAATAATTGCCCAACAGGCCACAAGGGGCACCATAATTCTGTGTTGATGATGATGATTTCCTTTCAGCATTTTCCCTTTTATCAGGAGTCACCACAGCGAATGATTTGCATGTTTGATTTGGCAGAGGCTTTTACGTTGGATGCCCTTCCTGCCACAACCCTTTAGCAAGGGACCGAAACACGCTGAGGGCTTTTCAGCTACTCTTTACGAACGTCAGCAATGGTTCTTTGACATACCTCTCACTATAGATAGTGAGAGACATGGCCCACCTTTGATAACCCAGTTAGCTGCACTGGGGGGGGGGGAGTGGGGTGGGGGTGACAACCTTGTGGAGAGTGGGACTCAAAACCCCAACCTTAGGATCAAATGTAAAAACAACATCGCACTACCTTGGTGGAGGTCTGCACTCTCTAGGTGCATTTGTAGTTTGTTCTATGCGTTAGTACTCAGCAGGTGTGTGTGTGTGTGTTCCCATTCATCAATACATTGTTTTGGGAATGATGAGCAACGCTATCGGTAGTGGTGGCTCAATGGTTAAGGCTCTGGGTGGTTGGGACATTGAGCAAGGATCTTAACCATCAATTGCTCATTTGTATAATAAATTCTAAATGTAAGTCAGTCTGAATAATGGTGTCTCTAAAGTGCTGTAAATGTTCTGCTACTTCTCAGCATTGTGACTCAATCCTGTTAGTCACTGACAAATAGCAGGTACTTGGAACAGAACCAATGCTTGTTCAAATAAACAGGAACATTTTTAGGCCTAGCCAACTTTTGTAAAAGCTTTAAATCCTTTTTTTTTTTTGATGTTCCCCCATTTTCTCTGTAATTTAGTCTTGTCCAATTCCCAACCATCAGATACTGCCTTCCTTATCACACAACCACCAACAACCAAGGAGGGGTGAAAGCATATATACAGTGCTAGCCACCCAACCTCTTTTGTGCCATGCGTATTTGAGGACAGGTCTAACATACTCAGAGGGAAAGCACTATCCGCCTCTCAAATGAATGAGATCACATACACCCGTGATTGGCTGGCGATCGCTGTGTGTGATAAGAAAGTGAGCGTATGCTGTCCCTTCCATGAAAGCTTGGCAGATCATTTCCCATGGATTTCCAGTCACGAAAGGCTATGTGCATTAAACTGGATTCGAACTTGAGATCCATACTGTAGCATCTTTGCGCAGCTCAAATTAACCGTCAGAAACAACAATTTCTGCAAAACGTTCAGGGGAAGCAGGATATTATACCTAAAATGTAAATTAGTAGTGTAGCCTCTGTTGTTCAGATATCAGATTGTCACTTGTATGCATTGTTATGTTTATATTTTAGTGAGGTTTGCATGTACAATACACTAACATCGCAAAAAATGGCCAAAATCCAGATTGTATGGCCATACAACAATGTTAAGCCGATTTTATTACTCCAGCTGTGCCATTTCACAGCAGGTAAACGATACATGTAACAGAATATGAATGAACTTTCATTCAGCTTTCCACAAAACTCACAAACCCCAAAGGCACTCAATAATGTTGAGGAACTTGCATGCTTAGTTTTATGGATGAACTCCAAGAGATATCATATCAAGGGCAACTGGATGAGATGTGTTCACTGATTGCAAATCACAAAGGAAGCTCCATTAAAGCCACAACACACAGCATTGCCTACAATCCACGTGCAGTGAAGATTAGCCAAGACTAGCCAGTTTAGTCATTGATAGGCTCAGTAATACAGAGAAAAGTGATCCAGTAAATAAATAAATGCCAGATGGATCGGCAAGATGTTATGTGGTAGAACACTGTGATCCTCTGAGTCAGGTCTACAGATTGTTCATGCAGTTTGCTTTGTGCACGCCATATACAAAATGCACTCAGAAACTGTGAAGATGGCTGTGCGATGCTGTTGCTTGAAAAGGTTTTATTTTGTAAATTGGTTACTGTCACTACAACTGCATGGTAAAGCTATAGTGAATTTATATAGTGCTAAACAATTACTATTTTTTTTTTAATCACATGACACCGTTATGGAAGATCTTTACCGTCTACATTATCAACCCAAATATTATGGGTTTCGCTTTTATAAGCTTCTTCCTCGTAGTCTCTCGGGTAAATTTTCTGTGCCACTGTTGCCACATAACACATGTCATATTCACATTCATAACTACAGTATGTCTGTTTACTCTGTAACGATGCTTTGCAAAAATGTCAATTGTAAAAAGCGCAATACAAAAAAAATTGAATTGCAAATGATGTCTGTTAGAAGACCACAGCACTGTCAGTAAAAAAAAACAAAAAACAACAACAACCTAAAACCAGCTCAGTAAATGGTACACTACAGACCTTCCTCATTACAGCATCTTCACACCCTCTGCCTCCCTGTCTACTTGTTATTCAATAACCTCTAACCAAAAAACCTTATTCGGGGGCCTGGATGTCTATAGAGAAGCCAAAGCCTTCAAGAACTTCAACTCATAATCCACAACCATTACAGGTCCATAATTATTCTCCATGTGACAGGCACACACTCATTTGCCAAACTGCTTAGTCCTACCGGGGCTGTGGGGAGGCTGGAGCCAGCTGACACTGGGTGGGGTTTTTTTTTATGTTTTCTTTTTCTTTTCTTTTCTTTTTTTTTTTTTTTTTTTTTTTTTAGTCTGTTGGGATTTTTACACCTGAGCCATAGTAGCTCATCAGGCTGGTGCTTATCCCCGGTTTCCGTAGCGTGAAGCAATTAGGAGTTCAACTCCTCCTGGATGGGACGCTCGTCCATCGCAGGTTACCTTCCCAGTATATTTTTTACTGGTACCCAGTTATACTGCTGGGTGAACAGAGGCACACTTGTGGTAAAGACCTTGCCCAGGGGTCTTAGCGTAGTGGGGGGGCTAACTGAGATTCGAACACACTACCTCCCGACCATAAGCCCAACACCCTAACCACTACGCCACCGGCCCCCAGGGTTCCTTTTTGACTGGTTCCTTTTAAACTTTTTTCTCATGTCGTCTCAGGGGTTTTTCCTTGACATTGTAGTTTCTTGTTTACTTCTTAGGGATTAAAATATAAGTTTGCATCTGCATCTGGTTTTATGTAACACTACTTTAGATCCATGGCTATCAATTCAGAAACCAATGAACCTAATTGATTTGTATCCCAAATAATAAAACCTACCAAGAATGGAAAGTTTATTGTTTCCTTAATAGTTCTTTATAACTTTAGAAAAGGGGGAAGTGGTGGCCCAGTTGTTAAAGTTCTGGCAAGTGATCTGAAAGGTAAAAGGTTTTATCCCCACCATCATTGAGTTTTCATTGCTGCATTCTGATCATGAGTGAGCTGGGAAATGCTTCGTAAAAAGCCTTCCATATCTCCTGTTGCACTGAAAATATGTGCAGTGCATTTTCATTATCAGGTTGTTTTTACTTACATATATGAAATCGACCTACATGTCTGCAATCTACTAAAATATGTTCGATAGTTCACATTAGTCTATTTAAAACGCCACCATTTGCGTCCCGTTTTACTCTTGTGAGACTGCAACCATCATGAGAATAGGACATAGACCTGTCAGATCCAAAAATTTAAGATAACAGCAGTAGTAACAATATACCGGAAGTAAAATAACCAATCACATAATAGAATAGATTCAGATAGTGAACTTCTGAATAAAATAATGCACATGTGCACATGACGGCATTACAGTTAGATGTATATTTAGATATCTGCTTGAATGCATAGCATGTTCTTAAGCGCATTTAATGCACGTGTTAACTGTTTCTTCAACATCACCACACCCCATTATTCACAGTACAATTGCACCACACTGTGCGGATTTATTCCTCGTTTTTTTTTTTTCTTCACGAAGAACATCGTTATAAGAATGGCATGTTTTGATGTGCAAAGATGTAAACTATTTATGCAAACTTTTATGACGTTCAATTCTCCTTTAAGAGAGACATTTTTGCAGTATAAGAACCAACATTTTCAGTGCTCTTGCATCACGGACATCGTCGCAAACTGTATCAGCACCGATGCAATAGAGTTAGATGTCGCATATTCTACCCACAAAACCACAGATTTCCATTCTGTTTCAGGCCCAATTTGAAGAGACAGAGGGCGGTCTATTCAGGAACTTTGGCAGCATGGGGTCTCTTGAGGGCCCAGGGAAAAGAAATGAGTTGTCGTGGCAACGGGAAGCAGCAGACCATTGCCTCATCTCCTGCTGCAAGTAAGCACACCATCCATGGTCGAAGTCGTTCTTACACACTACAGAAGCAGGAGGGTTTGACACACTTGCATAGGGAGCAGCATGAGGGATTGACTGGCTGCTTTTTTTAGTCCCCATTTTTTTTTTTTTTTTTGGTGCTCTATCTTTTTTCCTCGCTGTCTAGCCTTAGCATTCCTCAGATTTCAGCACAGCTTCACCTACTTCACTTGTTTACACTCCTAGAAAAATATGCACAAGTAATGCCCTGCATTCTTGGTGCAGCAGATTCACATTTCTTTGAGTGCGATTTCCTTTCCCCCTATTGGATAGTCATGCATTCATGGACACTAGAGTGCATCTCGATGCAGAGCGGCTTTGATAGCACACCTCGTTTAGCGCCATGGTAAAACTGACCTTTCTGCACTTATGTAGGGCACAATGCATTGGTCTCTGGTTTGGCAGTGGCCTTGGAGATAGCATTTAAAGAGAAGCAGTAAACCATTGCCCCAGCAGTTTTTTTGCGAATAGATGTGTGCATCGGGGCCTCCGATTCATTCCACGCATGGGAAGTGGTATAAATTGTTATTACTGTAATGCAGGACACTAAATCCACACATGAATTGTGTTTAGAGACGAGGATATCAAGGAGGCACAAACATCCATCTCCATATCAAATAGCCAGACAGGATAAACAGTAGGAAAGCGTTTTCTTTCTTTTGTCAACATGCAGTAGAAAGAAAAGAGAAAGAAGGAAAAGCCTCATATCCTGCAAAAGGAAACATGAGAAGCACTGATAGAAAACGGCGATGTTGATATGCTGTCTGAATTCTTAATACCCGAAATTTTGGGTTTAAAAAAAAAAAAACCGGATAAATTATAGAAAATATCTCTTGTGCATGATGTGGTGAGAAAAGTGGAATAACAGTCATGTGAAACTTCTTTCTTTTTGTTTGTTTACCACAGATGACTACTCAGCAGGTTGTCTTTTCCATCAGTAAGACCGCAGTCCCTTCACCCTTACGCCAGAGCCTGATTTCTCAACTCTGTAAACGGATAAAATGAACCCGTCTGTAATGGCACGGAACTGAAATAAAGAGAAACATGTAAGTGTACACAGTTGGATTTGACGGTTCGTGTGGTTGCAGATGGCTCAGCAGTTCTCAGGATGACGCTGACAGGCCGTTCACAGCGTGCGCTCGCTTAGTCGGGTCTTAAAAGGAAGCATTTTCACCAGCGTTTTTGGTCACAGTGCAGCTTTTATATGACTAGCGACAATGCAAGATTCTCCACACTGTTGGTGGCTGTGAAAAAGTCACACTCAGGAAGAAGGATGTTTAAAGTGTTTATACATCTGTTCCTTCCCCAGGAAAAACATGTGCGTCACTGATAACCAACAGCGACAAAGACATACCTACACATCATAGCGACACAAGCGCATCGAAATAAACAACAGGAATCACGATCCGTGGCAGTTTGATTTTATGTTGAGTTTTTGTCCTACGTTTTAAATTTAGAGAATTCAGTAATTCCAGAGAAAGAAAAAAAATGAACGGATTAAATTTTCAGAGGAAACAGACACGTGCCCATGGACCGTTAACCCTGTTCCTGCATTATTGGGTTCACTGACTGTGAACCTCCAGCTCTGCCTCCTGTCTTTTCCTCAGCGCCACTGTTTCTAAGCCATACAACATCGCTGGCCTCACCACCATCTTGTACTCTTTTCCCTTCATTCTTGCTGACACTCTCCTATCGCACATCACACCGGACACTTTTCTCCATCCATTCCAGCCTGCCTGCACACGCTTCTTCACCTCTTTTCCACACTCTCCATTGCTCTGGATTGTTGAGCCTAAGTACTTAAAATCCTCCACCTTCGTTATCTCTGCTCCCTGTAACATCACCGTTCCTCCTGGGTCCTTCTCATTTACACACATGTATTCTGATTTTCTGAGGCTAACCTTCATTCCTCTCCTTTCCAGGGCATACCTCCACCTCTCTAGATTTTCTTGCACTTGTTCTCTGCTCTCACTACAGATCATAATGTCATCTGCAAACATCATAGTCCATGGAGATTCTTGTCTCACCTCGTCTGTCAGCCTGTCCATCACCATAGCAAACAAGAAGGGGCTCAGAGCTGACCCTTGATGCAGTCCCACCTCCACCTTGAATTCGTCGGTCACACCGACAGCACACCTCACCACTGTCTTACATCTCTCATACATGTCCTGCACCACTCTAACATACTTCTCTGCCACTCCAGACTTCCTCATGCAATACCACAGTTCTTCTCTTGGCACCCTGTCATATGCTTTTTCCAGATCCACAAAGGCACAATGTACTCTGACCTCCTCTGTACTTCTCTATTAACATCCTCAAAGCAAACATTGCATCTGTGGTGCTCTTTCTTGGCATGAAACCAAACTGTTGTTCACAAATGCTGAACTCTGCCCTTAGTCTAGCTTCCACTATTCTTTCCCAATTATATTATTATTCCCAGTTATAATCTCCTTTACTCTCACTCGTTTATTCACAGTACAGTACCGCCTAATTCTATTAGGTTCACAAGGAAGATGGAATCAATCTCAGCCGATGCTGGGCGAAGGCAGGGTACACCCTGAACAGCTCGCCAGACCAATGCACGGCCGACACACTCACGATCATTCACATTCACTATTAAGGCGAATTTGGAACAGCCGAATGTGCAGGTTCTTGGAGTACCTGGAGGAAACCCAGTCAAACACAGGAAGAACATTTCAAACAAGGACTTTTTTTTGCTCTGAGGCAGATGTACCAACCGCCACTGTGCTGCTTCCCTTTTGCGCTGATAAACTTAACCTGATGGAATTATTTTATCTTAATACTCACCCTACTGAGCCAGTGTATTAATAAGATTTACTAGTGTATCAATAACAAAACAAACAGTTTGAATAATCAATCTGGACAATGTTCATCTGTTATAAAACCAAGAAGTAAATTTGGGGCATAATAACCTCAGCAGTCAGCCGCAAAACAGAATTCCTCAATAGTCTCAGCAGTTATCAGGTTTATACTGTAGATAAGGCCGTGTTTTTGGTGTGTTAACATTTGCATGCCATTTCTTTCCCCATAACCTTCACATGTATGGGGCAGTGGTGGTCTAGTGGTATAAGACACTGTATCTCTGATCCAAAGGTTGGGGGTTCGAGTCCCACTCTCCACAAGGTTGTCACTGTCCCCCCCAGTGCAGCTAACTGGGTTATCAAAGGCTGGCCATGTCTCTCACTGTCTATGGTGTGAGGCATGTAAAAGAACTATTGCTGACTTTCGACAAGAGTAGGCTGCAAAGCCGTCAGCGTGTTTCCGCCCTGCGATGGCCTGGCGAGCTGTCCAGGGTGTACTCTGCCCTCGCCCGTAGTTGGCTGGGATGGGCACCAGCCTCCCTGCGACCCAAATTAGGATTAAGCGGGTACAGAAAATGAACTGAACATCACATGTATCTCTGCGCTCTGACATCTAGCATATTAATGTGTGATAATCACTTAAATTACTGAGACACTTTATCTCGTCTGAAGAAGCCATCATAAAAGGGGATGCCCTGATCCAATACCTCAGAGACATTACTGGCTCAAATGCCTCAATGATTAATTCTTCCAATTTATTTCACTAAAATATTTAATGTCAGGATCAGTCGCTATTATCCGTCAGTAATAAATCAGAAACTCATAGAAGCCAATACACTCTGATATCTGTGTTGTGTTCATTCACTTGTTTTCTGAACCGCTTAATCCTATTTCAGGTCGCGGGGAGGCTGGCGCAAATCTCAGCTGACTCTGGGCGAGGGTGGAGTACACCCTGTACAGCTGACCGGACCATCACAGGCCCTGTATTGCGTTAGGAATGCAAAAAGCTGACTGTCGCACCCCTAATCAATCACTTGAAGAATCCTATTTATTGAATCTCCTCATAAATTTCACACAGCTGGTAGCGCTGGTTTCAGAAACGTTGTGCTAGAACTGCATTACATAACAAATCCAGTTTGATCAAACACCTGCTGATTCATATGAGATGTTATTGAAGGTCGAGATTAGTGTTGGCAAACTCTTAACAAAAATGAGCAAATTAATGGCAACATACCAGAGATGTAATTGAATACAGAATTCTTGACTGAATTGAATTTAGTAGGAACAGCTACTGGGTTCTAAACATATAAATGCAGTTTTGAATAGGACACACGACTTAAGAATGGGACACATGCAGCTGGGTCGAGACACAACAAATAGGAATGTGAACGTCTTTTCTCAATTGTTTGGGAAGAGTCCAAATATGAAGCTCATTCATATTCATGAACAGAAATGTCTTCGTTTTCTAAGCTGCTTAATCCTAATTAGAGTCACAGGGAGGTTGGCGCCCATCTCAACCAACTCCGGGCAAAGATCTGGTACAGCCTAGAGGCTTTCTCGGCCATCAGAGGGTCAACACTTACACAACCATTCATACTCACATCCAGGGATGATTTAGAACAGCCGATTAGTCTACTGGGCATGTTTTTGGTCTGTGGGAGGAAACCGGAGTACCTGGAGGAAACCCATGCAAGCATGGGCGAGAAAATGAAAATGTCACACAGAAATGTCCTGAGCTGAGAATCAAACCCGGGACCTTCTTACCGTAAGGCGGATGTGGCGCCACTGTACCCCCCCCGTTGCATATTTATAAAATGTTTATAATTATTTTACTTGTGCTTTGACTCATTCATTTATTTGCCGAATTGCTTAATCCTACTAGGGTCATGGGGAGGCTGGAGTCTATCCCAGCCCACTCTAGGTGTAGGTGGGGTTTATCCTGAATAACTTACAAGTGCTTCACAAAGCCAACACACACACACACACACACACACACACACCAATTCATACTCACATCTGCGGTCAATTAGGAACAGCCTTTATTGAGGAACCTTTACGTGCACGTGTTTAAACTATGGGAGGAAACCATAAAACTGCACATAGATTTGTCCTCGCCGAGCTCAAACTCAACTTTTTTTGTTGTGAGGCACACGTGCTAAACACTACGCCACCGTACCGCCCAGAGTACATTCAGTGAGATATTATTTATATTTTGGGAAGGAACCATCTCAATTTAGGAAATGATGCCACAGGATGGTACAAAATGCTGCACTAGGCAAAATTAGAAAGAAAAGAAAAGAACGAAAACCTTTCAACAAGCTGTACCATACAGATGAGGATAAAGTTAGGCAACTGTATTGCACACCTTTTAGTATATGGTGAAGGACAGGCTGACAGATGAGGTGAGATAAGAATCTCCATGGACTATGATGTTTGCAGATGGCATTGTGATCTGTAGTGAGAGCAGAGAACAAGTGCAGGAAAATCTAGAGAGGTGGAGGTATGCCTGGAAAGGAGGGGAATGAAGGTTAGCCTCAGAAAATCAGAATACATGTGTGTGAATGAGAAGGACCCAGGAGGAACCGTGATGTTACAGGGAGCAGAGATAACGAAGATGGAGGATTTTAAGTACTTCGGCTCAACAATGCAGAGCAATGGAGAGTGTGGAAAAGAGGTGAAGAAGCGTGTGCAGGCAGGCTGGAATGGTTGGAGAAAAGTGTCCGGTGTGATGTGCAAGAGGAGAGAGCAAGAATGAAGGGAAAAGTGTAGAAGACGGTGATGAGGCCAGCGATGTTGTATGGTTTAGAAACAGTGGCGCTGAGGAAAAGGCAGGAGGCAGAGCTGGAGGTAGCGGAGATGAAAATATTGAGGTTCTCTTTGGGAGTAACGAGGATGGATAGGATCAGAAATGAGTACATCAGAGGGACAGCACATGTAAGATGTTTTGGAGACAAAGTCAGAGAGGCTAGATTGAGATGGTTTGGACATGTACAGAGGAGGGATAGTGAATATATTGGTAGTAGGATGCTGAGGTTGGAACTACCAGGCAGAAGGCCTCGAGGAAGACCAAAGAAGAGAGCCGAAAGGAAAAGAAGAAGAAGAAGATACATTGCTGTGACCGACCATGGACAAATGGATAGAGAAGCAGGTTTGGAACCTAAAGGTTGGTAGTTTGAATCCTGAGCCATTAGGAAGAAAATGTGTGGTGGTTGGGGGTGAGTAGCATCTTCCCTTCCTCCACCTTCATGGCTGTGGTGCTCTTGAGCAAGGCACCCAACCCCCCCAACTGCTCTCCAGGTGCTGCAATGTGTGGAAATCCACTGCTTTGTGTGTGTGTGTGTGTGTGTGTGTGTGTGTGTGTGTGTGTGTGTGTGTGTGTGTGTGTGTGTGTGTGTGTATTCTCTTTGGTAGAGTTAAATGCAGAGTGAAATGTTCCTTGATTTAAGATCAATACCATATATCAAAATCAGACAAAAATCTTATTCTTTATTGCGTATTAGATATATAATGTGTTATACCAGTAAGAAAGAGAAAAGAGATTTCCTTTCGGCTTTTCCCTTTATCAGGAGTCGCCACAGCGAATGAATTGCACGTTTGATTTAGCATAGGTAATCAACGTAGAATGTGCTGGGAATAAAAAAATACAGAGCTCAAAAATAATTGCCCAACAGGCCACAAGGGGCACCATAATTCTGTGCTGATGATGACGATTTCCTTTCAGCTGTTTCCCTTTAACTCGGGAGTCGCCACAGCAAATGATTCGCCCATTTGATTTGGCAGAGGTTTTTACGTCGGATGCTCTTCCTGACACAACCCTTTTAGCAAGGAACAGAAACACGCTGACGGCTTTGCAGCTACTCTTTACGAAAGTCAGCAATGGTTCTTTTACATGAACCTCTCACCATAGACAGTGAGAGACATGTCCCGCCTTTTGATAACCCAGTTAGCTGCACTGGGGAGGGACAGTGACAACCTTGTGGAGAGTGGGACTCGAACCGCCAACCTTAGGATCAGTGATCCAGTGCCCTATACCACTAGACCACCACTGTCCAGATGTGTTATGCCAGTAAATGTCTAAAAAAAATGCTGAACTTTACATCTTTCCAACTCTCCTACAAATACGCCTGGTTACAAGTGATTCGCTGTGGCGACCCCTGAGAAAGGGAAAAAGCCGAACGGATAGAAGAAGAAGAAGACACACAAGAAAATTTTAAAGCTTTTTCATGAGACCACATCAGCATAGATTTGTTATATTATTTGAGTGCTCACTATTTCCAGAACTTGGCAGAAACCACTCTGCATTAGATTTTATTACCTTGGGGAGAATATACAGAATACACGCCATGGGTCAATTAATAAGAGTATAAAGAGATTGTAAGATAAGACTATGCCATTAAATATCGTAGTTATAAACCAGTCAATTTGACTGCTGTTGACTCAGATTCAGACTTTTGGGGTGTGAACAAAGCATCTTATCCACCATCTTAATTTCACACCTGGACATAATATAGTAAGATATTTCAAAACCAAACCTCGGAATCTCAAGAGTCTCACTATGAATTTTAAGCCACAAAGCAAAAAAGCTTTTTGTTGTTGTTGTTGTTAAAATATTGGGTAACTGCTTGGTGAACTGGAATGAAAGGGTCAGTCCTTTTCCTTTTTGCTGTAACCTAAAGACATTTGGGATTGAGATCCAAAGACAGATAAGAATTTCCACACTTATGATAATTAATATTATGATAATGATTATGATAAATTAACTTAAAAGAAATTGAAAGTGAGGAAATGTATAGGAACACAGTTCATCGTTCATTTTCTGTAACCGCTTAATCCTAATTAGGGGTCATGGGGAGGCTGACGCCCATCCCAGCCGACTCCGGGCGAGGGCAGACTACACCCCGGATAGCTCGCCAGGCCATAGGAGGGCGGAAATCGCTGATGGCTTTGCAGCTACTCTTGTCGAAAGTCAGCAATGATTCTTTTATATGAACCTCTCACCATAGACAGTGAGAGACATGGCCGGCCTTTGATTACTCGGTTAGCTGCACTGGGGGGACAGTGACAACCCGTAGAGACTGGGGCTTGAACCCCCAACCTTGGGATCAGCGATCCAGCACCTTTACCACTAGGCCAGGGGCAGTGGTGGTCTACTGGATAGGGCGCAGGATCGCTGATCCTAAGGTTGGGGATTCGAGTCCCCACAGAGCTGTCACTGTCCCCCCCCCAGTGCAGCTAACTGGGTCATCAAAGGTGGGCCATGTCTCTCACTGTCTATGGTGAGAAGCATGTAAAAGAACCACTGCTGACTTTCATAAAGAGTAGCTGCAAAGTCGTCAGCGTGTTTCTGGGGACAATTAGCAAGCGTTCCTGCGTGCCGGTTAATCTTGGCTGGAAGAGACCAATTGCCACACTAACCTACGGGAATATGATGATGATGACCACTAGGCCACCACTGCCAGGGAACACAATTGTAGATTTAAAAAGATAACGTATTATTTTATATTTTACTTTATTGTTTATTACTTTATTTCTATAGTATTTAGTTGTATGTTTCTGGCTTTGCAATAATTCCTGATATTTTTAGTGCAGCTTCTTCCTTTTTTTTCATGTGTCTCTCTCTGATCTGTCTCCTCTTCAGGAGGACAAATCAATGCTTTATTTGAATCAAGTCCAATCATTTACTTAGTCAGCCTTTAATTCTTCTCTCTGGTAAAATCTTTTTGTATTGCCCGTATGTTTCTTGGCTTACGATGCTCCACTCATGTAGACGGAATGCCATTTTTTGTAGGTTTTCAGTCATAATGTCTTTCTTTAGACTTCTAAATTCATTCTGCTGCTACCATAGTGGGTTATATCATCAATAAAGATTAGTAAGCCCATTCCAGAAGAAGCCATATAAGCCCGAGTCACAACACTCCCTCCTCTGTGTTTGACCGATGAGCTCATACAGTTTATTTTGGATTTTGAAAAGATCTTTTTTTTCATCGCACTTTGACATTTCCCTCATGTTGGTAGAGGTTAATCCTGATTTCAGAACTTTTGTGACTCATCTCTGCATTTCTTTGTGAATCCCAAAGGTTATGCCCAATGCCTCTGTAATGACCTCACAGTTTTTTCCTCCCTCAACTTCAAAATTGCTTGCTCTTCTTCAAGAGACAGTGCCATAGTCTTTATTATAGAATCTTTTTTAAGGACAACTGCAGAATTTCCGATCAGAAATCTAAGACTCAAATAAGATTAGAAGTTCACAGCTATTTAATGTTTAAACAATCTTGCAGGGCAACAAGAAAAACCCATCAGTCATGTGTTCCAATAGCTTTTCATTGCCCATGCCACCTATCCTGTTTAGGGTTACAGGGAATCTAAAGCCAATCCTGGCTGACTCTTGGTGAAGGTGGAGTACACCTGAAGAACTCACCAGTCAGTTGCGGGGCCTCCAGTATTTTTAATTACCGTATCCGATGTAATAAGCATCCTACACATATCTTACGTCTAATAACCGCCCATGAGTACTGGGAGCAAAATGGAAGATCAAACTTACCAATTTTATTCGATCAGTCTCTGTAACCGTAAAATGAGGCATTCACTGCCTGTAAAAGTGAGTTTACATGGTATTTCAAGACCCCCTGCCACTGGGGAATGTCTATAATGTTCATCAGTAACAGCACATTTGATTGTTCAGCTGTGCTTTAAAAAACGAAATATTTTTGCTGTGTTCTCTTGGTAAGTGTCCAACAACCGATGAACCATTAGAAACTGCTACAGCAAAACTATGGGATGCTCTGAATGAATGGCGCGATGAGCCAGATATGGACCTATCAGAAAGTGATGACGAGGTTTTTTCACCAGATTCTCCTGATCACTAACTTCATACATTTAAGCACGTTTCTGGCCATGTGCTTTTGTTTATGTTCGTGTTGATTTGTTCAAATTTCCATGGCTAAAGTTGACATTCTTGATTGGCTTTTTACTTTCGGGAAAATGTTTAAAGGAACAGCACCAGGAAGGAAAAGTAAGGGAAGGAAAAGACTTTTTTTTAATTTATGCTGTTTTCTGTTTATTTTCATCTTTTGTGTAAGTAGTTTGGTTGATACCGGAAAATGAATAATACAAACGCCAGTAAAACTCTTATTGTTCTGTTATCATTCATGTTTTCCATCTCGATGGTAATAAGCACTTACCGTTCCACTCTGCTGGTAATCATTTTAATAAGCGCCCAATCGCTCCAATTTTTTTAAGCGCCCTGGGCGCTTATCACATCGGATATGATAATTGAAATGGAATTGGAAGCTGAACAGAGATGGACGGAAAACCTGATTAAAGTTTGGCATGATTATAGGGGTGCAGGCAAAGGTGTACATTATATTAATTATATTATAGTATTAATTATATAAGGTAGAGAGGTATTGTTGCAAAGGCTATGCATTAATTGTCCAAATTATATGTAGTAAGGCATCATTTAAGTAATTTCTCATTATAAAACCTGAGAATTTTTTTTTTTTTACATTTAGACTTCTTTGATGAAAGAAACTGTACAATTATGAGATCTATTAAGTAAAAAACCATTGTGGCTGCACATCTGCGTTATTTCTCATTACAGGTGCAGAACGAACAGATCCACTATCCATGGTGCTGAAATTCTGCACAGGTAATGAAAATGCTTAAAAGTAGGTACACACCAACTGTCTGCTTTGCAGTATATCATGAATATACTGTTACAGGTACAAGGTGGCGTCATGGTTAGCATATCTGCCTCAGAGCAAAAAAGGGTCCTTGAATTGGTGCATGTACTTTTTTGTGCGGTGTTTGCATTTTCTTTCCTCTGAATAGTCTGGTTTTGTCCTACAGACAAAAGACATACAAATTGCCCCAATGGAACGAGTATGACTGTGAATGTTTTTTTATTTGTTGCCCTTTGATAGCTTTGCAAGCTGTTTGCTTGTGTATCTGAGTTGGCTGAGATAGGCCTCAGCTTTGCCACAACCCAACAGGATTAAGTGATTTGGCAAACGAATGAATGAGTAAATGAAAGATTTAATATTTACAGTGGACATTTTAAAATACAGTCACTATAAAAAAGAAAACAAGACATGAGACTTGGGAATGCATTTAGAAACACGGGCTAAATGGAGGTCTTGGGAAGCCACAATTTATTTTTTTTAATTTAACATTTGCAAATCTGCAATGTAATGGTAAACAAATATTGTGCTGTGAAACATTTTCATTTACACAAGATCCCACAATGTGGGCACAAACATCATTCAGGGGCCTGTAAGAAAAACACACATGACCACAGTTAACAAGTCCGACAGCTTAGCAGTCACCATGTAGCACAATTAATATTGATTTGTGCTGCTTTTATGGTATTTTACAGAAAATATTCATATAAATGTCTTAATTTGGCTTTTGGGGAGGGGGGTTGGCTTTTTAATATCCTGCACGGTATCAAATATGTATCATGTGAATAGAATCTAATTTTTGATACCAGACATCATCAAACGCTTCATCGCCCATTTCAAAGTCCACAGTGAGGTAAAACGAGACAGTGGAACTATTAAAAACAGACTTTTACAGCTCTGACAAATTTTCAATGAGCAATTAGAAGTACAAAACCTTCCCAGCATTCAAAGTATTCCAGAAAGAGGGAAAAGAAGAAAGTGAGTATTATCCATGCTATGCACTGAAGATTTTCAAAACTATACTTGCGAAGGTCATTTAATGTCCCCCAGTAAATGTTTACGGCTATGTAGTTAAAGTCAGGTTATCTATCGCTCTGATTTTATTCATCATTAAAGACAAAAATGAAGACAATCCTATGAAGTCAGCGTGAGTTCATGATACTGTATACAGCTGCAATAAACTGGAAGGGTTCTTTTATTATCTCATTTCTGAAGTGGAAGAGGATGTGGTTTGATATTCTGGGACACATTTAGATAACCACAAGTGCTCCATCCTTAAAAGGACCCGCTAAAAACATGGATCTCATAGCAGCCATGTAAAAACACAACATTCCATAAACATAAGTCTTTGTGGTCAGGCAGTAAATGCACTGATATGATGTAGCACATTATCCAAATTATCCGTTAGTCAGATTTAGTTATACAATGAATCTGATATGTCGAGTCCTGACCGTACAATATTACTGAGCTAATTCTATGTTTAATCCCCAGTTATCTCTGACCGTATTTCCATCTATTTTTCAGCCTGAATTATTCCTTTATTTATTTATTTATTGATGTATTGACATACTGTATTAATCCCAGTGGTGTAGTGGTTAGCACATCCGCCTCACTGCAAAAAGGTCCTGGATTTGATTCCCAGTTCCTGTGCGGAGTTTGCATGTTCTCCCTGTGCTTGCATGGGTTTCCTCCGGGTACTCCGGTTTCATCCCTCAGTCCAAAAACATGCCCAGTAGGTTAACTGGATGTTCCAAATCACCTCTAGATGCGAGTGTAAGAGTGATTGTGTGAATGCTGGCCCTGCAGGCCTGGCGAGCTGCCAGAATGTACCCCACCCTTACCCCGAGTCAGCTGAGATGGGTGCGAGCCTCTCTGCAACCCTAATTAGAATCAAGTAATTCAGAAATGAATGAATGAATGTCTTCTTTTCCTTTCGGCTGTTCCCTTCAGGGGTCGCCACAGCAAATGATCTGCCTCCATCTCTCCCTATCCTCTGCATGTTCTACTCTTACTCCAACGACCTTCATGTCCGCCTTCACCGCATCCATAAATCGTCTCTTTGGTCTTCCTCGAGGCCTTCTGACTGGTAGTTCCAACCTCAGCATCCTACGACCAATATACTCACTATCCCTCCTCTGTACATGTCCAAACCATCTCAATCTAGCCTCTCTGACTTTGTCTCCAAAACGTCTTACATGTGCTGTCCCTCTGATGTCCTCATTCCTGATCCTATCCATCCTCGTTACTCCCAAAGAGAACCTCAACATTTTCATCTCTGCTACCTCCAACACTGACTCCTGTCTTTTCCCCAGGGCCACTGTCTCTAAACCATACAACATCGCTGGCCTCATCACCGTCTTGTACACTTTTCCCTTCATTCTTGCCGATACCTTCCTATCACACATCACACCGGACACTTTTCTCCATCCATTCCAACCTGCCTGCACATGCTTCTTCACCTCTTTTCCACACTCTCCATTGCTCTGCATTGTTGAGCCTAAGTACTTAAAATCCTCCACCTTCTTTATCTCTGCTCCCTGTAACCTCACCGTTCCTGTTGGGTCCTTGTCGTTCACACACATGTATTCTGTCTTACTGAGACTAATCTTCAATCCCCTCCTTTCCAGGGCATACCTCCACCTCTCTATTAATCCCAAAAGAGAAATTATTTCCTCTGCATTTAACCCATCCAAAGTAAGCACACACCCCCAAAGAGCATTTGGGGTTTAGCAAGGGCGTAAGCTGGTTTGACCGGGGGGGGGGGGGGGGGTAACATCTTGGTTGACTGGAACTCGAGTCCTAGGGGCTATAGGCTGAAGCCTTAAAGGGGAAATGAATCGCCGACTAAATAAGTAGGCGGTAGCTTAAGTATAGTTTACTGAAGCGCTTGTAGCTTAAATTTTATATCATAAATAAACCATCACACACACAGCGGTTTTGTTTTATGTGCTTGTTGTATAAGTTATTGACCTGAAAGCCGCCATTGCTAAGTGCCCGCCTACACAAAGTTACCGTGACGTCACTGGGTAGGTACAAAGTACCACATGAAATATAGTGCATGCATATCACAGCATATGATATGATATAAACAACATGGAATCTCACGCCAACAACACGCACAGTTTTTCAGCAGAAGACGATTCATCTATTACTCTCAGAAGACGAATCAAATATTACAGTTCAACCAAAAACATTCTCAAATATATTTCAAACTACATCTGCAAGTACATGTGCTAAATATATTTACAAATTGAGCTAAAGTTATTTATCTATTCAAAGGCACAAACAAATATTAATACATATTTACAGCACAAAAACATAGTATTAATGTTATAAAAGTACTGACCGTTAGGCTGCAGATCCAGGCTGGATGGCTTATGATTATTTGAGCCATTCATTCTCTGTGCGTCAATGTTTGTGTTCTAACACATGTGCAGGAGCTGGAGGCGGGACTAACAAACTGTGCTTTATTCTCACACTCGCACTTTGTTTGATTGACAGTGTTCAGCTGTTATTGCTTCCTGATAATATTATGTTTGTTGATTGGTCAGCTCGGGCGTGCACATGCGCAGTGCCCCGTTGCACGTTAACTTCCGGTTTACTTCCTGACTCTAGTCATGCGGAACTTATCTCCAACTTTCTCTTCAATAACAGTCATTAAGTTTATTTATAAGATTGTGAATACACATAATTTCTTGTCCAGCGGAACTCAACTCCTGCTGTGGGGGGCTGCACATGCATCCTGTGCACGCCCCCAGCCTACGCCCTTGCAGTTTAGGTGCCTTGCTCAAGGGCATTTCAGTAATTTATGTGTTGAAGGGAAACTGCTGCTCAAAACAAGCCCCACGTGCGCGCACACACACACACACACACACACACACACACAGTGGTTCGGGAATTAAACCAGCGACCTTTCTGTCCCAAAGCCGCTTCTCTAACCATTAGGCTACGGCTAAGATAGACTCCAGTCAGTGGTTTGGCAAATAAGAACGTGAGTGAGATTACCTCATGTACTTCTCTGAACTACAAACATGTGAGTTTGCTGGTAAATGTTATTTCTTTTGTTTAACCGCCATTTAATCAC
>CM045738.1:19384796-19489796 GCA_024760905.1 Plotosus lineatus
GCCTGTTGTGTGACAATAATAATACTACTACTACTATTAACACCACCACCACTACCACTACTACTACTAATCATCATCATCATCATCATCATCATCATCATCATAAGAAGAAACAGAATACGTATTACTACTACTACTACTAATAATAAATGCTATATAAATTATAAATTGTTGTTGTTCTTCATCATCTCCTGCCTCTATTTCTTCTGCTTCTTCTTTTGTTTTTACTTGTTCTTCTTCTTCATCTTCTTCTTCTTCTTCTTCTTCTTCTTCTTCTTCTTCTTATTATTATTATTATTCAGTTCATTTTCTGTAACCGCTTAATCCTAATTAGGGTCATGAGGAGGCTGGTGCCCATCCCAGCTGGCTCCGGGTGAGGTCAGAGTACACCCTGGACAGCTCACCAGGCCATCGCAGGGCGGAAACACGCTGACGGCTTTGCAGCAACTCTTGTCGAAAGTCAGCAATGGTTCTTTTACACGAACCTCACACCATAGACAGTGAGAGACATGGCCAGCCTTTGATAACCCAGTCAGCTGCACTGGGGGGGGGGGGGGGGGGGGGGGCGGACTGACAACCTGTGGTGAGTTGGGCTTGAATCCCCAACCATAGCATCAGTGATCCAGCACCTATACCACTAAGCCACCACTGCCCCCTTATTATTATTATTATTATTATTATTATTGTTATTATTATTATTATTATTATTATTATTATTATTTTATTATTATTATTATTATTATTATTATTGTTATTATTATTATTATTATTATTGTTGTTATTGTTTTATTATTATTATTATTATTATTTTTATTATTATTATTATTATTGTTATTATTATTTTATTATTATTATTATTATTATTATTATATTGAGATTAGAAAAACTACAACAAAAAGTGTATGCAGCAGAGAGAGGTTGGCTGGTCCTGGGACAGTCAGGCCAATGAACCTCATTATCAGTTCAGGTGCCCTTTCTCTGCACACAGCAGGGGTAAACAAGTGGGCTTGCACAGAGACTGGGCATAAGTAACTAGACACCCAAAATTTCAGAACGAATATTTACTGGGCGGCATGGTGGTGTAGGGGTTTGAACATCCACCCCACAGCTAGAAGGTCCTGGGTTTGACTTCCAGCTCGGGATGTTTCGGTGCAGAGTTTACATGTTCTATTGATATATATATATATATATATATATATATATATATATATATATATATATATATATATATATATAAAGTAAATTAATTGGCTGTTCCGAATCACCCTTAGGTGTAAGTGTGAATGGTTGTGTGAGTGTTGACCTGCGATGGCCTGGTGAGATGTCCAGAGTGTACCTTGCCTGGTAGCTGAGATGTGAGCCAACCTCCCTGTGACCTTAATTAGGATTAAGCTTTTCAGAAAATGAATGAATATTTACTGGTTGAGAAAGAAGCTACTCGGCTGTAACGGCCCCTTAGATAAATATAGCGTATAACGTTTTTTTATCTGGTTTGGATGTCCTCTGCTATGTCTGCGGGCTTGGAAAGGGGATTTTTCTCCATTACTTTCTTTCCCGAATGAAGGCATTGTCATAACTATGCCACCATATAACTTGATTTCATCCCCTCCCCTCCCCTCCCCCCATTCTGTGGTGGATTTCCTACAGTATAAAACATCACAATTCTGTAGGACAGATGACTCCGCCTTGTCTCGAAGCACCCTTTACAGGCAGCAGTCAAACCAATGACTGAAAGCATTTTCATCCCTGAGGCAGCAGAGCAACTCTTCTTTTATTGACATGTGTATTGTGACTGGGCCCAAGCATCCGTATTTTTGAGAGATCTGTCCAGAACCCGTTCTAAAACTCATTCTCTTTTATTCCAAAAGATTTACTATTTGCCTGGACACAGTGGGGCTGGTGGTGTAGTGGTTGGGGTGCTGCGCTCATGATCGGGAGGTTGTGAGTTCGAATCCCACTGAGACCCTCACTATGCTAAGACCCTGGGGATAAGCACCAGCCTGATGAGCCACAAGGCTCAGGTGTAAAAACCCAACAGACTTAATTTTTTTTTTTTAAATACACTAAATAATCATTCTTTTTTTTTTTTTTTATAATCTTCTTCACCATAATTGGGGTCATGGGGAGGTTGGTGCCACTGTCAGCTATCTCTGGGTGAAAATGGGGTACACCCTAGACAGCTCGCCAAGACATCACAGGCCAACACACACACACACACACACACACACACAGGGAGAGAGAGCGAGAGAGAGAGAGAGACAACCATTCAGAGTTGCACTCACACCTGGGGGTTGGGTGGAACAACCAATAAGCATACCGTGCATGTTTTTTGACTGTGGGAGGAAACTGGAGTACCCAGAAGAAACCCACGCAAGCATGGGGAGAACATATAAACTCCACACAGAAACGCTTGAGTTGGACAGATTTTTTAGTTTATTTGAAATCTGCCCCATATGTTGATGATTTTCCCAACACGGGAATAATTTATTTCAAAGCATCATCATCATTTTCTGTAACCGCTTCATCCTAATTAGGGTCACGGGGAGGCTTGTGCCCATCCCAGCCAACTCAGGGCGAGAGCAGAGTACACCCTGGACAGCTCGCCAGGCGGAAACACGCTGACGGTTTTGCAGCTACTCTTGTCGAAAGTCAGCGATGGTTCTTTTACATGCCTCTCACCATAGACAGTGAGAGACATGGCCGGCCTTTGATAACCCAGTTAGCTGCACTGGGGGGGGGGGGGCAGTGACAACCTTGTGGAGAGTGGGACTCGAACCCCCAACCTTTGGATCAGCGATCCGGCGCCTTATACCACCAGACCACCACTGCCCTAATTTCACAGCATTTCAGGAGAGCATATACTAATACAATATTTGTGAAATATTCCAGATGTGAAATTAGTGACACTGAAGCTTCTTGATATTGTGTCACTTTTGGGGACACTGTTGCTGACTCCACTGCTGTATGTTTCCTCTTGTGTGGAGCCCGTGATCCACACTTTCGTTACTGAAGTGCTCGAGTCTTCATTCGCAGACTGAGTCATTTCTGAGCATTGATGACTCAAGAATAAATTTTGTATATACAGAACTCATATCATTTGCATTTACAGCATTTGGCGGATGCTTTTGTGCAAGGGCCACTTACAATCACAATTTTTATACAACTGAGCAACTGAGTATTAAGGGCCACACTCAAGGGCCCAACTGTGGTGACAATGGGGATCGAACCACTGATCTTCTCCACTAAGCTATCACTGCCCAGATTGTTATCCAGCACAAATGATTGTAATTACAGTACATAGCCTGGGGCTGTGGGGCAGTGGTGGCCTGGTGGTAAGGTGCTGGATCACTGATCCCAAGGCTGTGGGTTCAAGCCCCACCCTCAACAGATTGTCTTGGTCCGCCCAGTGCAGCCAACCAGGTTATCAAAGGCCATCCATATCTGGCTCATGTAAAAGAACCATTGACAGATTAACTTAAAATTGAGAATTTTGATATGCTGGGCTCAAATCCTCTGTCGAGACTCCTCCCACCGGCTCAAATCCTCTGTCGAGACTCCTCCCACCCCCAGCATGGACTGTTCTCACTGCTGGCGTCTTGAAGGAGATTCTGCCGCCTACGAAGCAGAACATTCAGGATAAACACCAGTTTCTTCCTGCGTGCCATAAGACTGATGAATGCATTAAAATATTCCTCCCTCCTCACCCGCAAACCCCGACAAAGGACCTCTGGGTAATATTACATTGCAAATAGACTGCAGTATATTTATCTTTTATATAAATGTTTTTCTACGCAGAGTATACAGTAAGTACCTTTTTAATTAATATTTTTCTTATTATTCCTCTAATCCATTATGGAGATCTCATTTTGATGTGAAGCTAAATGACAAATAAAGCCTATTGAAGCCTAAGGTCAGATTTTAAGTTGCCCATTCAGGAACCAAAATTCTACATCTTTATCTTCCATTATCGGTTCATTTTGGCCAAATGCAAACGTTTCCTGCCAAAACCACCTGATCCCCCACTGGCTTACTACCTCTGTTTTACTACTTGTTTGGGTCTGAGTGTCTGTTTACAATAAGAAGACGACTTAAATGGAGGAATAATCTTTCGCACAAGTTGTAAACATGAGCAGCAGAATGTGGAAAAATCTATGATTGTGTTTCAAGAAATGGAAAAAGGTATTTGATACCAAAAGAGATAAAACTAGGGTAGAACATTATGTTCTCTCTCTCTCTCTCTCTCTCTCTCTCTCACACACACATTCATTAATTTTCTGAACCGTTTAATCCTAATTAGGGTCGTGGGTAAGCAGGAGACCTCTGGGTGAGAGTGAGGTACACCCTGAACAGCTCACCAGGCCATTGCAGGGCCAACGTTCATACAACCCTTCACACTCACACCTAGGGATGAATTGGATCAGCCAATGAACCTACTGTGCATGTTTTTGGATGGTGGGAGGAAACTGGAGTACCTGGGGGAAACCACAAATCAAATCAAATGCAATAAGTCACAAACAAATGTTTACTTGCTATAATTGACCCCTGTTTTTTTTTAACAGCGTTCACTGTCCACCATCTTGACTGATCAGCAGTTCCAGATAATTGCAGCCCTATATTCTGACAGCCCATCATTACAACTGCCCACTGGCCGAACAGTCGTAACCCCCCCCTGCCCCTCTGCTAAATGCGGGGTCGGATCGCCGGGGTCCAGACGTCCCTCTCCACAACCACTTCCTTCAGCTCTTCAGGGGGGACATTGAGGCGTTCCCAGAGAAGCCAGAAGACCTAGTCGCTCCAGCGTGTTCTAGGTCGACCATGACTATGACCACGGTTGGACATGCCTGAAACACCACACCAGGGAGGCGTTCGGGAGGCATTCTATCCAGATACCCGAGCCACCTCATCTAGCATATAAAAGGGAATATACAGTACTGTATATATAAATACAGTGGGGGCAGTGGTGGTCTAGTGGTATAGGGCGCCGGATCGCTGATCCAAAGGTTGGGGGTTCGAGTCCCACTCTCCACAAGTTTATCACTGCCCCCCCCAGTGCAGCTAACTGGGTTATCAAAGGCGGGCCATGTCTCCACTGTCTATGGTGAGAGGCATGTAAGAGAACCATTGCTGACTTTCGTAAAGAGTAGCTGCAAAGCCGTCAGCGTGTTTCTGTCCCTTGTTAAAAGGGTTGTGACAGGAAGGGCATCCGACGTAAAAACCTCTGCCAAATCAAACGTGCGAATCAGATGATTCGCTGTGGCGACTCCCGAGTAAAAGGGAAAAAGCCGAAAGGAAGACAGACAGACAGACAGACAGTACTGTATATATAAATGGGGAGGGGGGGGGGGGCAGTGACAATCTGTGCTGAGTGGGGCTTGAACCCCCAACCTTGGGATCAGTGATCCAGCACCTTTACCCTCAGGCCACCACTGCCCGCCACTCATGTAACATTTTGCACTTTTTTCTTAGAGTTTAAATGCCAGAAACTTTTAACTCAGACACACAGTGCTGAATAAAAATGTACAGAACAGTTACCAAAAAAAACAAAAAAAAAAAAACCAAGAAAAAAAAGCTCATATTACAATCTACCTTACATTTACTCCACATTAATGGAGAGTCAATACTGTACTTTTACAAATACAGAACAGTACTTTAACAGTGAAAGAATTCTTTGTAAAACAAATATAAAATATTTTGGTACTTCTTCTTCTTTTACTTTCGGCTGCTCCCTTCAGGGGTCGCCACAGCAAATCATCCGCCTCCATCTCACCCTGTCCTCCGCATCTTCTTTTCTGACTCCAACGACCTTCATGTCCTCCTTCACCACATCCATAAATCTCTTCTTTGGTCTTCCTCTGGGCCTTCTGCCTGGTAATTCCAACCTCAGCATCCTACTGCCAATATACTCACTATCCCTCCTCTGTACATGTCCAAACCATCTCAATCTAGCCTCTCTGACTTTGTCTCCAAAACATCTTACATGTGCTGTCCCTCGGATGTGCTCATTTCTGATCCTATCCATTAAATATAAAATATTTTGGTACAAAGACATTAAAAAATGAGAAAATCATTTCAGTCTCAAGCCCGAAGCCCTCTTTCTTTCTTCAGTAGTTTTAAATAAATTAAATACAAGGGTATGTGGCCCTGCAATTTAAATATTCCAGAATGTTCTACTTCTTCACTGGAGACGTTGGGCTCAGGACGTGGTCCTGAATAGTCACCGGATCCATATTCTTCCTGGTGTGGGAGCTCGGCTCAGAGAACTGAGTTTCATGAAGGTGTCTTGCCGCCCTGAAGAAAGCGATCTGGTCTCTATAGCTTTGCGAAGCTCCTTCAACACTTTGTGGAGTAGGAGTTCATTCTCAGAACTATTATCAGACATCGGACCTGTTACTCTAAAATGATTTTTTTATTTTTTTTTTTAGAATTTTTTCCCCTGGTCTTCCTGAGTCAGTAGAGATTTCTGAAGAAGGTTCATCTGGAACAGTAGCTGATCCTCTCGCTCTCTCTCGTTCTTCCTCAAGCTGTGCATCAGCTGCCTCGATCTCGCACTGCAGTCTGGTCACTTGTTCTGAGTTCAGGTTCCTTTCATCTGCTAAAGTTTGCTGGACAGTTCTTGCGGTTCCTCTTGGGCTTGTGACACTTTGCAGTGTTCCCCTTCATATTTAGCTTTTAGCATCTCCGGTTCGGCCTGTAGGTGGCTTGTTGTTTTGCGTTCCTCCTCTACATCCTTCTGGCCCTCCTGCAGCTGCTTGTATTTCTGGAAGGAAGCGTATCGGGTTAAACTGCTGCTCAAGTTCTGCAGTTCTCACCAGAATCCTCTGAACATTGGCCTCTCTCTTTGTGTCATAAACAGGCCATTGCTGATTTCTTTCCAGAGCATCTTGCAGTTGCTCCTGGACTATCACTAAGTCACTTGAAGGATGATACACTTTTTCGCCAAGTTTTTCTAGTGTCTGGCACTTCTCAGTGATAGCCACAAATTTCTTTTTCAGGTTCTTATTCTCCTTTGAAAACTTCTGAAAGAGTTTCACTTTCTCAGTAAAAAATAACAAGAACTTATGGCCAGAGGATCTTGGCAGTACAACAATGATTTGTAAAAAGTGGAAAAGCCAGAAATCTGAAAACCGCTTAATCCTAATTAGGTTTGCAGGGAGGCTGGCACCCATCTCAGCCAACTCTGGGCAAGGGCAGAGTACACGCCGGACAGCTCACCAGGCCAGAGGGAGACCCAATGGCCTATTCTTTACGAATGGCAGCAATGGTTCTTTTACATACCTCTCACCTGCCGATGATGATGATGATCCATGAGGACAGAAATCTCCACTCACAAACTGTGATGATTTTTCACTGTGAATTAACTCAATTCATTTTCTGTAACCGCTTCATCCTAATTAGGGTCACGGGGAGGCTGGTGCCCATCCCAGCCAACTCAGGGCAAGGGCAGAGTACACCCTGGACAGCTCGCCAGGCCATCGCAGGGTGGAAACACGCTGACGGCTTTGCAGCTACTCTTGTCGAAAGTCAGCAATGGTTCTTTTACACGAACCTCACACCATAGACAGTGAGAGACATGGCCGGCCTTTGATAACCCAGTTAGCTCCACTGGGAGGGGACGACGACAATGACAACCTTGTGGAGAGTGGGACTCAAACCCCCAACCTTTGGATCAGCGATCCAGCGCCTTATACCACTAGACCACCACTGCCCCTAGTGAATTAACTCTTTTCTTGAAATGATTTTGAACTACAATTACCTTTACAGTTATGAAATAACCAACTAGACTACTACATGATAAACTCGTCAAGCTTCTGCTACATCACAGACATCAAGCTCATTCCACAAAGGGCCATGTGACTGCAGGGTTTTGTCTCAACCAATCAGCAGCACACCTGACTTTGCTCATAAAACAAACATCTGAGTCTTCAGGCAGTTGATTGGTCAGTCTCTGTAAATAGCACACAGATTGATCAATCAACCGCCTGAAGACTCAGACTGTTTAAATGAGCAAAGTCAGGTGTGCTGCTGCTTGTTTGAGACAGAACCTGCAGTCACATGGCCCTTTGTGGAATGTGTTCGATACTCCTGTACTGCGTGGGTTGTATTTTTATCTGGTTTCACTCAAATGCTGACAGGTGTCTTCGGTTCCTCTCAAGGTTTCTTCCTTGTGTTGACTGAGCAAGTTTTTCCTTGCCACCATCATCGCAGTGTTTCTCATTGGGGATGTTTAAGGTTTGTAGAAAAATTTTACATTCTTTACCAAATTTGATTTTACTATGTAAAACAGTTTTATGTCAGTGTCACTTGTATATATATATATATATATATATATATATATATATATATATATATATATATATATATATATATATATATATATATATATATAAAAAACCATACAAATAAAATTGAAACATGTAAAAGAACCATTGCTGACTTTCAACAAGAGTCGCCGCAAAGCCGTCAGCATGTTTCCGCCCTGCGATGCCCTAGCGAGCTGTCCAGGGTACTTGGCCCTCGCCTGGAGTCGGCTGGGATGGGCACCAGCCTCCCAGTGACCGTAATTGGAATTAAGTGGTTACAGAAAATGAACTGAACAAATAAAATTGAATTCATTCATTCATTATCTGAACTTCTTCCGTCTTGCTTAACTCGGCAAGGACAGAGTACACCCTGGACATCTCGCCAGGCCATTGCGGAAAATTAAACTGAATTGAATTATTATACTCGGAGTATAATTACAGTGAACCATATAGTCAAGTACTACACTAAGAGTGCGCTTACTCTCCACCTGTAGGAAAACATGCAGGACCTCAAGGACTGTGTGCTTGATCAATCGCATCCTTCACCCTGTCGGTCTCTTGGGATAAAACATGCTGGTTCCATTCCCTTCAAAGCTTATATGCTAGTCTGCTGGATCAAGCCTTCAGAATTCAGACATGTATATCAGAATCCAAAGGGGCAGTGGTGGTCTAGTGGTATAGGGCGCTGGATCGCTGATCCAAAAGGTTGGGGGTTCGAGTCCCACTCTCCACAAGGTTGTCATTGTCCCCCCCAGTGCAGCTAACTGGGTTATCGAAGGCGGGCCATGTCTCTCACTGTCTATGGTGTGAGGCATGTAAAAGAACCAATGCTGATATTCGTAAAGAGTAGCTGCAAAGTCATCAGCGTGTTTCTGTCCCTTGCTAAAAAAAGGGTTGTGACAGGAAGGGCATCCGCGGTAAAACCTCTGCCAAATCAAATGTCCGAATCAGATGATTCGCTGTGGCGACTCCTGAGTAAAAGGGAAAAAAGCCGAAAGGAAGACCGACATATCAGAATCCAAAGAAATATGCAGTTCCAGGGGATCCAGGGAGAGGTTGTCTTTCAATGATCTTCTGATTGAACTTCATGGTTTTGGTATAGTGGTTGTGGGCCGTGGCGTTCTGTGGCACGTAATTTTCCATAGAGGACTGGAGTTGCGCAATCCAACGGAGGGGAGGAGCAACACAGACATGTTGGGGCTTGTCTGGGCTTGCCTGGGCTTGTTCAGGCTTGTACCAGAGAGAAAACAACTTGTTGGGGGAATCTATATTAAGGACCTGTGGCCGAATGGCTAGGGGGCTCTTCCATTCTCCTCGTGGCTCTTCGGGTGGATCATGGCACACGCTTCACCTAAGTTTCGTTGTTTGGGACTTCATCGACACAGTCCAGCATCCACGTCCACGCACAGCCCACGCGAGGATGGTCATCAGTGGTTTCGTCCGACACGCGGGATGGCAAGTCCCTGCCAGCACACGCGCCATCACTAAATTTACCCTGCTGCAGGGACTTGGTGACTATGGGACCCTTGGTTAATTTGTATATGGTTTAGGTCCAAGTTGTACATAATGAGAATTTTGTCTTATTTTGTTCATATTATTAAATTGTACATAGTTAATGTCGTGGTCTGTTGTGCTTTGCTGGTTTCACAGGGCGATTTCAATCCTCTAAATTTTCCTATCCGTAACAAGTGGGGGCTCGTCCGATAGAATCCATTAGGCATACGAAACAAGGAGGTAAATTCTCAAGATGAGGTGCTTATTAACCGAGTGCGACGTCTGCACAGAGAAATCCTAGTCCGAGGTCTTTAGTACAGGTTGAGCCAATGGTGAGGCTTATGCACAAAGACAGAGGGCTGAAATTCATTTGTATGGATCAAACAAATGAGATTTATAAGTTGTTTATTTAAATGGTACATGTATTTTCAAATCACAGCTTTTTTACCTTGATATCAGGATCTGCTCATTGCACACTTCTGAACAACGTGTCTTCAACCATGTCTGTGAGTTTTGGTAGATTTTTGTTTGTTTGTTTGTTTGTTTTCCCTTCCATGACAAACAAGTGTTTTTCAACAAGCTTTCCAGTCTCAGGACTTGATAAACTCTTTATACCTTTTGGATATTTTTTGGTATTCCTTTTTCCCGTGAGAAAATTACTGGTGAAATATGCATCACTTCATAAGCAGTTTATTGCCGGAGCATCACTCCAATCAGATTGCTTATCCTGTTACTGCCATTTAAATGAATTTATTTTAAGTATGTAAAGCACTTCATAGCTTTTTATCATGTTAGCTTCTATGTGTATGATAAGTATAATACAAACGAACATGGATTAATTAACTGATTGTACAGTCCATGGAAACGTCTCATCCGTCAACCTGTCCATCACCAATGAACACAAGAAACGGCTCAAAGCAATCCCTGATGCAATCCCTGCAGCTCAACCCTGAAACAGTTCATCATTCCTACTGCACACTGTCCCATTCCCAATGCCACACTATGCTCATCTATATTCTTCACCACCCTCCCCGCTTCCTCGTACAGTACTATAACTTCTCATAAATATTTTCTAAGTCTACGCGCACACATTGCAACTTCTATTTATTTCCGTCTCAATACTCAAGGCGAAATTTGCATGTGTAGTGCCCTTTCTTGACATGAAACTAATTACGCTGCGAATTATCAGCCAGCATCCTTCACATAAATGGATTTTACTCACAGATAGGACTCCAGATTTTGGGTTTCCAGATTTAATGACTGCTGGCTGAAAAGCTGTTGTCAATATCATATGCTAATATGCCAAAAGGCCTGTCAGATAGCAGCAATAACAACACACACACATGCACACACAGACAGAGAGAGAGAGAGAATTACTGCAATGCCCATGTTGTTCATGGTACTCTCCACAAGAGTGCAGTGTTGTTCAGAGGTAAAGGAGAAAACAACAGCTGTCTCTAACAGTGTTAAATCACTATCGAATTCAGATGTGCTTGCTTCATTTGTACAGTATTTATAAAAAATGAAAGAGACAAGGAATAAACAGAATGGTCTCCCGTGCTAAATGCGCCAGTCCATTCCGATTACCGCACAAATCCCTATATCTTCAGCGAAGACAACAGAGTTGGACCAAAATCACTCCCTGACACAAATGTCCTTCGTGTGCACTTTCTGATTAAAGATCTTATTTAAATGTGATTTTATGTAAACTAAAATGTGCCTTTTAAAAAACAAAACAAACAAACAAACAAAAAAAACCCCCATCCGGTTGTGTCTGTGCTGCATCAGTGTTAGCTGAGCTAGCAGGACAGCAGAGCATCTGGTCCAGCTGGCATTGCATAATCCTCCTTTAGTTATAAACATATGATCTCCTGCCTGCCATATGAACAGTGCTACAGCCGCTGTGACAATCTGTGATTAAGATTCGGCAAAAGGCCACCTCTGCTTTACCCTCCACTCCAAAGCTACCTGATGAAATAGAATGTGATTGGCAGCGCTTCAGGGATGACACATTCCAGATGGCTGCTAAACTCTAAGTATTTAATGCATGGCTTAAATATATGCACACTGTATGCTATTAGAAAGAATTTGAATGAGATTTGTAGGTGGTTTTGTTGTTTTTTTTTATGTTAATTAGAAATTTTAAATCGAAATTAGCAGTCAAATGGTATGATAATAATTTATTAAATATTAACTTATGTTTGGATAAAATTAACTTCTTTCTCATTTCACTATATAACTGACCACTTCTGCTACAATTCCTCTCTTTGTATAAAGATAATTGACATGTGACACAATATCCCCATTGCAGCTAACTGGGTGATTGAAGGCCGGCCATATGTCGCTCACTGTTTGCGGTGGGAATGTAAAAGAACCATTGCTGACTTTTGTAAAGAGTAGCTGCATAGCAGTCAGCGTGATTCTGCCCTGCGATGGCCTGTCGAGCTGTCCAGGGTGTAGTCTGTCCTTGCCCAGAGTCGGCTGAGATGGGCGCCAGTCTCCCTGCGACCCTAATTAGGATTATTCGGTTCAGAAAATGAATGAATGAATTTGTACAATATGCCAACTTGTCCATGAGTACTATCTCTGCACCAACTAGAATTTTTTTTTTCTTCTTGGCTTGTCTAGATTTAAATGACCTAAAAATTACTTAAAGGTGTTTCTGTCTGGTACCGCTGGAGCTTGAGTCTAGACACCTCTGGTATAATAAATTTACAATATAGGTGAGGAAGTGTGGAGTTTCAGTGTAGGCTCAGTGGCTAAGGCTCTGGATTACTGACCCAGATGAATGTTATAGGCTCAAGCCCAGTACCGCCAAGCTGCAACTGTGGGGTGCCTTAAACAAGCCCCTCATCCCTCATCTGCTCAAAGCTGACTGGTGACATAAACTGACTGCTTTGGTTTAATAATGATAGTGTATGCAGGGTGCTTTAGCAACATACAAGTACGTGACTCAAAATGTGAATGCGCTATTAAGTGTAGGCTGCTACCTGGAAGTGCACTCACTGAACAGGACTGCAAAAGCAAAGTCTGTTCATGTTACAGCAGTGACACATTTTTACGTCTTCAACAGCAAAGAGCTGTACAAACATTCACCAATCACGCACAGCCATCTCACTTCTGAAACACTTCTGAGCATAGGAATTTTATCAGGTGAGAAAAATACAACTTCAGTTTTATTGTCATTAATTTGGATTAAAAATAAAACAAAACCTTTTGTATTAAAAAAATTGAGTGAGATGACCGATAACTTTGAAGAACAACCTGCTATACCGAAAGGTTTATAAAACAACACTTAAAAAGAGATGGGTGCAGGTAGGTGAAAAAAATTTGAATCGATTTTATAGTGAAAACCTGAAGTTGGCCAAGAAATGTGTTGCACTCACATTTTTTTTTAAATACAGTGGTACCTCACCTTACAAAGAACCCAACAAATGAAAAATCCAGGTTACGAAACGCATTTACCTAAAATTTCCGTCTCTGAATACGAAATAAATTCACGTTACAAAACGCGTCATCTCAAAAATTCAAACAATACGTGAGTTGCTCTCCCATTGGCTATCTCCCAACATGACGCCTCGATGGCCTCCCATTGGCTGTTATGGAGCTGCACCTTCATTATACCCATGATGCAGCTCCCGCCGATTGGCTATTATGGAGCTGTATCTCCATAATGGGCAGTAGTGGTCTAGTGGTTAAGGTGCAGGATCACCAATCCTAAGGTTGGGGGTTCGAGTCCCCCCAGTGCAGCAAACTGGGTTATCAAAGGCAGGCCATGTCTTTCACTGTCGATGGTGAGAGGCATGTAAAAGAACCATTGCTGACTTTTGTAAAGAGTAGGCTGCAAAGCCGTCAGCGTGTTTCTACTCAAACCACTCACCAACCCATATTGAACCAGCGTGGTGCATTATGGTTGAAACGCACAACTATGAAGGTTGTGGAGGCCATCTGCCAACAGTGGCATGACAGACTGATGATGATGATCTCCAGAATACCCATGATGTTTTTCGTGTGTGCCTTTAACCCATTGTTTGTCACGGAGTTTGAACACACGTAAAGGACAGAGTTACTGTTTCGTGAGTTTTTCGAGTGTGCTCATTGCAACTTTATTTTTTGGCTCGGGCTTTTAACCTTGCATAAACATTTGTAAGATTATAACTCTGTTAAGATGACATGGTCAACACACAAGCGCGTGTGATTCCCGGTGAAAGTGATTCCCAGTGCGAGTGAAAAGAAGAAGCGGGCTCGTGGCATGCGGTTGAGTGATATCACAAAGGAATACGGCCAAACCCGTCTACCATCGGTACGATATTGAAGCAGAAGGAGGCCTTAAAAGGTATACCTTTATAATTTTTAAAGGGTTTAGGGGGTAGTATTGGGAGCCTTGGAACAAATCAGGCCTTTTACATGTAAAATGCTACTCAACTTTAAAAAATCAGGTTACGAAATGACTTCTGGAACGGATTAATTTCGTAAGGTGCGGTAGCAGTGTACTAAAATACTTTAAGAGGTCATGCTATGCTTGGTTACCACATCCGCCACACAGCAAGTTTGGGGTTTGAGGTCTGTGTGTTCTCCCTGTGTTGCATTGGTTTCCTTCGGTTACTCCGGTTTCCTCCCACAGTCCTGAGACATGCACATTATTCTAATTGGCTGTTCAAGATTGCCTCTGTGTGAGTGTGTGCGCGCGTGTGTGTGTGTTGACCGCTCAGGGTTCACTCCACCTTCGCCTAGATTTAGTTGAGAGAGGTTCCAGTCTCCCTGCAACCCTAGTGGGAGATTGGGCAGTTCAATGAATAAATGAATGAATAAAAGCATGATATGCCTGTCAGAGGACTCCTGCAAACTGCTAATATCCCATTGCACCCATCTCACCAGTTTCCTCCTCATTGTGAAATTATTTAAACTGCATAAAACGATACTGATATCAATTAAGTCCATATTTCATGGTGGGATAATTTTTTCTTTTCACAAAGACCTGCATCTGACATATATATGACTGAATTTTGCGTTGAACATTATAGGTTCAGCATCAGACATAAGCTTCCTTCCTTTATACAGTGACGCCAAGGCTCTTGACACAGATAAGAAGTGTCAGTCACAGAGACGGTAAATCAACCTTCAGCTTGAATACACATTAAATAAGCAACGCATATGGCAACAAATACACCCCCCCAGTGCAGCTAACTGGTTTATCTAAGGACGGCCATGTCTCTCACTGTCTATAGTGTGAGGTTCATGTAAAAGAACCACTGCTGACTTTCGACAAGAGTAGCTGCAAAGCCGTCAGCGTGTTTCTAATCGGGAGTCGGAGTCCCCTCAGGCAGTTTGTTCACAGTAACGTTCTGGTAACTCCTGTAGCGGCACTGGAACCCAGTCGTATCGGCACTTGCCCTTCCATTGGATCCTTCCGGTGGTGCCGAGAGGGGGGGGGGACTTGCTGCCTGGGTACCAGCCTCTCCTCCATTTCTCCCTATGCCGGCTCTGCGCACTGGAGAGTTTCGCCAGCAGGGATACCAGCCAGAGCACAGCCATAGTCCTTTGGGACTGACTGAGGCCTACATATGTGTATATGTATGTGTACATGTGTATGTGTGTATCTTTTTTTTTTTTTTTTTTTTTTTTTTTTTTTTTTTTTTTTCTCAGTTGATTGAAGCGTTATAATTGAGTTGGAAGTCCAATCTACTATAACAATATTTGTTAAACCTGTTAATCAGAGAGATAAACGGATGCACAAGAATTGTGTTGTGGGAAATATTTTAAGTAAATAGTGTCACCTAGTTATTGAAAAGAGCAAAAACATAAGGAGTTTGGATTTCTGTCAGATTTACTTTGAGCTTTAAGCTGGTTAACAGAACAACACACTTCTCTCAGACATGTAGGCAATATTAAACCACGAGGACAGAGTTCAACTATTATTATTATTATTCAACAAAAGTTCATTTTTTTCTGTATAAATATGATGTAAAGCATCAGATTGTCTCTTCTTCTTCTTTTCCTTTCAGCTTTTCCCTTCAGGGTTCGCCAAAGCGAATCATCTGCCTCCATCTCACCCTATCCTTTGCATCTTCTTCTCTTATACCAACGACCTTCGTGTCCTCCTTCATCACATCGTCACGTAAGTGGTCTGTCTGTCTGTCTTCCTTTCGGTTTTTTCCCTTTTACTCGGGAGTCGCCACAGTGAATCATCTGATTCGCACATTTGATTTGGCAGAGGTTTTTACGTCGGATGCCCTTCCTGTCACAACCCTTTTTAGCAAGGGACAGAAACACATTGACGGCTTTGCAGCTACTCTTTACGAAAGTCAGCAATGGTTCTTTTACATGAACCTCTCACCATAGACAGTGACAGACATGGCCCGCCTTTGATAACCCAGTTAGATCCACTGGGGGGGGGGGGGGGGGGGAGTGACAACCTTGTGGAGAGTGGGACTCGAACCCCCAACCTTTGGATCAGCGCTCCAGCGCCCTATGGTAAAAGTAGATATACATAACCCAATTAAACAACTAACACACAAATATATTATACTCTCATTTTTTTAATTTAGGAAAATTACCCAATATTATATGAGTCATAAATGTGTGTAAACCTTTTGCTTTCAGATCCCATTGTACAGTAATAACTGTAAACATTTGTTGTAACTGTTATTGAACATTTACCGAATTACCTCTGGAAGACTATTCAGTGACATCCACCTCGCTCCCGCAAATAATTAATTATATTGTACTTTATTTATATATTTCAAAACAGATAAAAACTATTACGATCGCTAAGATACCGAACTTATCATTTACTTATTTGTCATATAAACTGTTCTCTAAATGGGGCAGTGGTGGTCTAGTGGTATAGGGTGCTGGATCACTGATCCAAAGGTTGGGGGTTCGAGTCCCACTCTCCACAAGGTTGTCACTACCCCCCCAGTGGAGCTAACTGGGTTATCAAAGGCCGGCCATGTCTCTCACTGTCTATGGTGTGAGGCATGTAAAAGAACCATTGCTGACTTTCGTAAAGAGTAGCTGCAAAGCCGTCAGCGTGTTTCCACCCTGCGATGGCCTGGCGAGCTGTCCAGGGTGTACTCTGCCCTCGCCCGAAGTTGGCTGGGATGGGCGCCAGCCTCCCCACGACCCAAATTAGGATTAAGCGGGTACAGAAAATGAACTGTTCTCTAAACAATTCTAAGGAAGTGCTATCTACGTATATGATTATCGTAGAAACTGTTGGATTCCCCCTTCACATTTTCAGTTCATTAGACAAAATATTCAATTACATTCCATACGTAAGACACAAGTTTTTTGATTGCAACTAACACAATGCTTCTTATTGAGTTCACCACATCGGGTTATACGAATTAAGGAAGAAAAAACATGTTTATGGGGTAAAAGGTGATTATAGATGTATTTCTGTGTTCGTTAAGAATGTATGAGTAGAAATGAATCCAGTGGCAGCATGGTGGAGTAGTGTTTAGCACATCTGCCTCACGGTCTTAGGCGGCACGGTGGCGTAGTGGTTAGCATGTCTATGTCACAGCAAGAAGGCCGGGGTTTGATTCCCAGCCTGGGTGTTTCTGTGTGGAGTTTGCATGTTTTCCCCGTGCTCATGTGGATTTCCTCCGGGCATGCCGGTTTCCTCCCACAGTCCAAAAACATGCACAGTAGGTTAATTGGCTGTTCAAATCAGCCCTGGGTGTGAGTGTGAGTATGAATTGTTTTGAGTGTTGGCCCTGCGATGGCATGGTGAGCTGTCCAGGGTGTAACTCGGCCACACCTAGAGTCGGCTGAGATGGGTGCCAGCCTCCTGGTGACCCTACTAGGATTAAGCGGTTCAGAAAATGAATGAATGAATGAGAAATTAATACATTTATAGCATCTGGTAGACTCTCCTATTTATATAAACTTACAACTGTCATTTTTATACAACAGAGCAATTGAGGGTTAAGGGCCTTGTTCAGGGGCCCAGCAGTGGTGGTACTAGGGATTGAACCCCTGACTATCGGATCAGAAACCATTACCTTAACTACTGAGCCAGATTCTCTTACTTGAACCCAATTACAAATGCATTTACATATTCCTGCTTCTCATTACTGTCCACTGTGATTTTAAGTCAGACCTGAATTATAATTAAGGATAAGTATCGCCTGTCGTTCCTTGGACATGAGGTCAGTGTGGGCCCCTGCTTGCTGTTGAATACAAACGAGGAGCCTTATAGTGTCTCTAGTCTGACTTTGGCTGGTGTTATCAGAGTATCGCAGCTCCTTTTTAGGGCTGAATCAACTTCAGCACCGGCGGAAACAAATAAATTACTTCTCTCAAAACTCCCCGACATTTCCCGACTATGGTTTGTAGCAAAGGCAGGGCGGGTCAAAACTGAGTTTTCTTTTCACAGCCTTTCACTAACTGCTTTCTGTGTTCATTTGTGTCACCTGTCTTTTTAGCAAGCTTGCCTGCCTACTTTAGTTAGACTCTGGTTTTGTTCTGTGCGAATCTAAGTGGTGGGAGATGAGTTTTTTTTTTTTTTGTATTTGAATTTCATTATCCATAATTTCCTTTTTTTAATGCCACAAGTCCACATGCAAGTGAGCGAGAGCAATACCCAAGGGCCAATCAGCATCAACTCAGTGATGTGGCTGCCTTAGAAGAGTTTCCTGTCCTCTGGACATGGACCAACCATCCAAATCAGGTTCCACGACTATGGTGTTCCACTATATAAAAAAAACAAACAAACAAAAAAACTATAACTGTTGAAATGGGACAGAACCAAATGCTGCTCTAAGGTGGTACTCGACGTTGATGCCGAATGTACTGTACTCCAGTGTTGGATATGAATTGGGTGATGCTGGGAAAAAGATGATGATTCACTATACTTAACAGTTACGCTTCCATTTAAGCCACCACTGCTGTGTGACGTAGCTGAATAATCTCTCCGAGGAGCTGCTTGAGTATAAAAAGAGATAAATATCCATAATCCCATCGGCAAGTAGATGAGTGTGAGTTGTCAGGTAGAACAAGAGCAAAAAAAAAAGAAGATTATAGTGAAGTATTCAGCCAAAACCACAAAATAACTGTCATCAGAGAGCAAAAGCAACAGAAGGTGGTGCTTTGGGTAAAAATAAATAAATAAATACAGAATGGGAAACACCAAAAGCAGCGCTTTGTCAAAGGAGATTCTGGAGGATTTAAAAATGAACACCAAATACAGTGAAGCCGAGCTGAGTGCCTGGTACACCACCTTTCTGAAAGAGTGTCCCAGTGGGCGAATCACGAAGGAGCAGTTTGAGGGCATCTATGCGAGCTTCTTTCCCGATGCTGACCCCACTGCGTATGCACGGCACGTTTTCCGTAGCTTTGATCTCAACGCTGACGGCACGCTGGACTTTAAGGAATACATAATTGCACTGCATTTAACTTCCTCAGGGAAAACTCTGCACAAGCTTGAGTGGGCCTTTGCTCTGTATGACGTTGATGGAAACGGAACCATCAGCAAAAATGAGGTTCAGGAGATTGTTAAGGTGTGTATATATGTACATAGTATAAATATATATATATATATTTCACTCGAGTGCAAACTGACTGCAGAGTATAAAAGTATAATTTACCCGTGATTATATTGGCTTTGGGGTTAACGGGTGCTAGTATGATGCCTTTGAAGTGTGTTTTGCCTTTTGCATTTTGTTTAGGTTATTACATCCCATAATCTATTTGTCTTAAATGATACTGTATTTATATTCTTTATTTTTGATTCTGCATAAATCTAGGCAATTTTTAACATGATCTCTGTTGAGGACCAGCAAAAACTTCCCGAGGATGAAAACACACCAGAAAAGAGAGCAGACAAAATATGGAACTTTTTCCAAAAGAAAGACGACGGTAACTACAAAAAAATGATATAGAATAATATGTCTGAATAACACGACAATCTTTTTTAAGTCTGTATTATAAGTCAGCCAGTTAAAAATATTGTTAATAAAAGAAATTGTTTTTATTTGAATATTAATCAGTAATGGGAATGTAATGTTCTCCCAATCTTTCACTGGCTTTGCAGATAAGATTGCAGAGGGTGAGTTCATTCAGGGAGTGATGGACAACAAAGACATTTTGAGACTAATACAGTTCGACGAGCCAAAGAAGATACAGGATAAACTGAAAGAAAAGAAACCATAACATTCGCACCAATTTCTCCTGAGACTGTTCACTGTTCATTATCTGTTTACGCAGCTAAACTTCTTTGCCAGTCTGGCGCTGTTCGCTCAAAAGGACCATCTCTCGCTCTCTCTGTGTGTGTGTGTGTGTGTGTGTGTGTGCGTGTGCACGCGTATGTGTGTGTGTGTGCGTGCGTGTGTGTATGTGTGGGTATGTAAAATTGTGTATATTGTATTGTATAGTTATTATAGCTGAGCCATGAGCCTGTCCAACCATCTGTATTCCCAGTACACAACTACACACGTACCTGCTGTGTGTCAGTGTATGGCCAGCATATCCTCCACTTTCACTTGGGACTCATTACCAAAGCATCTACCATGCACTCCATGTATTTATGTATTTGTTTTATTTGTTTGACAAAAAAATGACTGGTAATTAAAAAGTGATAATTAGGATAAATGAAAGTAATTAGGCTCAGGTTAGCAATCCCTCTGGCATCATCAATCCTCTTAAAATCTGAAGGTCAATCCAGGCAAGCTCTCATGACCCACGAGTAGTATTCACTGTATTTCTTTCAGTCTTTTTTATTAACAAAAATAAATAACCCAATTAATCATATTTAAGTATTTGCTGGATTTGTTTTTGTTTCATTTTTTTTTGTTGTTTTTACAACAAGCTTTTTAGCTAAAATAGCAAAACAATTCATCACCGCGCCAAAAAAAACACCCCCTGAATTTTCCCCACAGTTTTCCTTTCTACCCATGTGACTTTTTTTTAGGTTTTCCAGACTGTAAATGCATTCACTTCTCTTTTCCTTTAGTGGACCATCTGAATGTATATTCATGTGCCCTGTGGAATAACCTGGATGTACACTAGGGCACGATGTCTGCAATCTCCGTGATTTGTGAGAGTCCTGATGAGTGTGGGGGAGGGACTTGGTGTAGAGGGAACTTGATGGATGATTGCTGTGCTCGTGACATATACGTAATTGATTACAGTATTATAATATATTATTGTTTGATTGATAGGATGTGGCAATCATAGTAGAGCTTAATAGACCATGACAGATGTTGATGTGCCATCGTAGGGGATCTAGAAATTGGAAGCCCCATTCAAGTTTCAGTTCTGGGATGCACCATTCCTCCTTTTTAATCCCCAGTTGTGCTACCCGTGTTCATAAATCGTGGCGCTCCATGCACTTCAGTATGATAATATCGAACATCATGCTTCAGTGTAAATCCAGTGTACACAGTAAGAGCTTGACTATGTATTATAATGTCTGCTCTTTCACCCGGTCTATCAATTCATTTCAAACACGTAGTGGAGTCTTGGTGGCGATGGCGGTGTTGTTGGTGTTGGAATGAGGATTGCCTCTATCCGCCTGATCATTATTGACATTTTCGTCATCCGTTTAATTTTTGATATTTTCAATACATTGAAATACAGTGCTGCTTTTTCCCTGTGGAAGAAATTAACTCTGCACTCCAACTCTCTTCTGGCTGTCCATACGAGGAGGTGGTATTTATTTTACTTGATACATTTAGACACCATTTCATGCATTTCACCTCAGCGTTTTGGGTAGAATTAAGACTTGAGTCCTTATTGGGAGGGGGGGGGTGTTCAGTTGAGTCTGGTTCCTGGTGCATTATGGTTTTTTTATATACTGTGTGTTATGCATTTATAGGATTATATATTTTATAGATGTAGGCTTTATAGATTTTGGAAATTCACAAGCTAAATGCAAGGCAGTCTAATGTCACTGTGCTCATCGGGGATGTGTAGAGTTTGTAGAGACATGTTTAAATTCTTCACCAAATTTGCTTTTACTCTGATAAAGTGCGACCATGTCCATTATAAAAAGTACTATACTAATAAAACTGAATTCAATTGAAATAGGATTTTATATATATATATAAAATATTTAGTCACATAATTTAAGAATATGATACTGGGCTGCATTGGTGGTGGTGCAGAATGCTCTGGGTTCGAATCTCATAACCAAGTAGTGTAATTTGGGGTGGGGGTGGAGAAGAATTTGTACTGTGTTTGCACGTGGGTTTCCTCTGGGTGCTCAGCCCCCCGTCCAAAAACATGCACGGTAGGCCGATTGGCTATTCCAAATTGTCCCAAGGTGAGTGTGAGTATGAAAGGTTGTGTGAATGTTGGCTCTGAGATGGCCTAGCAAGCTATCCAAGTTATGACTCTTACTTGCCCAGGGTCGGCTGAGATTGGTGCCAGACTTATGACTCTAGTTAGAATTAAATGGTTCAGAAAATGAATGAATGATATCGGGCTGCATTGGTGGTGCAGAATGCTCTAGGTTCAAATCCCATGAACAAGTCAGGTGACTTTATTTGTCCGATATAAGTCATGGTACTGTTGTGTAACAGTTCTAGGTGCAGCTTCAGATTTGATATTAAATTCTTGGCATGTTGTTGCTCTGCCTACGAAGGTTTGGGAGCATCGTGATAAATGCATGGGCACATTCATTGTTTTAGGTTGGGCTAATGTGATGATCTGCTTTTAAGGGTGAAATACTAAGATGCTGGAGCTAACTGGACATAATTAAATTGTAGGAGGACTGTCAGAAGGCTTCGTCTCATCTCCTTTAGGGGGATCCGTCTTGGGCAATTACATTCGCTGCTTGACGACTATCGCACCAGAGCCGAGCGGGTTTGGGCAAGTCAAGTCCATTACAGTTTCTGCCGGCGTATTACTGAGGTAGGATTGCACCTCCTAGCGGTTTCTTTGAGGCCAGAAGCCAGAGGATTTTGGCCTGATGATAACCTCTGGACCCATTGAACTCTGTGTATCCAGTCAGCTGGTCCAGCAAATCAGATTGTTCTGGTTGGCAAAACAAAACGAAGGCACTATTGTGCTGGAATTACTAGATTATTTTCTTTACAATTGTTGTGTCCCAGAGAGCACAAAGCCATTTGTTAAAGATTCAGGCAACAAAACATTAAACAGACAAAGCGCTCTAAATGGACATCCTTGAATGATATATATTATACAATTGACACACTATATAGATAGCGGGGCAGTGGTGGTCTAGTGGTGGTCTAGTGGTATAGGGCGCTGGACCGCTGATCCAAAGGTTGTGGGTTCGAGTCCCACTCTCCACAAGGTTGTCACTGTCCCCGCCAGTGCAGCCACCTGGATTATCAAAGGCGGGCCATGTCTCTCACTGTCTATGGTGAGAGGCATGTAAAAGAACCATTGCTGACTTTCGTAAAGAGTCGCTGCAAAGTCGTCAGCGTGTTTCTGTCCCTTGCTAAAAAGGGTTGTGACAGGAAGGGCATCCGACGTAAAATCAAATCCTCTGCCAAATCAAATGTGCGAATCAGATGATTCGCTGTGGCGACTCCCGAGTAAAAGGGAAAAAGCCGAAAGGAAGCCAGACAGACAGACAGACCATATAGATAGAGAACTTGTTACAGCATTCAATATTCACCTCACATCTGCATATCACACATCCGAGTTCTCATCTCACATATCCTAGTTCTTCGTCCAAGCACTTCCTCGTGAGGTTTCTCTCCTTCATGTTTAAATGGTATTTAATTATTTATCTAACCTGGTGATTCCTGTAAAGTTCCATATTATAAAACGTCATGTACAGGTTAATGGTCATTAAAGTCCAGGCTAATACATTAGACCGTTGAAAAAAATCCAAAAAGTTCCCTAATTTTCCCAGTTCTTATCAGCGATATGGATCAGGAAGCTTCTCTCTGCCAGCAACCAGTTATTATATTATCACAATGCAATTGCATCCCTTATTACATTCATTCATTTGCAAAACTGCTTAGTTCTATTAGGGTTGTATGGCGACTGGGGCCTGTCTCAGCCAACCTGGGGTGAAGGAGGTGTGCAGCCTAAAAAGCTCATCTGTCCATCGCAATGTCAACACACACACACACACACACACACACACACACACACACACACACACACACACACTCGATTCATACTCACAGGTGGGTGCACTTTGGGATAACCAGTTAGCATAATATGCATGTTTTTGGCCTGTAGGAGGGACTGCCTAAAGGACGCATACCCTGAACCTTCTTGCTGTGAGGCATCTGTACTAGCCACTTCCCCACTACTGTGCCGGTTTTATCCAAGTTTGCAAATTGTTTTGAGTTTGTTGTCAGTAGTTCACGTGACGCTTCTACTGTGCTGCGCTATCTTTTCCTTTCTTTTGTCAAGTGGCAATAAAAACAGTCAGTGGGTCTACAAGCCAGACGAGGCCAACTGGGGCATGAGGGCGTAAATTCCATTAGATCCTCTGATTTAAACATTTAGCTCCATGGTATCTTTGTAACTGGTGTCCAAATATGTGTTTATAAGACAACCAGCATTAGTGAATAATAGTGAACCCAAAACATTCATTAAGCTTATTGTGATCCATTATTTGGTGTAAATAAAGATCTGTATCAGTATAAAATTGTGTGTTCAGTTGCGTTTTTTTGTGACCCACTAGCTCAGTTAAATGACAGATAGATCAAGGTAAAAAAAAAAAAAAAAAAAAAAAAAAAAAGGAAATTATGTGTAACAGCTTAAGGCGTCAATACTTGTAATGTAACCATGTTGTGCACTGCTGTATTGCTCTTTCCAAAATATCCATTTTTGTTTTCAGTGGATTTACTCTAGGCAGTTTTTTTCTATAGGTCAGGTGATTATTTATTTTTTTTTTTTTGGCCTTCCAGGGGCCTTTGGCATTATCCTGAAAATGTTACAAGCACTTCCATCAAAATATACGGGGGCTGATGAGCTAGCTTTAGAGCCAGGAGAGTGTGTTTTCCATTCATAGAAAGGATGATCATGTTGAAAATGACCTCAGATCAACACCAGATCAAATTAACTCCTGCGATTGTAAAGGCATCTATGAGGCAGCTTGGCCTAATTGCTTTTACCATAGAGTTCTTTGGAAGTAAAAATGTACATGGAAATAGCAACATATATATTGCAGATACTCACGTATAGTGCATATATATATATATATATATATATATATATATATATATATATATATATATATATATTTCCTCCAAAAAAATTATTGTGATACACCGTTGCTAAAATCTGCCCAAATGGTCTCAGGATGGCTATGGTAATCTCAGACAACACATCTCCTGTATCACTCGGCTATGTGAGACCTTAGCATAAGACGGGGTGGATGGCTTTCACAGCGAAGCAGTGTAGTACAGCATGGAATCCACTGATATTTAAGTGTGAAATAAAAGCACAAGTGCTTTTAGCTTGAGGTGCAAAGTCCCAGGTTACAAACCTCACATAGCCTTGAGATGCCCATGGCTCACCCCGGGACAATAGTGGGATTGTGGCTATTGTCCTGGTTATTAAGACAATGTAAGGTGATACGTTTTTAACACACGTGTAATGGTCCTGTTTTTTGTTTTTATGGAAAATAAAATGTAGTTGAAACAATATATTGTTATTTCTTTATTTCTATGATGTCATGAATATATCAAACAGAAACATAATGATTCCATTAATATGTTGTATTAATGGGGGCCATTATTTGAAAGAAAATCAATCAGCTTGGCGCATTATATAAAAAGGCATTTAGTTACATACACAGACACTTTAGTGTAACTTTAAAAAAATACACAAAATGCACAACAAGGACTTGTATGAATATGAATTATGCAAAATGTAATTTGGAGGTGGACAATGCTAAACATGCAAAACTGTTTAAAGGTACCAGCTACACTCAATGTTAAGCAAGACAGAACCGGAAGTTAGTCAAAAATTAACTTGATTTAAAAAAAAAAAAAAAAAAAAAAGCTTTTGTGTACTACCTGAAAATGTTTGAGCATGTGCCCTGTGTGATAGCCCATGCAGCCATCAGCATCCTACTGCCCCGTGATGGCCTGAAGAACTTCACGGTGGACTCTGCCCTCGCCTGGAGTCAGCTGCAATGGGAGCCAGCCTCACAGGATTAGGCGGTTCAGAAAATGTTAGAACGCATGAACAACCAGACCCAGAATTCTTCTGTTCCTTTTATGAGCTGATTTCAATGAACCCCTTACATTCCCATTCTGCTCAAAGTCTCTGCATGGATTTACATAAGCACATACTGGGGCGTTAGCGGCCAGGTGGTAGCGTGCTGGATTACTTATCCCAAGGTCCCAAGGTCAGGGGTTCAAGCCCCACTGTCACCAAGTTGCCATTGCTGTCCCAGGCCAACTGGCTTATCAAATGTCAGCCATTTTTCTCATTGTCTATGGTGAGAGGCATGTAAAAAAAAAAAAAAAAAAAAAAAAACATTGCTGACTTTCCTAGGCTGCTTTGCCGTCAGCATCCTGCGTGCTGTTCTGCTCTCGCCCAGAGTCAGACGAGATGGGTGGCAGCCTCTACTCGACTCTAATTAGGATTAAGCAGTTCAGAAATCGAATGAATAAATGGAGGTACACATACAGTAAACACACAAAACAACAATAAATATAGTACATACACATGCAGCTACTTCCCTGTAGACTGCTTGATAGATTACATACTTCCGTTATTTCTCACAATTTCTTGCAGTGTCATATTTGTTAACTGTATGCGATTTAAATTAAATGATTAATCCATACTTCTCCTTATATAGAGATGTATAGAAACGATACCTGCTTGGTTAAAAGGGGGAACATTTTCAAGTTCAAATCGCAGAAGTAATTTAAATGGCTTTTTTATAGTTTAAATTCCTATGTGCTGCATATCCAAGATTTTCCCAATTTTTCCAAAACATACGAAAAATTCCACTGGATTTATGAAACGTTTTTGTAATGCAAATCTTCTTCTCCTTTAAGTGTGTATGTTGAGAAATGTCGACAAGCAACAGTGACAAATCCACGCAACAAACCGTTTTACATAAATACAAGGTCCATAATGAAAAAGCTCCAAGCTTAAACAACATGATGTCATTGTCGTGAAGGAGCGTCTTTTAAGTGCGGTGTGCGCAAACGTACCCAGTAGTGCCACAGTCCTGTTCGTTTTACACGTCTCTGACATTTATCAATATTGAATGACTGTTCTTGTTTTTCTTGGCTTGCTTTCTTTCGTCTACCTCATCATGAATTAAATGATATGAAGCCAGTTGCATGAGGTTTACATCAGGGAGTCTAAAGTTTTATCTAATTTGAGACCATCTCAAACTAACTCAGTTTTCATAAATATTCCATTTCATAGTGTTTCCTGTGAAATGATTTAGAAAGAAATCTGTTCGTATCAAGCTCTGTTTGTAATCCTCAGACAAGGCCTGCTGTAAGAAAATAGTGAGAAATCATTATATTCAATATATTTTGCTCACATCACTGATTTAAGTCGACAGTATTAAACAAACAGGTCTCTGTGTAAAAATGCTTAAAACAAGTCTCCACATGTGAACAGTTCCACATTAACTCACAAATACACAAGAATTTGGGTAGAATTTGCTTATGACATTTGCAAATACCGAGATACGGAACACGACGCACAGATATTTACACCTATGTACAGACAGGAAACATGTCATGAACATTCCAAGACGTAACATTAGGCACTAATAGGTGTACATTATACACTCTTAGATGATTTAGAGACCTTAAGAGCTCTGTTGTCTCTCTGAGGGACTTCTTAAAGGTTCTGTATAGAACTATACAGTAGCGTAGTTCCTTATCCGAAAGGGTAGCAGTAGACAACATTTAATCGTACAGCAAAACTTAAAAGAACCTTTTACGAACCCTTAACAAACCCTTAACGAACTCTTAACGAACCCTTTACGAACCCTTAACGAACTCTTAACGAGCCCTTTACGAACCCTTAACGAACTCTTAACGAACCCTTTACGAACCCTTTACTCCAAGAGTGTACGTAATACAAACAACTATGTCACATTTACTGCCACATATTCTGTACGTTACAGTACATTTACATGCACTGCAACATACATGTGACAAATAAAGGCTTCTTCTTTTTTATTTAAAGTGTTTTTTACACTCAAGACAAAACTATATCCGTAATACCAGCTCGAGCAACTTCTCCATCTGAGCATGAAATGAAAGCAGAATGAGACTGTGTTGCACAGAGCTGCTTATGTTCTGCATAAAGAGGTTTCTTGGCTTTGCTTGAGGAAAAATGTACATTGCAGACACACATACTCTATGAACACACTCGATGGACTGATTTTTTTTTTTTTTTTTTTTTTTTTACACAGATATTAGATGAAATAAAACTATTCACCACTGCATTTTATTTTTTAGAACGACATGCTTCTTTGCAAAAGAAATCTGCAAAAAAATATTTTTTAAAAATATCCGTACCTACTGTAGATTATGCATTTGTGTTCAGGCCTTTGTTGTCAAGATGTTGTGTTGTAGTTTTAGGTTGGGTATGAATATAATAAAAATTGCCTTGCATTTATCATTACAATAAATTCTATATTTTTAAATTTTCTTTTTAACTACATTACAGCTTGAACACCAAAACTCTACAATGACACTATAATAGAATATTATTATGTTATTCTGCACAAATTCTACAAATGGGATCATGCTGGTTACTTAGGTTTTTTAAACTCGTGCCCTTTTCTAAATGCAGCTAGTTTTTCCTGTAGAAAGTGCTTTTAAAATACTAAACTGCTGCCGAGTTCCTTTTTAAAACCATAATTTTACAGAAATAACGGTCTGATTTATTCATGCTTCTATAATGTCATCCTATTTAGGTAATGCGCTTCTATTAGCGACACGAATTTTGTCTGAATGTAGTGAATTCTGACATGTATTTAAAAAGATTTCACTGCTTGCATTGTGTATGTCCATATGTAGCGAGATCAACCTTTTGACGCGGTAAATTAATACGATCTGTGTGTGCTGGTGGATTTTTATTCATGCAAAACAAAGTGCAGAGTAAATTACTGCACTCTGCATGTAAACCGATTGATATACATGATATCACCAACTCTTTCTGACTTGCAGGTCCATGAAAAGATATTGAAGGATACAAATGCTGGCTTGAGTGGGACAATGCTGTATGGCTTCGGCCGAGAACTTGAAGTGTTGTACAGGCAGACAGGCAGACTTGAATAGTTTGGGTCAAGTGTGTAATACTTTTGTGTGTGTGTGTGTGTGTGTGTGTGTGTGTGTGTGTGTTTGGATGCAGTTGTCTTCATTATAATTTTAGTGTCCTCAAATGTCCATGTCCACAGGTCTCAGATCCCCTGTCTTGTGCTCCCGCACCCAGAACTCTCTGTCTTTGGCTGGATCCACACTCTGGAGGAGCTGGTCCACTGGCTCCAAAGTCTACAACACACAAATCAGTGTGTTACCTGTCTTGTTTTACAGTATGACCTTATGAGTATTTTGAGAAAGTGTACAGCCTACAATATACAGACACTCCCCGCTTTACGTTCATTCATTTTGTGTATTTTTCGATTTTACGTTTAAAAAAAAAAAATTATGTCAAATTTTGAGTTTAGCGTGCTCTCTGTAGTATGAGATGTACCTACGTAGTACGCTGACGTAATATGCTACTTGCACATGACGCTGCATCCATTGTTTACATACGACAGACTGAACGTGCCCCTCCTTCTTCCCGGTTCATTGCGTGTTACCCTTGTGTTCAGACATCGTCTCTGATCTTTGTGTTTACACTATATTGCGGACTTTTGTAACCCTAAGCAAATATGGTTGGTCAGAAGCGTAAGCCTACTAGTGATGGTGGTAATCAGAAAAAGCGGCAAGCCATCCCGTTAGAAACGAAGATGGCTATTATCAAGAAAATTGATGCTGGTGAAAAACATGTGAATGTTGCACGTTTCTTCTAAATGGCTCCATCGACCATCGGAACCATTTACAAGCAGAAAGATCGCATCACAGAGAATGTTAAAGGTTATATTTGATACTGTATTTGATATCTGTTGAGTGAATTTGATTAAAATGTATCTATTTGAAATTATTTTGCTTGAATTTAATTTATTTGAAATTAATGCTGATATTCGGGCAGTGGTGGTCTAGTGGATAGGGCGCAGGATTGCTGATCCTAAGGTTGGGGTTCGAGTCTCCACAGGGCTTTCACTGTCCCCCAGTACAGCTAACTGGGTTATCAAAGGCGGGCCATGTCTCTCACTGACTATGGTGAGAGGCACGTAAAAGAACCATTGCTGATTTTCGTAAAGAGTAGCCGTCAGTGCAAAGCCGTCAGCGTGTTTCTGGGGACAAGTAGCAAGCGTTCTGTCTCCGGAAGAGAGCAATTGCTACACTACCCTACGGGGATAAGATATGATGATGAATGTTGATATTTTTGATATATTTGATATTATTTTACAATGTTATGTTTATAATAATTGATTTAGGGGTGTTTTATGAGATACGGTAATGGTATTTATAGATGTATAGTACAGTATGAACGTCATACGTCACTGGAACTTACAAGAACAACTTGTGTTTTTTTTCACCTTACATTCGGCCGTCCGGAACCAAACTAAAACGTAAGTCGGGGAGCGTCTGTACAAATTTAACTTTACGATAGTTGTTAATCATATTACTTGTGGTTTATCAATAATAAAGATACAAATGGACATAAACACAGGCACAAACAACAAATGTACTTTTTTGGGGGGGGTTTAACTGTAGTAGTAACGTTCACTGGTTTCTTGATTCTTCTGGAACGCCATAAACGTCACATGAATTTACTCTCTTTACTTATAATCTGAAAGCTTGCAGGACAAACAAAGACTGCATTAGATCATAGATTTACTGTACACTGGTTACTAATGACATGCTCAAAGTGCTGCTAATTCCACCTTTGGGTTTCTCCCTCATGTTTTCCAACGTTTCTGGAGGTCGGGTGGCTCATTTGTAATGAGTCTAAGAACATCAGGCCACTTCCACTTCACATTTTGAAAACGTATACACACAAAACTCATTGCAAGACTCAGCAGCTCTATATCCTGATAGTGGCACCGTGTTACACTAAATACAGACTTTCATAGAATGGGAACTGAATGCGTCACCACTCTCACTCATCTCTATTCAAGAGAATGTCGCAGTGCTTAAGTGAGGTGGTGGTACGATGCAGAGCTCTCTCTGTTCATTATTGTGTCTAACAGTGAAATTTGGCAGCCAGCCATCATTGGATCTGTAGCTTTCGCTTGTTCATGCTCACAACACTTGTTTACTCAACACTGGCTTGGAATCCCTGGTGACCGGAGTGCTAAGTGGCAGGATTTGCGAAAGCATTTAGCCCTGGATGAAAGATGTGGAGCATGCACTTTTCGTAACAGGATCAGTAACTGGATCAGGCATAATCGCTTCGCTGACTAGTGAGCTGTGCATCAGAGATGTGTGCACAAACTAAGAGGAGCTTCTATCTGATTGGAGCCTGATTCTGTATGATGAAATAAGAACATTTCACAGATGTCTTATCCAGAGCAACTGAGGTTTAAGGGCCTTGCTCAAGGGCCCAACAGTGGTGATATTAGGGATTGAACCGCAAACCTTTGGATCAGTAATTTATTGCCTTATCCATTAAACCACCACTGCCCTACACTTTGCAGAGTAGCCTGGGAATTTTGGGGTAATGTCAGCATTTTCTTCTACATGAGGTTTTGAAAGTGGCAGCTTTTCCTGAACATATCATGTCTGTCTGTCTGGCTTCCTTTCAGCTTTGTCCCTTTTACTCGGGAGTCGCCACAGCGAATCATCTGATTCGCACATTTGATTTGGCAGAGGTTTTTACGTCGGATGCCCTTCCTGTCATAACCCTTTTTAGCAAGGGACAGAAACACGCTGACGACTTTGCAGCTACTCTTTACGAAAGTCAGCAATGGTTCTTTTACACGCCTAACACCATAGACAGTGAGAGACATGGCCTGCCTTTGATAACCCAGTTAGCTGCACTGGGGGGGGCAGTGACAACCTTGTGGACAGTGGGACTCGAACACCCAACCTTTGGATCAGCGATCCAGCACCCTATACCACTCGACCACCATTGCCCGGCTCAAAAATGTATAAAATTGTTATTCAAATATATATATATATTGTTGTGTATATATGTATGGCAATGTTTGTCGCATTACTTCTTTATCCAAAATTTCACATTTGTGGTGATTCTCCTTAAAAGGGACATTAAAGCAACAGTAGCCTTTCATTCCTTTATGATTAAATGCTGATCAAAAATGAGCCATGTGCTATGTATGTTCTAAAACTCACACTTTGGTTGAACATGTCTGTCTCACGGCGTAGAGTTGTGTATTGAAGCAGGTGCTGCTGTATCATCTCCACCCTCTCGACCTCAAGCCTTTCCAACTCCTGTAACAATCCGATGTGAAATAATAGACATATGGGCATATAATGGTATTATGATATTCATTCATTCATCTTCTGAGCTACTTAATCCTAATTAGGATCACGGGGAGGTTGGCGCCCATCTCGGCCTACTCTGAGCGAGGGCAGGGTGCACCCTGGACAGCTTACCAGGCTATCGCAGGGCTGACACTAACCAGACCATTTCTAATCACACTCACACCTAGGGGTGATTTGGAACAGCCAATTAACCTACTGTGCATGGTTTTGGACTGTGGGAGGAAACCGGAGTACCCGGAGGAAACCCATGCAAACGCGGGGAGAACATCCAAACTCCACACAGAAATGCCCGAGGTGGGAATCATACCGAGGACCTTCTTGCTGTGGAGGCAGACGGCATTTCTGTGTGGAATTTATATGTTCACCTCACACTTGCATGAGATTCCTCCGGGTAGTCCAGTTTCTGCTGAGAGTCCAAAAACATCAACAGTAGGCTAACTGGCTATTCCAGATTGCCCCTAGGTGTGAGTGTGAGAATGAAAGGTTGTGTGAATGTTTTTCCTTGAGATGGCCTGTGCTTCGCCTTTGCCTAGGGTCAGCTGAGATGAGCGCCAGACTCCTCGCGACTCTCGGTTAGAAACTTAAAGAATAATGTGTGTATAAAAGATGGAGAATGAGTCCTGTCAGTGAGTGATATGTACAGTATTATCATTATGATAAATTGTAGAACGTACATGTGGTGTTAAATGTACTATAGTGGTTGTTGTTGCTAAATGTCGGAGTTGTACAGTTTAATGGACACAGGTGCTTTCCTGTGTTGTTCAGTAGAGCATTTAATTGGTATCAGTCTCTCACATTTTTGCAAGTTGTGAAGTAGGTGGGACGTACTCTTCAGTATTTTCTGTCATTTTGGATAACACCACCATCAGAAAGTCCAAAGAAATGTAAACAAGCAAACCTAAGGGTTATCAACTTACTAACTTAAATTCCACGGTTTATGTACACAAAATTTGTGGCTGCATTTTCGGTAAGTACAAATCACGTGAAAAGTTTGCAGCAGCTCTGAGTGACTCACTTTTTTTCCCTGCAAACCTCAGTTTTCGAACGCTTTAGATGTCAAACAAATCGGTATTCGACCAAAAAATTCAGAATTTTTTTGTCCCAGAAGTCGAACAAAATTCGGAAGCCGAACGCAAAACAAACAAGAGACGCCAAGTGCGAGAAAAGTCGAGAAAAACGAGATCGAGAGGGAGGGGAAAATGCACAGTTTCCAGAAAACGCTGTTTTGTTTCTACTCGACCACTGTCGCGTCTGGATGTGTTTGTTTGTGTTCTACAAACTGTACCGTATTTTTTGTGTTTGCGTGATTACATTAGCCCATAAACATGCCTCCAAGAAATCAAGTGCTGAATCTAGTTGGAAAAGGTCAGTTGTGCGGAAAACTGTGGAATTTAAGAAAGAATTGATAGCTAGATATGAATCAGGTGTGCTAAGGCCATTTACATTAGTTTTAATGAGAAAAATAGATTCGGAATTGAACACATCGCCATTTGAACAGCCTTCTGGAACGAATTGCGGTTGGAAACCGGGCTTTACTTGTACTTTATTAATCCTGCAAGGAAAATTATCGCCTCTGTATGTAACCCGTCTAAAGTGAGCATCAGTGAATTGTGTGTACACAAACATCAGCATAATTTGGGTATTTTCATGAAAGTCAATGCAGAATTTGAAACCTCACTCTACAAGTTCTCAAACATTTTTGTACCCCATTATTGGTAGAAAATTGAAAATCGAGTAATTTCTGCTCTGTTTTGACAAGAGAATAATTGGCTGGTTAAACAGCGATGGTTTTTATTAAAACTGTGGAGTATACTTTATGCAGGACATAACTTCAAGTGGAAATGAATTAGAAGATGATATAGCGTCAAACAGACAGTGTAGGCTACAGTCCAGGAAATCGTTTATATAAATAATTTAAATTACCAAACTTGTAGTGACCATCTCTTCAAACCATTTGGATTGGGCTTGATTGTAGAGATCCACACAACGCATCAGGTCATCACCTATTGGCAGCAAAAATAAATCAATAAATAAAAATCATTAATGTAGTCTTGTATGCAGATGACAGAAGTACAGTACAGATGCTGAGATCCTTATCACCACCAGGGGGCAATAACCGCTTATATCAAATTAATTATCCATCCTTTATACATTATCTTAACTGCTTAATCCTAATTACGGTCATGGGGAGGCTGGCGTTCATTTCAGCCAACTCTGGGCTAGGCCAGAATACATCCTGGACAGCTCGCCAGGCCATCGTCGAGCCTGAATAAATTATTTGGTGGAAAATACCAACCAATAAAATTTCTGCCAAAACAAGATGAGAATTTTGATAAGATTACGGCAAGAATTGAACTATTTAAGGAATGAGGTGTTGACTTTCATAATTTTCCTAAATTATTAGGACACATGAAATGATTGACAGGAGGTAGGCTGCATCTAACTGTGAGAGATGTTTCCTATTTACAGTAGAAGCTGCTTGTAGAGGTGTGTGTATGTTTTGTAGCGGGTTCACACATCTGAGCTCATCAGTAGAAAAAAGAAAGTGCACGTGATTTGTTGACACTTCCACATTTAAATGTGTAATGTACGTCAGAGTAAAATATAAGTCTGTTGGAATTTTCACACCCGAGCCTCGTGGCTCATCAGGCCGGTGCTTATCCCGTTTCCATAGCGTGAAGCGACCAGGGGTTCAACTCCTCCTGGATGGGACGCTAGTCCATCGCAGGTTACCTTCCCAGTATATTTCTTACTGGTACCCATTTATACTGCTGGGTGAACAGAGGCACACTTGTGGGTAAGACTGTGCCCAGGGGTTTTAGCACAGTAGGGGTCTAACTGGGATTTGAACACACAACCTCCCGATCATGAGCGCAGGCAGCACCCTAACCACTACACCACCGGCCCCACCAGAGTAAAATATAGAGTAGGAATTCAGTAAGGATACCGCAAGATATTCAATCTCCATTTAAATGAGGCAGCCGTAGCTTGATGGTTAGAGCAGTGGCTTTGGTTCGATTCCCGAGTGTGGCAGTGGGGGAGCAGCACCTACACATAAATGGCTGAAGTACCCTTGAGCAAGGCACTTAATTCCGAACTGCTCTCTGAGTGCCCACAATGTGTGTGGCACCCCACTGCCCCATGTGTGTGCGTGTGTGCATGTGTGTGTGTGTGTGTGTGTGTGTGTGTGTGTGTGTGTGTGTGTGTGTGTGCGTGTGTGTGTGTGTGTGTGTGTGTGTGCGTGTGTGTGTGTGTGTGTGTGTGTGTGTGTGGGGTTAAATGAAATAATTCACTCTATGAGATTAATACTGTACAGTACTGTATATCAAAATAAAAAAAATGCAGTGTAGTAAATTATTGATATTACTGTCCCCTAGGAAACCACATTCTGTCGTCTTATAGGCTGCACAAAATTATATATTCAAATACAGTCATCTGTGATTTCTCTGATCTTCTTCTGCATCTCATCATCATGAAGGTGTCTCAATTCAAGGATCTCAATTTCTGCACATTTCTCATTCCAGTCATTTTTCTTTGCTTCGTAGCACTTTGCATCAATCTCTCTCTCGATAGTCTCTGATGGTTCTGTGTATCTCTATTCTATCCTTTATCTTCACCAGAATGTTCTCAGTCATCCATTCTTGTTTCTACTCTTTCTTCTTGCTGGGTACCACTTCTCTTGCAGCTGATGTCATGCTGTCTTTCATGGCATTCCATTACTGCTCTATCCATTCTTCTTCTCTCTGTGGGCGATGTTCCGTGACCAATGCATTGCACTTGTTTGTGACGCTGATGTTGTATCTGTACTTGCCGTGATCTTCCTTCAGCTTATTCAGCTCCAGGTTTGGGTCTTGCTCTTTGCTTTCAATCTTATTGAATTTAATCTTGATCTTCATGACCACTGGGTTGTGGTCGGAGCGAATGTCTACACCGGGGTAGGTCTCAACTTGTTTGATGCAGTTGCGGAATCTCGCATCGATCATGATGTAGTCGACCTGGCTGCAGTAGATGTGTCTGTGGCTTTTCCAAGTATACAACTTACTCTCAGAATGTTGGAAGAGGGTGTTTGCTATGACAAGATTTGATGTAATGTTGGTCAATTCTGTGCCCCTTTCATTCCAGTCCCCAATTCCGAACCTTCCTGTGATTGGGTACTGGTGTTGGTTTCCAATCTTTACATTCCAGGCGCCCATAATGATGATGATTGCTTCTCCACTCTTTGATGTTCACATAAAGCCTGTCGTTTTCTTCATCAGGGTGGTTGGATGTTGGGACGTTCCCCTTCAGGATGTTCATGTTGAAAGGTTGGCCCTTGATTTTCATCAAGATCAGACTTTCTGATATTGACAAGTATCCAAGCACACATTTCACAATTTCCTTCTTTATGATGATTTCCACTCCAAGGGCATTAAGTTCTCTTCCTGAGTAAATCGTCACACGTTCTTCACCTCTCAGAATGCCATCATCTGTCCATCTCATCTCAGCAATGCCAAGGATGTTGAGTCGCATTATTGTCATCTCTCTTTTCAGGTTCTCGTAGCAGGTCTGTGGAATGTTCTTACGTTCCATGTTCTTAGCATTCCTACTCTGCTGTTTAGCCTTCTGACATCAGCAGCTGGGCGAGTGGCATCACTACGGGAGGGCCTACTATCCATTGAAGGTCTGCCTCCTCTGTTATTTGTTAGGGGGTGTAGCCGCAGAGTGACAAGCTCCACCTCCCAAAGGGGTTCTACTTCTATTACTAGCTGCCATAGATAGCATTAGGGGGGTACTTATTAGGGGTCCTGCCCTTTTTCGCAGACAGCTGGCCAGTGAGTCATTCTGCCAAAGGCTGCACGGAGTGTGCCGCACACACTTTGCTGTCGAACCTTCAAACCAGAGCTCCTGTCCTGTCTGCTGGTCCAGACTCTGTGCACTGACGGGTGGCATCCCCTCACCATGGAGATCTGGCATGCACTGCCCCTAGGGTCAGCTCCTGACCTAGCTATTTGACCATAGCTGGTGCCCTGACAGGTGCTACTGTCCTGGGCGCAGTGGCACAGTGGTCATCATGCTCACCTCACTGCAAGAAGGTCCTGGGTTTGATTCCCAGGCTGAGGGCATTTCTGCGTCGAGTTTGCATGTCCTCTCCCTGCATGCAAGGGTTTCCTGCAGGTACTCCGTTTTCATCTCACATCCCAAAACATGAACTGTAGGGCAACTGGCAGTTCCAAATTGCTCTTCGGCGTACGTGAATGTGAATGGTTGTATGTGTGTAGGCCCTGCAGTGGCCTAGCAAGCCGTTCAGGGTGTGCCCTGCCTTCTCCCAGAGTCGCTGAGATGGGCATCAGCCTCCCCACAACCCAAATTAAGATCAGCTGGCTTAGGAAATAAATACGTGAATGAATCAGTAACATATAAAAGGTCTCGGTGTCAGATGTATCAACCGGGTGTCATGGAAGGTCTACTATCTTCTGCACACCTTTCTGACCATGTTTCAGAACGCTGACAAACTTTTTGACAACACAGTGAGAACAACTTCTTCTTCTTTTTCTTCTTCTTTTCCTTTCGACTGTTCCCTTCAGGGGTCGCCACAGCGAATCATCTGCCTCCATCTCACCTTATCCTCTGCATCTCCTACGCTTACTCCAAACTACCTTCATGTCCTCCTTCACCACATCCCATGAGAACATTTGACTAAATTAATAGATAGAAATGTGAAATAGAAGATTATTACTGAAAAGATCACTTGCCCTGAATATCTAGTCTCTGATGCACGGGTCTAATTTCCGACTGTAAAGAAGACACCAAGCTGTTTTCCTTTGTATGCCACACTACATTCTGCCTGGGCCCTGGATGGGTAATAATACTGTCCCACGGTGCATCAGGCAGTTCACAGCTATGAAAAGCCGCATCCTGCAGGTTTGCTGACTGTCCGCCATTGAAATCTCGTCCTGATGGTAGCCACTTGGTGAGCGGAGATGTTTTTTGAGCTTAACTGCTTTTAATTTCCCCTCAGAGCCTATTATCCTCCTGCTTCTTTAACCGGACGTAAGGTTTTCAGCTGTCTGGACGGGACACATCTTGGCACCCTTAAACTGTTGTATTCTGGCAAAGAAACTTTTCCAAAGGCACAAAAGTATTCACTAACTGGTTCCATGCTTGAGTGACACATCCAAGAACTGCTTACTTTATGTCGAAGGCCTTTTTTTCAAGAGCAATTATCAAGAGAAGGGGACGAAGAGGAGAGCTCAGTGTCTTGAGCTCAGTGTACCCTGGTGTAATGGTGTAATAAAAAAGGCTCACTCTTACGGGGCAGTGTGTAATGAAACTCAGCTACTCTTACTGTTATTACCAGAATAGGTTGTTTTAAACTATTCCAGTATGTCTAGACTTAGAATACAATGGTTAATAAAAGCAAAACCATTGAAAGCTGACATTTGAACTGCTGCCTGGTCATTTTAACTCCATTATATGCAGAAAAATCAACAACTACTTGCTGAAAATTCTGTCTCTGACCTGCTTGAGTGGATTTCCGTCTGGCTTTCTTGATGTCCTCCTCAGTCTTGTTGCTCAGTTTGATCTCCAGTTGCTGCGTCTTTACCTCCAGGTCCTTCTGTCTATCTGCCAAAGCTTTGCGTGCCTATAGCCACACAGTTGACACAGGCATAAGGTGGCTATTAATATACCAACTCAAATTTCCCATCACACGGGTTTTGTTCTGTTATTGCTTTTTAACTTATAACTAAGAATTTGCATCCAAAATCTATTTTTGCATTAGATTTTCTATGATGTGTATTTATTTTCAGGAGAATTGATAAAACGTATAAAATGCCCGTTGATATTCTGCCACACCAGATAATTGATCAAGTGATCCTACGAGATGTAAACCCCTCCCAGAATTATGCCCACATATGTTTCTGTTCTATGGGTGTAAATGTGCTATTGAATATGAAGGTCAAAGAAGAATCTCAAGACTGATTCCAGCTGACAAATCCATAGTCACTCAAATCAATGCCGTTTACAGCCGTACGGAGCAGAACATACAACATGCCGATGCAATATCCTCTGTCCTTTCTTGCACTCAGCATGTCCCAGAGTCCCTTGCACTGATCTAAGTCAACTGACTGTTGGCACTCATCCCATGACCACGCACACACTTGTTCAGAATGTTCACCAATCACAACACTTTGTGAAGTATAGTCTTCGCGAACCTGTCTTGTAAATGTACCTTGCTTTGTGCATTCTGCGTGCTGATGACTGCCTCTGTCTCTATAAACCACTTCTTTGTGTATGATCATTGCCGGTGTGTTGACCTTGGTACTGTATTGCATTTGCCTTTGATGAACTGTCTGCCTGATTGTGTGACCTCTGCCTGTTACCTGACTCTAATTTCTTAGACGTGATTCTGTTTGCACCTTTAACTTCATCCTTTGATTCATTTTCTGAACTGCTTAATCCTAATTAGGGTTGCGGGGAGACTGGCGCCCATCTCAGCTAACTCTGTGCGAGGGCAGAGTACACCCTGGACAGCTCGCCAGGCCATCGCAGCTACTCTTGTCGAAAGTCAGCAATGGTTCTTTTACATGCCTCACACCACAGACAGTGAGACACATGGCCAGCCTTTGATAACCCAATTGGCTGCACTGGGGGGACAGTGACAATCTGTTAATAGTGGGGCTTGAACCCCCAACCTTTGGATCAGTGAGCCAGCACCTTTACCACCAGGCTAATTAGGATTACGTGGTTCCAGAAAATGAACAGATAAAGCTTTGTAATGAAGGTTGTCTGTTTATTTTTAGTTGGTCTCCGGATATACATATATAAATTGTTTAGCCAATTACTCAGAAGCCTTTAGAATGCTGTGCATACTCCAGTGTGTTACATTCTCCACTATTTTGCACTTGTTTATTAGAGAACAACATGGATCGCCTGCATGAGTTGAGCCCAACGCCTCACCCAGCCACCTGCTGTGGATGAGGAAATCTGGGCATAGATACAGTATGGTGAGGCGGTGGTGATGCAAACAGTGCAATCTGTTAGTTATTCGTTGTTCGTTTATATTTGGCCAATTCGTTCTAGATATTTGAGCAAGAAAATCACACAAAAAGCCTTACACTTCTTATTTTTATTGTCAGATAAAATTTTACTTGGATGCGTAACAGCATTATGAGCATGTCATGTGCAAATGTGTTACAATTGTCAAGTCAACTCATAGCAGTTACCCAGCAGTGTTATGTAACCATTACCGGTGAGTATTGCTCAGTTTTGTTTGCTATGTGTGCCATGATTAGCATAGATCTTATTAGCGAAGCTCCGCACTTATGCAAATGTAGTAAACCTATGTGTTCGCGCGTCCACAATCAAATAAATGAGGACAATAGAAAATATATATCGTAGGCTTCTGTCAGTGCTGACTGCACATGCACTTAAATATGTTGTTTTAGTCAATGTTTTTTCTTTTAGAGAAGTACAATAAGTTTTTAGATAACAATGAAAAGACCATAAGTCATATTGTGACTGTTTCTTAAAATAAATTCAAACATTTTGAAACCCTACTTTTAGACTGTCTGTCTGTCTGTCTGTCTGTCTGTCTGTCTGTCTGTCTATCTATCTATCTATCTATCTATCTATCTATCTATCTATCGACATGTAACTATAATGAATGTATAAACGTTGAGTGTAATTATATTCGGTTGGTGTGCTGTAAATGATGGTGCATGGTATTACTCAGCTTTTTTGGGTCACTGTTTTTTTGCCTGCGTAGTCTAATTGGGTCTAGAACTTTCCAGCATATTCGGGAAACTTCGATATGGACCTAGTTGCACATGCTCCCTGGTGACGGGTCAAGTAATTTAGAATATTCCAGAATGGAACTTTCCCGAACTTTAGGGAGTTTATATAAGGATCTGTTGCCGATCGGCTCGCATGGATCACCTAAGGAAAATCATCTAAGGCGGATCGTCGTTCAAGACTTCATCACCCAAGTCCATCATCCACGTTCATCCACAGCTAACACGAGGATTTTCATCATTCGTTTCTTTCGATACGCGGGATTCAAAATCCATACGTCATCTTCTAAATTCCATACGTGACAAAATACTGTAGATATATATATATATATATATATATATATATATATATATATATATATATATATATATATACTTGGTTACAAATAACTTGTATTTGTACATGGTGTGTGTGTGTGTGTGTGTGTGTGTGTGTGTGTGTGTGTGTGCTCACATGTGTGTGTGATCTCAATCAGTTTATACACTCACATACTTTTCATTAAGTGCCAGCGGCCGGCAGAAGCGCCGGCTACTATTAGCCTAGCGCTGCTTATATTTTATAATAGTAAATAATAATATTTAATGATATGATAATAATCTTTAATAAAAACATTTTCACGGCTTTGTTAAGCTATGTACTTGATAACACAATCACTTGTTTTGATAATTTCTCAATCGGTTCACTTCCGATATCCCATGATGCACTATGCATGCAATTCCCATAATGTAAATTATTTCACTTTAATGACATGGTTTAAGGTTAAGGTGAGGATTAGGCGAGTATTGGGTATGGTTGTGTGTGTGTGTGTGTGTGTGTGTGTGTGTGTGTTCAGATTCCTAGCAATGGCTATCTGTTGAGAGCGTCACCTATAGACAGTATATATTATAATACTGTATATATTACGCCAAGAGTTTTTTTTTTTTTCACTGAGAGAGCTGTTAGTGTATTCACAGAGAAATCCATTATAGAAAATTGTTGCATAAGTAAAAGCATACCTTCTCGACAGCAGCATAACGACTGACTAGCTGTTTTCTCAGGTCAGCAACGTGGTGATCATATTTCTTCATATCCTTCTTGAAGTTGTCCCCTCTGAATGTCAACAGTGGCTTCTCCACCTCACTCTGTAGCTGTTAGGCAAAAGTGGGAAGGTTGGTGTGAGGAGAACAATAACAAAAAAAACCTGATTACACTCATAGCTGGCGCTTATTCACAGCCCACTCGCCCCACTGTAATATTATTCATACACGTGTAGGCGCAGGTCATTACAGGTGCTGAGTCCACACATGTGCATTTGTGTGTGTGTGTGTGTGTGTGTGTGTGTGTGTGTGTGTGTGTGTGTGTGTGTGTGTGTGTGTGTTTAAAAGGAAACAAGCATGTATTGTGACTGGTATTACTGGATCGTTGTATAGATCAGTGTTTGTATCCATCCTGCTTGCTGTGTGTTCTGTCTCCAAAGGATCAGTGGTGTAAATATAATGAGTTGTTGTTTGCTGCTGCTGGGTTTTTTCCTTAACTTTGAAGGGATTTGTATGAATCAGGGACAGAGTTACCAACTCAGCAATAATTATTTAATCCTCTGGGAGCTCCAAGTTTGTTCTCTGTGTATCTAGAGTCAAGAAAGTTCCATGAATTCAACTTGTTTACAGCAACGAAGACCAAAAATTATTCTTTGTCACAATTTCTCTAACTCTTCATAAATTGGGAAGTGTTAACGTATAAACAGGCTCTTCCTAATATGTATGTTTGTATATAGTGCGTATGTGGACAGTATGTCAATTTCACTACATTTAATCCTATTAGGGTTGCAGGGAGGCAGGTGCTTATCTCTGCCAGCTCTGGGCGAAGGCAAGTTGCACCATCACAGGGCAACACACACACACACACACACACACACACACACACACACACACACACACACACACACATTCACTCTCACACCTATGGGCAATTTGAAAGTTAATTAGCCTTCTGTGCATGTCTTTGCACAGTCGGAGGTAACCGGCAGGGAGGACACATTTACAGTACCTGGAAATGCCCTCATCAAGCCCAAGACTCAAATCCAGAAGCATCTTTTAGTGAAACGGACATGCAAACCCCTCCCCCCAACACACACACACACACACACACACACACACACACACACACACACACACACACCACCCCCATGCTGCCCACTCTGGTATGCACCAAACTAAAAAGTCCATTACTTGATTATTTTATTAATCAGGTTATCCAATCACACGACTTCCTTTCGGCTTTTTCCCTTTTACTTGGCAGTTGCCACACGTTTGATTTGGCAGAGGTTTTTAGGTCGGATGCCCTTCCTGTCACAACCCTTTTAGCAAGGGACAGAAACATGCTGACGACTTTGCAGCTACTCTTTACGAAAGTCAGCAATGGTTCTTTTACATGAACCTCTCACCATAGACAGTGACAGACATGGCCCGCCTTTGATAACCCAGTTAGCTGCACTGGGGGAGAACAGTGACAACCTTGTGGAGAGTGGGACTCGAACCCCCAATCTTTGGATCAGCGATCAAGCGCCCTACATTTTCTTTAATTGTAAATATTAAAAAGAATCCTACTGCATGTTTGCCAGGGCGACACGGTGGCACTGTGTTTAGCACATTCGTCTCATAGCAAGAAGAAGGTACTGGGTTTGATTCCCAGCTTGAGTATTTCGGTGTGGAGTTTTCATGTTCTCCCCGCGCTTGCATGGGTTCCCTCTGAGTACTCCGGTTTTCACGCACCGTTCAAAAACATGCACGGCAGGATAACTGGCGGTTCCAAATCACCTCTAGGACTGAGTGTGAATGTGAGTGGTTGTGTGAGTGTTGGCCTTGCGTTGGCCTGGCAAGCTCTCTAGGGTGTACCCTGCAGTCGCCCGGAGCTGACTGGAATCCCGTTGACCCTAATTAGGATTAAGCGGGAATGAACGAACGTATGTTTGCCTGGTGTGTACCTTTGAAGAAAATTTAAGATGGACCTCTGCTTCATCAGCCAAACTTTTCTTAAGTTGACCCCAAGCCTCTCCAAGTGTCCTAAACCAAGAGAGAATAACATTCACTGCATTGAAATTAAGGTCGAATATATCAATTTCACACATATGCATCACTTATCACACAGCCCTCCAACACACACACACACACACAGAGTGAGAAAAAGTGAGAGAGAGAGAGTGAGAGAGAGAGAGAGAGATGCCGGTCTCTATCGTTCTACATACCCCTCTTCTTGAGCAGCAAGCGGGATCTGGGAAAGCTTGGAGAGGTTCTTGGCATACTCTTCTTCAATCTTTATTCTGGTGGAGACAGAACGTACGGGAGGAAAAAAACAGTCAGACCTGGCAACCCAACGGCCCCCGAGGTACAGTACTGCAAACAACTGAGTTACTGACCATAAATCTGGTATAACATTGCTTGCTACACCTCCTGAACTGCTGAATTTCCTGTTTTTATGTAATTTAAACGCACAGCACACATTTTCACTGATAACAGTTGATGAGGATAAGCCATAGGCAGAGTTGTGTAATAGGCCACCCTTGCTCTGATGTAAGCAAAGAGATGGTGAGTCACTCTTCCCTAACACTGAGAAAAAGAAACCATGGTGTTGAGGACAATAGCATAAAAGAAACCCACTGTGAACCACAATGAAACAGCTTGAGCGAAAACGTCCTTCAATTTATCTTGCACGGGGGCCATAAACGTGATTACGACAACGCCTGTGATGAGCCGCCTTAATGGAAAACTGGCCGAGTGAAAAATGCGCGAGTTATGTAAATTAAATCTATGCTAAGAATGTAGGGGGCAGTGAACTGGGGATGCCCCCCCAAGATGTCATCAGGCGTCATACTGCCTCAGCCCCCGCATGTTATCCTGTATAATTAAAATCCTACAGAAAAGTGAGGCCATTACTTACTAAATGTTTGCTCATGTGTGTAAAAAAAAAACTTGCACATACTCGGTAAGACATGCAAAAAAAACTAGTGCGATGCCTGATGTTTTGATGATGCCAGTCTGGTAATGCCTATGTGTCTCAAATGGATAATGTCTTTAAAATGACGCTTCAATATCACCATGGCAAAGGCCTATCATTTATTATGAGAAGACATTGATCTGTGTTCTTGTCAAGCATATTTGCTAAAATAAGTTAAGTCTTTGGACACGTCTTCATTCATCAAGTTGGCTGCTATGAAAACAAAACAGGGGTATTTCAGCACCCCCAGTGAGGCGACCTGGGTTATCAAAGGCCGGCCATGTCTCTCACCGTCTATGGTGAGAGGTTCATGTAAAAGAACCATTGCTAACTTTCGACAAGAGGAGCTGCCAAGCCGTCAGCGTGTTCCTGCCCTGCGATGGCTAGGCGAGCTGTCCAGGGTGGGTGTACTCTACCCTTGCCCAGAGTTGGCTGAGATGAGCACCAGCCTCTCCTTGATCCTAATTAGGATTAAGCGGTTCAGAAAACGAACGAATGAATAGTATTTCATTGTAGTTATACTTGGCTGCTTTTTGTTCTTAAAATTTTTAAACTCGAGGCATGGTGGAGTTGTGATTAGCATTTCTGTCTCACAGCAAGAAGGTCCTGGGTTCATGTACTTTTTAGTTATGAATTTCCAGTGTATAAAGGAAACAAACCATGTGATGGGATGGAAATGGAAAATTGATCACTTTAAGGTTTTAATGGGTTATGCCATTATTTTGTTTTCTGTGTGTTTTTGTAGCGAGACTTATTTTTTTAAATACGTACATATATTATATAATTTTTATTTGGTTTTTATTTAACTTAGTAGAACCTTAATATATAATGCAATTAACCACAATGAACCAAAAATCCTTCACAAATTGATAGATATGTTACACTGTTGAATTTCTACTCTTTATATGTGGGGGGTGGCCGTAGTGGTTCGAGAAGCAGCTTTGGGACCAAAACATCGCTGGTTCGATTCCCGAACAAGCAGGAAAAATGTGTGGCAGTGGGAGAGAGAGCAGCATCTTCCCTTCCTGCACAAAAATGGCTGAAATGCCCTTGAGCAAGGCACTTAACCACCAATTGCTCTCCAGGTGCTCCAGTGTGTGTGTGTGTGTGTGTGTGTGTGTGTGTGTGTGTCAGCTCACTTTGGATGGGTTAAATGCAGAGGAAATATCAACGCAGTCTTAATAACAGAAAACTGAGCTAATTCTTAGGACTGTAGTGGTTGTGCTGAATGGGTGTGGGTATGCACTTGCTGTGCGATGGTAAATGATGTCATCCCCTGTTATGGCGTTTCAAACACATTCAAAATATTTAAAGTCGTAACACCGGGTCCTCTTTCTTTCTTTCTTTCTTTCTTTCTTGCTTGCTTTCTTTCTTTCTTGCTTTCTTGCTTTTTTCTTTCTTTTTTTTACGCCTAGTGGCTCATTACAGCTAGAGCTTTCTGGTTTCCATAGTGTGACACAACTAGATGTTGAACTCCTCCTGGATGGGACGCAAGTCCATCACATTATAGTGTTCCAGCATTTTTTCTGGTACCCACAACCTCTTGATCATGAGGCCAGCACCCTAACCGCTACACCACCAGCCACACATACTGTATGTTGAAATTCACATTTTAACGACAGTGTGAGGTTGAGCATATGTACATCATTGTAATGTATATATGCCTGTCATACATCAATATGACAGGAGTGTTGTACAAGGATTACTTTTGTATCGAATAAATGGTATGATATTTGTATTTCACTTAGACAGATGTGATTTATTTCCTCCATGACAGAAATACAAGAGAAATACAGGGATCCCTCACTTTCCGCGGTTAATTGGGACCGAGCCCCCCCCGCGACTGCCAAATTCCACAAAGTAGGATCAACCCCCTCTGAGTGATGTATAGGTTCACGTATATGTGTATATTATATCAATAAATACATAATCAATGCTATAAATGCGTATAATAACAATTAAAAATTAAAAAAATAATGCATAAATGTAAATAAAATATAAATACACACACACACAGATGTGCAACTCATATAAAACTGTAAGTAGTTTTGATGTGGGGGTTTGGGTTGCTTTTTATTTTCGTTCTTGTTTGTTTGGGTTTTTTTTCTTTTTTTGCATAATTGGCGTTGTTTTTGTGGCATTTTCCTTAATTTTTTTCCCTTATTCTGCCTGAATTTCCTTTTTTAATTCGATAAATATTTTTTAAAAAATAAATAAATAAAAAACGATGCACTGAAGCTGCATGAATTGAAGCGCGAAGTAGCGAGGGATCTCTGTATTATCATGCAATGCAACTACAGAGCTTTCAACTCCACCTTAATCAAACAAACCAGACCCTTCTGTAATAGCTCTGCTAAATTAATAAAAAATGTAAAGGTTGCTTGTGAAACGGACTTAAATATCTCCAGTACGGTATCATGATTTGAAAGTTTGTCCTATTTGTGTGACCTTTTCTGTATTTCTGAAGCATATCTACAAATAAAAAGAAGACTGTTAAGGTTAGGAAATGTCTATGGAGGGTGACAGATTGGCATACCGTTCCCTGATGAATTCAGCCATCTCCTTCTGCATCTGTTTGCCCTTCAGCTGTTTTTGTAGCAAGACCTCGAAGCCCGATACAGTGTTCGTGCTCTGAGGGTCCTTCTTATCGGCCTAGAGACCACAAACAGAACAGTAAACAGCAACATGCATATAAATATTAGGCCTAAGTTATTTATATTTACTTCAGAATTAACGCAAGTGTATAATACTATGCATAAAAACCATAAATTCAGCAACATTAAGAAAATCTTAGTTGTTCTTTGTTTATATTATTTGTTGTTGTTATTGTTGTTTGACTATCAGACAAATGCAGTGATGGGCAGTAAGGTCCAGTAAAGCCTTTTCTGCTGGTCTCAACACTATCAGAAACACTGACCTACATTTATGACATAAATTCTAGTATTTCTACCATTAAATTGTATGAATTCATTCCCAACAGTCTTCATTTCGTAATGTGTCTCTTGGCTGCACTACTTCCAGTATGTGGATGCGGGTGTTAGTTTTTTGTCCAATCAGATTTCAGCTTCTATGTCCAGCCATTTTAATCTAATCTGGCGAAAGATTTCAGAATCAGCAGTGCTGGCAGATGTCACTTAAATTATATTAGCAATGGGGCTCTTTCTTAACCAATCAGATTTCAGATTCGCCTCACGTCAGATAGCAGGCTTACGTCAGCATTTTTCCGTCCTCTGATTGGTGAGTCAGAGCAAAAGTAGCTAAATATTCTGCACATGATGTATTTATAAGCTATATTTTTACTCCATTAATGGCTGACAGAGGATGAGAAATTAACTTGATGTTGGACTTCATCCAGTTCAGTTCATTTTCTGTAACCGCTTAATCCTAATTAGGGTCGCGGGGAGGCTGACACCCATCCCAGCCGACTCCGGGCGAGGGCAGAGTACACCCTGGACAGCTCGCCAGGCCATTGCAGGGTAGGAACACGCTAACGGCTTTGCTACTCTTGTCAAAAGTCAGCAATGGTTCTTTTACATGAACCTCATACCATAGACAGTGAGAGACATGGCCGGCCTTTGATAACCCAGTTAACTGCACTGGATGGGACACTGACAACCTTTAGGATAGAGGGACTCGAAACCCCAACCTGTTGGACTTACTTCTTAAAAATTAAATTTCAAGACGTACTTTTCCAGAAAATCTACATATTGTAAGGAGAGGTCGAGAAGGTAATGTTTATGCTAGTTACAAAACATGATACTTATATTGTGCTCAGTAGGCCCTTGACTATTCGCAGTTTTGTACTCGCTCCCGCACATATTCGTGAATTGCCAAGCAACTTTCATGTGATTCAAATTCAGCCAATGGCTGTCCTCCTTCCTGCTGATTGGTTGAGATGATGTATGCGCCCCTCATTCGCGCACAAGTTGTCAATGAGCCTTTTTTAAATGTGTTTTAATTACCAGTTAAGCCTTATGATGCAACTCAAACGCCGGCTTAGCGTCAGAAAAAGGTAATGACGTTGGATGTCTGTTCTGAAGAAATAAGACTTTCTCCTGAAGAAACGACGGTTTTCTCTGAAGTGCCTGAAGAGGAATAATCATCTGAACTGTTGTAAAGCACTGTCATATTGAAGTATTTTTCAATTATTATTCCAGTACAGTACCTAAGTTAATGTATAGAATGTTTGTGTGTGAGATTTTATGTACTGTGGTGTAGCATGTTTATCCTTTTGTTTTTTTTATCCAATTTATTACACTTCATGTTATGTTATGTTCTATTGTTATGGTTTGTGTTTTTGGGGAACTTTGATTTTGATGGCTGTGTTCTCTAAATCTCCTCGCTCCGGCTGAGGGGCATGGCTGAGCTGCTCGGGCTGATTGCAGTAGTTCACACCTGAAGTTACTCCTCTCATCTACTCCCAATAAACACAAGCATGCTCATCTCTGCATCAGAGGATTAACTCACATCACGTCCCTGCTTTCCTGTGTTCTCTAACTGTTTTCTCCCAGCTCCGGCTGAGGGGCGTGGCTGAGCTGCTTGGGCTGATTGCAGCAGCGCACACCTGAACTCACTCCTCTCATCTACTCCCTATAAACACAAACCGCACGCTCACCTCTGCGCCAGAAGATTGTCTCACATCACGTCCCTGCCTCTTTGTGTTTTCTCTGGCTTCTGGTTCCAGTGATTAATGTTGTGTTTTTCTTCGTCATCAGTACTGTATTTAAAGTGTGTGTGTGCTCTGCTTAAGTCCTTCCCCTTTGAATAATAAATCCACTCTGTGCCATCTCACACTGCCTCCTGCATTCTGGGTGAAAGTTCCTTACGTCATTACGTCACACTTTTATATATATATATATATATATATAAAATGTAGTAATGATATATATAAAATGTAGTAATGATTAAGTAAAAACTTTCATTTTGTACTGTGATATTTATTGATAATATATACAACTATATAGCAAAAAATATCACAATACAAAATTAAGTTTTTACTTAATTACTACATTTTATTACATTAATACTGTATTAATGAGTAAGACTGTCTATAGAATGTGTTTAAGAAGCATATTTTAGCGCATGTAATAGATGCATAGGATTTTTACTTCCGGTTGATCATCTGCGCATGTACAGTAGGCCCTCGATATTTGCGGGGATTCGGTTCTGAGCCCCTCCCGCGAATGAAGATAATCCGCGAGTTCTGTACCCGGAAGTAAAACCCCATGTATCACGTTACATATGCGAATGAGCAGCTGGAAGTAAAATACTATGAATCTATTACATGTGCTAAAATATGCTTCTTAAACACATTCTGTAGACAGTCATAGTCATTAATACAGTATTAATGTAGCAAATGTAGTAATGATTAAGAAAAACTTAATTTTTTTACTGTAATATTTATTGATAATAAAATATAAACATTATACAGCATACATATAAAAACACCTTTAAGTGCATTCTCTTTGAAACATACAGCACTGTAGTTTTCAAAAATGCCCACTAGAGGAAAGTATTGCATTAGGCATGAGATGACGGAATTCAAGTATGAACTGCATTAAGTCCGAGCAGCTCAGCCACGCCCCTCAGCTGGAGCAAGTAGAAAAAGTTTTAGAGTGAGAGAGTTAGAGAGCATTACAAACCAAAGAAGCGGTAATATGATGTGAGTTAATACTCTGGCGCAGAGGTGAGCGTGCTTTTGTTAATTGGGAGTAAATGAGAATAGTGAATTCAAAAAGAACAACAATTGTAATAAATTGGATAAACAAAACAAAATGAGAAACATCCTACACCACAGTAAATAAAATATAACACACAAACATTCGAAACATTACCTTAGGTACTGTACTGGAATAATAATTGAAAAAGACTTTAATAGTGGAGTGTTTTACAACAGTTCAGACGATTATTCCTCTTCACACACTTCAGAGGAAAATGTCATTTCTTCCGGAGAAAGTCTTATTTCTTCAGAAGAGACATCCAATGTCAGTACCTTTTTCTGGTGCTTAGCAGGCATTTGAGTGACATCATAGAACTTCACTGGTAATTAAAATACATTTAAAAAGGCTCATTGACAACTTGTGCGTGAATGAGGAAAAAGGGGCATTACATCATCTCAACCAATCAGCAGGAAGGAGGACAGCCATTGGCTGAATTTGAGTGACGTGCCAGTTGCTTGGCAGTCCATGAATACTCAAATCATGAGTGCAAAACCGTGACTAGTCAAGGGCCTACTGTAATATGATACATGGGGTTTTACTTACGAGTTCAGAACTCGTGGATTATCTTGATTCGAAGGAGGGGCTGGAACCGAACCCCAGCGAATAACAAGGGCCTACTGTTCTTGCAGAAATGCATGGAATGTCGCCCTCTCTGCGTTTTGTTAGATTGTGTTTTTGAATATTATTGATGATTTGTATAATTACGACGTGATAGCAGTGGTATTAAGAGGTGTATTAGGCCCGTTAAGTCTGAAGTCCCAGGTACCAGATGCACGGTCTGCCACTGGTCAAATGTTCTCAGTAAAGGCTGAACTCCACACCCTTCCTCCTACTCAGATAAGCAAACAGGCACCTGAACCTCAAGCATGTTTATATATACTGTACGTATGTGTGTGTTTGAGTGTGTGTGTGTGTGTGTGTGTGTGTGTGTGTGTGTGTGTGTGTGTGTGTGTGTGTGTGTGTGTACACATGGATGTGTAGAGGTGAGTCAGTGAGTGAAGATATGAGCTTGTATGAATCAGGGGGTGTATGTGGGCATGACATCACGTGTTGAGCTATACATGATTCAGGAGAGAGAGTGTTTCATCCAGTTAGCAATTGTGTGTGTGTGTGTGTGTGTGTGTGTGTGTGTGTGTGTGTGTGTGAGAGAGAGAAATAGTGAGTGTGTGGGGGTATGATAGAGAGAGAGAGAGAGAGAGAGAGAGAGAGAGAGAGAGAGAAAGACATATAGAGAGTGCGTGTGTCAGAGAGAGAAAGAGAGTGCGTGTGTGTGAGAGTGAGAGAAAGAAAGAAAGAATGTGTGTGCATGAGAGAGAGAGAGAGAGAGAGAGAGAGAGAGAGAGAGAGAGTATGCACGTGTGTGGTGCTGAGACCCAACACATGTAGCAGAGGCACCAAATACACTTTTCACAAATTTATCAAAAGGATGAAATTAATGCTCACTGAACCATAAAGAATAAATAAACTTAAACCTTATTGCAGAACAGAGTTCTGAACAGAGTTCTAAATCATTATTTAAAATGAAACACACATACACACGCGCGTGCGCGCACACACACACACACACACACACACACACACACAAACACACACACACAAACACTTACTATCCTGAGTAATTATATATCCTGCAGATGCAGTAGAGTTAAAAATGCATAATTCCTTACCAACCCCTGTTCACACCGTGTGTGGTTCTTGGTTTGTTTCTTTCTGTTTTTAATTTTTATGATCTGCTTTTGTTTACGTCTCTATGTTCCATTCCATTTTCTTCCCTTCTGGTCATTGGTTGATTTCCCCATTGTGTTCCCCTGTTAGACTCAGCAATGTTCGCTCTAAGCTACAAACTTCTGATGATGCTTCCTTGCAGAAAATTAAAAATAAATATAAAATATAAATATAAAAGCCTGGAAAACTGGAAAAAGGATGGAGTTAAAGAGACTGACAAACCACAAGAACACATGGGTTTCCTTTACAGCACATTTCTTATTTGTAGAAACTCAAAGGAATGTATGATAAACCAAAGACAGCCATACAAGATTAATCTCCAACCATAGATAAGGCTAGCTAGCTACATATGCTTTGAGCTTAGAAAACCATATAAGTACACGCCGTCAGTGCTTATGTCACAATTAATTTGGTGGGGTTACAAGTACAGGTAATGCACTGTTAGGCGAGCAAGAGGTGTTGAGATGATGCTCCTAGGTATTCCCATTGCAATGGAAAATGCTGGGGGGTTTTCTGAGGTGAAGATGTCAGAGAAAGATTTTCCTGGGGCATCATTTACCTACAGCGAGATCTCTCAGCACTCACTGTGCCAGTGGACAAGTTATTTTTTGCAGGGTTTAGAAACAAGCCAACATTTCTGAAGCAGTCAGTTATCTGTGTGCATGTTCATGACTGAATATTATTAAGTACAATATTTTCCGGACTATAAGTCACACTTTTTTCATACTTTGGCTGAAGGTGCGACTTATACTCCTTATATGACTTATATGTGAAATTATTACATATAATTCTGTTCGTCATCATAACAAACATAATTTCACATGTTTGCTATTTTTACACTTACAATCACAAGAGGGCACTCTGGGCTTGTGTACCAGTACCTGCTCATCCACCATTGTAGAAATGTCCCCAAAAAGAAAATGCTATTCTGCGTATTACAAGCTGCAAGTAGTGAAATATGCAGCAGAAAATGGTAATCGAGCAGCAGAAGGAAAGTTTGGAGTGAAGGAGAAACTTGTGAGGGACTGGAGAAAATCGGAGATTATTACCGCAATGAAGAAAGCAAAAAAGGCTAATCGCAGGTTAAAACCTAGATGGCCACAGCTAGAGGAACGAATTCACACATGGGGGTTTGAGCAACGTGCTGCAGGGAGATTCTTGTCAACAGTGCAGCTGCGCCTCCATGTCCAGGTAGTGAAATTATTACGTATAATTCTAACAAGAGGGCAGAAAAGCAGAGATTATTATTACTGCAATAAAGAAAACAAACAAGCGAATCGCTAAAAAGCTAAAAGCTAATCGCGGGGTAAGAGCTGGATGGCCAAAGTTTGAATAACGAACTCGCACATGGGGCTTTGAGCAACATGCTGCAGGGAGAGGCTTGTCAACGGTGCATTTGTGTCTCCGCATCCAGGTAGTTGTCAAGGAGAAAAATAGAAATGACTTTGCGCTCTATATCAGAGCAAGGACTACATCATCACATAAACTGCCAGCAGATTTCCAAGCCAAGGTAGACCGTTTCCATGAGTTTGCGACTTATACAAGGATCCCTCACTTTCCACTGTTAATTGGGACTGAGATCCATGTATATGTGTATATAATATCAATAAATACATATTCAATGCTATAAATGCTTATAATAACCATTAAACATTAAAATATAATGCATAAGATGTAAATAAAATATAAATACACACATACATACATGCACCTCACAAAAATGTAAGTACAGTGGTACCTCACCTTACGAAAGTCCCAAGAAATGAAAAATCCAGGTTACAAAATGCATTTACCTAAAATTTCAGTATCTGGATACGAAACAAATTCATGTTACGAAAGCGAACCTCTCAAAAATTCAAACAATGCGCGAGTTGCTCTCCCACTGGCTATCTCCCAACATCCCGCCCCACTGGCTTCCCATTGGCTATCTCCCAACATCCCGCCCCGCTGGCCTCCCATTGGCTAGCTCCCAGCATCCCACCCTGCTGGCCTCCCATTGGCTATCCCCAACATCTCGTCCCGCTGGCCTCCCAGTGGCTAGCTCCCAACATCCCGCCTCGCTGGCCTCCAATTGACTATCTCCCAACATCCCACCCCACTGGCCTCCCATTCGCTAAGAGGGCGTTGCATCTCCATCATACCCATGACGCAGCTCTCTTCCATTGGCTATTATGAAGCTGCATCTCCATAATACCCATGATGCTTTTCGACCCACTGTTCTTTCACAGAGTTCTAACACATGTCTGTAAAGGACAGAGTTACTGTTGTTTTGTGAGCTTTCTGAGTGTGCTCATTGCAACTTTATTTTTTGGCTGAGGCTTTTAACCTTGCATAAACAGTTGTAAAATTATAACTCTGCTAAGAAAGACATGGTCAACACACATGCACACGCGCACACACAAACATACACGCACGTGTGTGTGTGATTCCCGGTGAAAGTGATTCCCGGTGCGAGTGAAAAGAAGAAGCGGGCTCGTGGCATGCCGTTGAGTGATATCGCAAAGGAATATGGCCAAACCCGTCAACCATCGGTAAGATATTGAAGCAGAAGGAGGCCTTTAAAGGTATACTTTTATAATTTTTAAAGGGTTTAGGGGGTAGTATTGGGGGGCCTTGGAACAAATCAGGCCTTTTACATGTAAAATGCAGCTCAACTTATGAAAAGATCAGGTTACGAAACAACTTCTGGAATGGATCATTTTGGTAAGGTGAGGTCCCACTGTAGTTTTAATGGGAGATTTTGGGTTGGTTTTTTGTTTTGTGTTTGTTTAAGGGTTTTTTGTTTTAGTTTTTTTTTTCATAATTGGCCTTGTTTTTGTGTCGTTTTCCTTAACCTTTTCCTCTTTTCTTCCTTAATTTCCTTATTTTTATTTTGATGAATATTAAAAAAACAAAACACAATGCACTGAAGCCACATAAATTGAAGAGCAAAGTACTAAGGGATCCCTGTAGTATATGTTTTCTTCTTCTTTATTATGCATTTTTTGGCTAGTGCGACATATAGTCCGGAAAATACGATACCTACCTTGTTTTAGTACTAATACCCGGACATTAGCATCATTTTAATATTGAAAGCATCATTACACGTGTAAAAATATAGAACACTTATTACATGAAGACTGGTACAAAATTCTTGACCAAAAAACAACAAAGGTGTGAAACAAAGATAATGTTGAATAATAATAAGGCCTTTCTTTTTTAATGCTTGTTTCACAGATCTGACAATGTTAATATTAATCATTTCTTTAAAAAAAAAAAAAACCCTGCTAAAAACATCTTTTTTATTCCTGCTGGTCTTCACATACCGAGTGTGCAATGAATTTTAAAAATGCATGTGATACTGTCGACATGTGTGACAGTTGTTGTCAACACAGGGTTGTTTTTTTTCAATTTTAAGTAGAGAATACATATTCCATAATAGAAATCTGCCATACAAGGAACAAAAGAAAAATAGTCTAATAATTAAAGCTGATTAAAGTTACATTTATCGATGCTGGCAGACCCAGATATCATTATTTTTGTACCTGGTAGGCTGTGTAGTTTGCTGGTACTTTGAGGGTTTGGGTTCATTTAATCCAGCAAAGTATTTAGTGCAAATTTCAATAAATTTAAAGTAGAATTTTCACTTTGGTTAAGCCTTCACGACTGCATGTTCTCACCTATTTCTCACATTTCTCTCTGTTAGTCATTAACTTCAGAAAAGTCAACTAGCCCATTCCTTGCATGTAATCACAGTCTGCACATCAAATATCATTATTGCAAAGACGATAACAGCAATGTCCAGTAGTTTTTTATTTATTTATTTATTTTTGGATGTACTCTGTGAAACACCTGTTGAAATCTCCATTATTAAATACTCTGCTGATAAAACACCTCAAGCATTCAGTCAAACCATGCACTGATCCTTACTGTGTCTGGCTTGGTCGAGCACATGCAGCGAAATGTAAAAAAAAAAAAAAAAAAAAAAAACAGGGTGTCGCTGATCTTGCATATTACCCTACACCATAGATAATCACCCATTAAATACTGTCAGTACAGTGGTAGAATGTTTTCTTCCCAGGCTAGTTGGCCAAAGCTTGCATGCAGCGTAAGCACAGCCACATTTAACTAATGCATTATTTCTTTCTACTTGAATGGCAGGAGCGTCTGCTCTGCCTATAAATTCCCAGTTCCCAGTCTGCTTAGCCTATAAATTCCCAGTTGCTTTCAATCTTCTTGGGATGCCTTCCTGATTACTTTCTTGTATTTTTTGTTTTAAGTGAAGTCCTTGTTTTTTCCCGTGTTCTTTGTTTCTCATCAAATTGTTTCTTGTTTTGCCTGATTGCGATTAATGGATTATCCTATTGTGATACAGAGTATGTTTACATTCATACATTCATTTTCTGAACTGCTTAATTTAATTAGGGTCGCAGGAAGGCTGGCCCATCTTAGCCGACTCTGGGCGAGGGAAGGGTATACCCTGGACAGCTCGTCAGGCCATCGCAGGGCCAATGCTCACACAACCATTCATACTCACACTCACAGGTGATTTGGTAGAGCCAGCTAACCTACTGTCGTTGTTTTTGGACTGTATGAGGAAACGGCTCACAGACACATGCAAACGCCTAAAAAAAAAAGAAACGCATGAGATGGGGACCTAACCCAGTGCATTCTTGCTGTGAGGCAGGCATGCTAACCACTACCCCACCATGCTGCCTATGTTGATGACAGAAAATATAGACGTTTTCATTTATAAATACAGCATTTGGCAGATGCTCTTGTCCAGAGTGACTTTTTATACAACTGAGCCATTGAGGGTTAAAGGTCTTGCTAAAGGGCCCAATAGTGGTGACAGTGGGGCTTTAACCACTGACCTTTGGATCAGAACCATTATGCCACCACTGCCCTAGCTCATAGACTTTTAAAATACATGTAAACATGTTAGTCCAATTGAAATCTTGGTGACTCAAGGCAGGGCAGTGGTGACTTAGTGGATAAGGTGATGGATTACTGAGCTGAAGGTCAGCAGTTCAATCCTGACCATCACCACTGTTGGGCTCTTGAGCAAAGTCCTTAACCCTCAATCGCTCAGTTGTATAAAAAAAGATACCCTCACTATCCGAGTTATGACGTACGTGAGTTACGACCAACAGTAGTTATGACCACGTCTAGCAGATGCCTATTATGAGTTTACTGTATATGTCCGGCAGCGCAGCTGTAAGATAGTTGTGGCAGCACAGCATCCCAGCATCTCACATTCACAGCATTCTACCACTACACTCAGTGATTAGATACCGTCGCAGTAACATCTCTTTTACAGTACAATTTTACATTCATTTACTGTACACCGTTACCATGGTCCCCAAGAGGAAGTCCGATTCATCAGATGGTAATTCTACCAAGAAAGCAAGGAAGGCACTGTCGTCGGAGACGAAGATGAAAGTGATAAAATGAAAAAGCTCGGGATCCCCATCTCTCCCATTCCACGGTGTCTACAATTTTGAAGGATAAGGACCGCATTAAGGAAGCAGTGAAAGCAGCGGCCCCAATTAAGTCAACTATCATCACAAAACAGCGTGAAGGATCGATTGCAGACGTGAAAAAATTGCTATACACGTGGTTGGAAGATAATAGGCCAAGAAATGTGAAAGTGATGTTGCGAGCAGTGCAAAGTAAGGCTACAAATTTATTTTGCATGTTGAAAGAACGTGCAGGTGAAGAATACGCTTCGCATGAATTCATAGCGAGTGCTGGGTGGTTTCGGTTTCTTTGTGTTAAATATCTGACTTATGACCAATCCGACTTAGGATTGGTTGGTCGGAACCGATCTAGGTCGTAACTCGGGTAGTGACTGTAATTGTAAGTTGCTCTGGATATGAATGTCTATCAAATGCTCTGAATGTAAATATAAAAGATGGACTAACACAACTAGACATGGTTGGAGAATCAAGCCGCTTTGGCCAAGGTGCTCCACGGTTCTCACCATGGGCTTTGATCTTGAAGAAATGGTGGAAATGGACAGAATTCAGTAGACAGTAAATATAGCAAAATTCAGACCCATTCATTCTGGGACTGATGTTAACTGTAGCCCACTTGGGTTGGCTTACAATGTCCCACTTTGGAAAGTCCAGGGGTGCCCCCAGTGTACGTCCTGGCTGGTTGACTGGAAATATATTTATATAGGAAGTTGACATGGGGACCACTTTTGAACCCATGAATAATCCCTTATGGGACTGAATTTTCAGTCCACTTACTACCCACATAAGTCTCATGTACAAGTGCTGGCTGGGGAAAGAGTGTAAATAGGATGACATAAATAAATGGAAAGAAAACACGGAATTCTGATCAGTTTGTTGACTGGTATGTTGATCACATTTACAATACTGGATTTAAAAGGACGCTCAAGTGTTCGGTTGAGGAGTTTAAAGCAGATACGATTTCAACAGCAGAAAAAATAAAACAAAAACAAAACTAGTGAACACAGTCCAGTTTCTTTCCAAATTTTAAAACAGGACAGCATTTTATTTTTTCCACCACACTATCTTGTACTATGTGTTTTTCAAAGGGACACTTGTATTAAAAGATAAGTACTGTCTCTGTTCCCTCCATTCATCCTGCGCATGCCCAAATCTATCTGATCTTGGAAGTTAGGTCTGATTATTACTTCATTGAGGAATCGCCTGGGTGTATGTGCTATAAGGTAAAGTCCGTTGGGCTTTTTACACCCGAGCCTAGTGGCTCATCGGACGGGTGCTTATCCCCGGTTTCCATAGCGTTGAAGCGACCGGGAGAACAACGCCTCCTGGATGGAACGCTAGTCCATCGCAGGTTATCTTCCCAGTATATTTCTACTGGTACCCATTTATACTGCTGTGTGGACAGAGGCACACTTGTGGTTAATTGGTAGCTGGGCTTTTAGGCAGTGCCTATATCTATATATTCCTTGGTTCAGAAAATGAACCAAGTCTCAGCCAACACTGGTTGAGGACAGAGTGCACCTTGGACGGCTCACCAGGCCATTGCGGGGCAGAAACACGCTGACAGCTATGCAGCTCCTCTTTACGAACGTCAACAATGGTTCTTTGATAACCCAGTTAACTGCACTGAGGAGACAGTGACAACCCATTGACAGTGGGGCTTGAACCCTCCACCTTGGGGTTAGTGATCCAGGACCCTACCAGCTGGCCACCACTGTCCCTATAGGTTAGGATACAGTATTTAAAAACCAAATGTTTAAAATTATTTCACAGCAAGAAATCACTGCAAAACCACAGTAGAGACATAACTTCTTTATGTTCATCTTATAATTACTTTGTTTATTCATCATATGTGTGTGTGTGTGTGTGTATGTGTATATATATATATATATATATATATATATATATATATATATATATATATATATATATATATATATATATATATATATATATATATATATATATATATATATATATATATATATACATATATATATATATATATATATATATATATATATACTGACAGCCCGGTGATAGTGGGACTCGAGCCCCCGACCTTATGAGCTGTAATTAGCACTCTACCACCAGTCCACCATGGTCTTGTGGATATGTAGCAGTTGTATAGCTGAATATATGTGCTGTTTTTCCCTTTAGAGATACTGTAATCTTAACACTTCTCAATTCCTTTATTTTCTCTTACCCAGAAATAGTCACAGTAGCTCCACTCATTGGGTTTGAGGAGTTGCTGCTCAGGCGTAGACTGTGCCAGCGGGAATGTGACGAAATTGATCTACAGATTGATGGAGTAGAAAAACAAGACAACATAAGGAGAAAAAGCATAAAACAGCAAAAGAATTCTAATTTCAGGCTCCACAGAATTAGCAAGCAAACATAAATACATATTATATAGTTAATTATACCCATCATTTATATTCCACAGAACAAATGGATGCCATAAATCAAGTGCGCTCTTCAGAAAGCCTGAACATATGGAAGGGAGGATCTTTGATTTTTATGAGAGGAAAGGATTCACATCCCTGATTTTTTTTTTTTCCACATCACAGTTATGTCACCACCTTCTTCTTCTTCTTCTTTTCCTTTCGGCTGTTCCCTTCAGGGGTCGCCACAGCAAATGATCTGCCTCCATCTCTCCCTATCCTCTGCATCTTCTACTCTTACTCCAACGACCTTCATGTCCGCCTTCACCGAATCCATAAATCTTCTCTTTGGTCTTCCTCTGGGCCTTTTGCCTGGTAGTTCCAACCTCAGCATCCTACGACCAATATACTCACTATCCCTCCTCTGTACATGTCCAAACCATCTCAATCTAGCCTCTCTGACTTTGTCTCCAAAACATCTTACATGTGCTGTCCCTCTGATGTACTCATTTCTGATCCTATCCATCCTCGTTACTCCCAAAGAGAACCTCAACATTTTCATCTCTGCTACCTCCAACTCTGACTCCTGTCTTTTCCCCAGGGCCACTGTCTCTAAACCATACAACATTGCTGGCCTCATCACCGTCTTGTACACTTTTCCCTTCATTCTTGCCGATACTCTCCTATCACACATCACACCGACACTTTTCTCCATCCATTCCAACCTGCCTGCACACGCTTCTTCACCTCTTTTCCACACTCTCCATTGCTCTGGATTGTTGCGCCTAAGTACTTAAAATCCTCCACCTTCTTTATCCCTGCCCCTGTAACCTCAAAGTTCCTCTTGGGTCCTTCTCATTCACACACATGTATTCTGTCTTACTAAGACTAACCTTCAATCCCCTCCTTTCCAGGGCATACCTCCACCTCTCTAGATTTTCCTCCACTTGGTCTCTGCTCTCACTACAGATCACTATGTCATCTGCAAACATCATAGTCCATGGAGATTCTTGTCTAACCTCGTCTGTTAGCCTGTCCATCACCATAGCAAACAAGAAGGGGCTCAGAGCTGACCCTTGATGCAGTCCCACCTCCACCTTGAACTCTTCTGTCACACCGACAGCACACCTCACCACTGTCTTACAGCTATCATACATGTCCTGCACCACTCTAACATACTTCTCTGTCACTCCAGACTTCCTCATACAATACCACAGTTCTTCTCTCGGCACCCTGTCATATGCTTTCTCCAGATCCACAAAGGCACAATGCAGCTCCTTCTGACCTTCTCTGTACTTCTCTATTAACATCCTCAAAGCAAACACTGCATCTGTGGTGCTCTTTCTTGGCATGAAACCAAACTGTTGTTCACAAATGCTGACCTCTGCCCTTAGTCTTGCTTCCACTATTCTTTCCCATAGCTTCATTGTATGGCTCATCAACTTTATCCCTCTGTAGTTGCCACAACTCTGTACATCTCCCTTGTTCTTAAAAATGGGCACAAGCACACTTCTCCTCCATTCCTCTGGCATCTGCTCACTTTCTAAGACCTTGTTGAATATTCTTGTCAGAAAATCTACTGCTACCTCCCCTAGACACTTCCATACCTCAACTGGTATGTCATCAGGGCCAACTGCCTTTCCACTCTTCATCCTCTTCAATGCCCTCCTCACTTCTCCCTTACTAATCTTTGCTACTTCCTGCTCCTCAACGGTCACCCCTTCTACTCTTTTTTCTCTCTCATTTTCCTCATTCATCAGCTCTTCAAAGTACTCTTTCCATCTTCCCAGCACACTTCTGTCATCAGTCAATACATTTCCCTCTCTGTCCTTTATCACTCTAACTTGCTGCACGTCTTTCCCATCTCTATTTCTCTGCTGTGCCAACCTGTATAGATCATTTTCTCCCTCCTTATTATTATGGTTTTGCACTATGTAATAAGTCTGTCATTATACCTGAGAATCATTGTTAGTTATCCCTCAGTGACTTTTTGACTCTTGAAACTCATGCAACTCTCCATGTCTGTGATTCTACAATTTAAATACCCGTGAAAAATCTGTTTGTGACTCATTTGTTGTTATTTCTGTCACTGGTTTCCGGATTGTATTACCAATGAAATAGGAACCATTGTGTTACATACAGTATGTGGTAATGTGATAATAATGAGCACAAAAGGAGATTATTTAGTGGGTTGAGGCATATTCTTATCTTGGGAAAACCAAATGCCGTCACAAAGCTAGTAATACACTCATGTGAAAAAAATAACATCTCATGGAAGATGTTGATCCCCCCCAACGTATATCAATGAACAAATATATTCAAATATATGACATTCTTTAATCCAGTGCCAAATAAAGATGATACACTAAGATTTGATCTTTCACACATCCATACAACAAAATACGAATATTCTTTTATGAAGAAATTAAGAGCACCCTTAGCGTCACAAGCGAGTATCGCGTCCTTTAGTGTAAATAACTTATTGAATAAACATTGTCGGTCTCTGGCATCAGCTTGCCGATTTCTTTTTTTTTTTCTACCAGTATTCCTTCAGCAGCAAGATGTCGAGGGTTTTCTTGCATGTTCTGCCCTTTTCATTTTCCCACACATCACTGCAGTGTGGTTCAACTCTGGGCAAATAAAGGCCATTTCATAACTCAAATTTTTTTTTTTTTTTTTTTTTTTTTGGAGATGTTTGTTAGTTTGTGTCCCTTCAGTACTGCATTCTCTTCAAGAACCCACCACTGGAACAACTTATTTTTTCAGACAGATAGCCTCACATTTTTTTTTTTCGAGCAGTCTTTTATTCAGTTCAGTTCAGTTCATTTTCTGTAACCATTTAATCCTAATTAGGGTCGCTGGGAGGCTGGCGCCCATCCCAGTCGACTCCGGGCGAAGGAAGAGTACACCCTGGACAGCTCGCCAGGCCATCACAGGACAGAAACATGCTGACGGCTTTACAGCCTACTCTTCTCAAAAGTCAGCAATGGTTCTTTTACATGAACCTCTCACCACAGACAGTGAGAGACATGGCCGGCCTTTGATAACCCAGTCAGTTGCACAACCTTGTGGCGAGTGGGACTCGAACCCCCAACCTTAGGATAATTATTTATTAATCCAGTGCCGTATACTACTAGGCCACTGCTGACTCTTTTATTCAGAGGTAAGTTAAATCTGTTGGGCTTTTTACACCTGAGATTAATGGCTCATCAGGACGGTGCTTATTCCCGGTTTCCGTAGCATGACGCTACCAGGAGTTCAACTCCTGGATGGGACACTAGTCCATCACAGGTTACCTTTCTAGTACTTTTACCTTTCATACTGCTGTGTGGACAGAGGCACGCTCGTGGATAAGCCCTTGCCCAGGGGTCTTAGCATAGTGCAGGTATAACTGGGATTCGAATCCACGATCATGATCACCAGCACCCTAACCATTAGGCCACCGGCCCCACCTTTCATTCAGAATTACTCATTTATTAAATAAAATTAAAGCTGCCCAGTTGCTGAGGCAGTAAGGCAACATCCAAGCAAAAGATTTCCACCATCATGCTACACAAGTGATATGAGTTTCCCCTCCTTAAAATATGTACTGTGATTGTGTCAAATAAATCTATCTTCGTTCGCTCTGTCCAGAGCACACTGACATGTCCGAGAAAAGAAGGAAGGAAAATGATCAGGGCAGGGAGATGACGGCTGAATACTGGGATGTAAATAAACTGAAGACGAATGAATATTAACTGGATATTTTTCTGTACTCGACAGTAATAATCAATACAGCTTTAATCTACACCATCCTGCAATGCTCATTCATTATCAATTAAATATAAAACATGAGTCTGTTAGTGTATTTACTCTTGGGACGACCATGTCTCCGATTAGCACGGTAGACCTACAATTATGTAATTTTCCCCATCTGTACAGCATACGAACAACTGGAAAACACTACACTACACACACACACACACACACACACACACACACACACATTGAAAAAAGAGATTTTAATGGGTCTCAGATACATTTTCCAAATATTTTTCCATAATTAGGATATGATGCTCACAAGGATTTCCAAATATATCCTGGCATTGTAATCCATATCTGTTTTCAATGATTAATGAAAATGATTTGAAATGAAACTCCCCATACACACACACACACACACACACACACACACACACACACACACACACACACACACACACACACAAAGGAAAGTGTGAAAATAGAGTGAGTCGTAATTTCTCTGTAATGTCAAACCGGTAAATGAAACAACTACTGTACATACTTCAGGACACTTGTGATAACCCTTTTAATGAGTACTTTTAATTTCACAGCTGTCTCTGGTTGCAGATTGCTATATCGTATGTGATGCATTATTGCTCTTCATGAAACATAAATACTCGAGGTGCGTTAAATGCCAGAGATTATTTTCTGTGTTCATTCACTGCAAAAACCACACAGAGGTTTACTGTCACATATTCATACACACTTATGTGTCCCAGGTGTGTTCGAGTCACATGTCTTGATTTGCACACTTAGGCCCAGTTCATTTTTATTATCTTCCTGGAAGATCATACCAATTGTCACGGCCAGTGAGTTTTCCATTATGCTGCCTGTACATTTATCATTGCTGTTGTTTAAATCAGCCTCCCATCATGCTCTAAATTAGCTCATTTATAGGAAATGCAGCACCCCTGCACTACTCCTCCTCCTCGTTAGCCTCAGGTTTGCCTCTGTGTACTAGTCAGATACAGGGCATGGAAACCTTCAACCTGAACTGGGAAACAGGAATTTGGCAAATGCTGTACAGTATATCAGTATTGGAGCTAAAAAAAAAAACCTCAGCTTATATTCAGCTTATATGTGCACATAGTAATGAGAAGAGACTTGACATAAAAACTGAACTGTTTAACTGAAATTCACTATTATGAAGGTCCAAGGGAGGTAATTATGGAATCTATAACCATTATTCACAAAGGTGAGGTCACTGAAGAGTTTTCATGAGAGAACATCCATCCAGCAATATTCACTGAGCCTGGGGTAAATAATTGTTTTTGTATATATTACACAGAGGTGGTACAGTGGCGTACTGGTTAGCACGTCCCCTTCAAGTGAGAAGGTCTGGGTTCAATTCCCAGTCTGGGCGTTTCTGTGTTGACTTTGCATGTTCTCCCTGTGCTTGTGTGGATTTCTGGTTTCCTTCCACAGTCCAAAACATGCACAGTAGGTTAATTGGCCGTTCCAAATCTCCCCAAGGTGTGAATGGTTGAGTGAGTGTTGGCCCTGCGATAACATGACGAGCTGTCCGGGGTGTACCCCGCCCTCACCCAGAGTCGCCTGAGATGGGTGCCAGCCTCCCAGTGACCCTAATTAAAATTAAACGGTTCAGAAAATGAATGAATATATTAGACAGGAAGATAAGACAATTAGAAAATTAAACAATATCCAGGTAGTGTCCGTCTTACAACCGCAGGCCGTAAGATGGTTTGGATGTAAGCTGGGTCTGTACATGCATTACTACTGGTATGTATACTGTACCTTTCTACGAGTTCAAGTCAAAAACCCCGCCATATTCTCGCCAAGCAGCAGAGTCATATTTTTATATATTATTATTATTAATATTATTATTATTATCCTCCTCATCATCATTATTGTTATTAATAAGTAATAATAATAATTATTATATAATCTAATAATTATAATATAATTATATAATAATTAATAATAATAATAATAATAATAATAATAATAATAATAATAATAATAATAATAACAATGTTACTGTTTTTTTTTTCTTGTTGGAATTTTCTCTCTCATCTTTCTGTACATGTGTTTGTATGTACAATCACTCACACACACACACACACACACACACACACACACACACACACACATTCTGCTGTACATACATGTTTGTCTCCCTCTAGTATTTTTTATTTATTCAGCATTATTGTAAATTTGGTTACCCTTTTTTATTTAATGTGAACATTTGAAAACAACCTGCTAATAATGTTACTGGGTTTTTTTGTGATGAATCTTTGAATTTCTCTCTCTTTTTCTCTCTCTCTCTCTCTCTCTCTCTCTCTCTCTCTCTCTCTCTCCCTCATCTTTTTCTTATTAAATCCATGTACATGGTTTCATCCATTTGATTCTCTCAAACAGGCCCGAATCAGCTTGGCTAGACTGATGATATTCACATACATGATACCCAAGTGTCTACGCTATTTATTAATTTTCTTTTTAGTCACGGGTGGTCGTAAAGTTAAACAGTTGTAAGTCACTCAGGTCGTATTTCGGTCCCTGTATTAAAAAATAATAATTTTTATGGTTTACTTTTACATTTAAAAGGCTGACAGTAGTCGTGCACATGACATCACAATGGGTATGTGCGCTGTAGTACAGCATCCTTTCAAATTCATCCAAAGTTTTATTACACTACATGTAACCACAAGAAATAGTGTTTCTGCCCTGCAATGACAGGGTGTACCCCGTTCCTGCCCAGAGTCGGCTGTGATGGGTGCTAACCACCCAGCAACAATAACTAAGATTAAGCAGTTCAGAAAAATTAATAAATGAGTTCTATTATCCCCCAGTGCAGCTAACTGGGTTATCAAAGACCAATCATGTCTCTCGCTGTCTATGGTGGGAGGTTCATGTAAAAGAACCATTGCTGACTTTCGACAAGAGTAGCTGCAAAGCCATCAGCATGTTTCCGCTCTGTGATGGCCTGGCGAGCTGTGCAGGGTGTACTCTGACCTCCCCGAAGTCAGCTTGGATGGACGCTAGCTTCCCTGCAACCTTAATTATGATTAAGCAGTTACAAAAAATGAATGATGAATGATGCTGAGTTCTATTATGAACAGAGATCATGTGTAGCCCAACAGGTTGTTTTTTTTGTTTGTTTTTTTTTAAGAAAACATTTTTTTCCCCAATTTTCTCCATAATTTATTCATATACAATTCCCATCTATCGGATATTGCCTTCCCTATCACACGCCACCGCCAACCAGAGAAAGCTGAAAGCATGCACACGCCCTTGCCATGACATACAATGCCTCTTTTCAAACCACCTGTTTTCACTTCGAAGTGCGGCACCATTGTGTATTGTTGGGCAGGTCTAACACACTCGGAGGGAAAGCACTATCTGCTCCCTTGTACGAAAGAGCTCACAGACGCCCATGATCAGCTGGCAATCGCTGTGAGTGACAGGGAAGTGAACGTATACCGTCCCTCCCTCCTGTTTTAGCGTGGCCAATCAGCTCCCATGGACTCCCGCCACAGACGGCTGTGGCATTAAACCGGTCAGATTCGATTTGATGAGGACTTGTGACCTCCTGGTTAATAGCCATATAACTTGGGAGCCCAGAAAATTTTTTAAATCCCTTTCTAGAGTCAGAGCCATCCACAACCTTGTTTCTTCAGGCTTCAAAAAGCTTCTTATCATGGCTTGATGACACCACACAATTCAATAGAAAAGCCTACGTGTCAGATTGAAATGCATTTTAAAAAAATAATTTAAAAAATTCTTCCACCTGCAGGAGGTTCTAATGATTGGTACCTAAACTGGAACACCTGATTATAATTGGAAATTGTGATATACAGGCGACATTACTCTGAGCAAAGCAGAATTTTGTCTGTCTTGCCAAAGGTTATGATCTTGATTAGGTTCTTTTGAAGACATGAGTTTCTGCTCTGTGACGTGCACTGATATAATGAAAACAGAAGGCTAAGGTCTTCGTTTAAACAATGAGGTGATAGCAGAATGATCACGTGGTACTGGCAACACATTTTGCCGATAACAAAGGTGAAGAACGTTAAGTGAAGTTATGGAGCTATTTATCGGATTAATAGGATCGTGATAAGAATCCACATTTAATTAATAATGGTTTTATCACTCAAATTATTTACTAATGGATTGTTTAATTACTGAAATGAAAAATGTGCAAAAGGACGAGGCCCGATTCCCAGCCTCGGAGTTCCTGTGTGGAGTTTGCATGTTATACCGGTATCCTCGCACAGTTCAAAAATATGTACAGTAGGTTAACTGGCTGTTCCAAATCACCCCTAGATGTGAGTGTGAGTATGAATGGATGTATGAGTGTTGGCCCTGCGATGGCCTGGTGAACTGTCCAGGGTGTACTTTGCCCTCACCAGAGTCAGTTGAGATGGGCATCAGCCTCCCTGTGACCCTAATTAGGATTAAGCGGTTCAGAAAATTATTATGATGGTGATGATGATGATGATGACCTTCATACTTGCGGAATGTGTTTGTGTAAATACAACGGAACAACCTGCAAGGTAAGAATGAAAAATGTCCAATTACATAAAAATAAGTAGGATTTTCTCTCCTTTTTGCTTTTAAAGTCATATAATGCATCTGTTTCTAACAAAACCTTCCATAAACCATGTGGCATTATATTATAAAAGGGTAATACAATGCTTATGAATGCATTATTATGGTGCAGGGTTTGGGTAAGCACATTGTTTGTGTGTAGTCTGGGTCACACACCAAAATGTTAACCCACACACTTTTTTTTTTCCGATGCACTGACTATATTTGGTTGGCTGCCCGGCACCCAGTTTTTCGCTGAATAGCAAATACCACTGACATAATGATAGCTTGTAATAAACTCCAGGAATGCCAACCACTAAATAAAACTTCATTTGGGCTGGGGTTCCTCACACACAGCATACACATACAGTACTGCAATAGAAAACCTGCAGTGCACTGTGGAAATCATACACAAGCTCACTCACACACACATGCACACACACACACACACACACACACACACACACACACACACACACACACACACACACTACTGTAAACACTCCAGAAAACATCACTGATCTCAAACACTGCTCAAAATGTGGATCGCTCAGCCTCTGTTGCTAAGCGACAAATTGGTTTCACCGTGAAGGCACACACTGTATTTTTTCCCTTTTGTGAAATACTGTAGTGTTTTTACTCTAACACACACTAAGGCATATGCATATCCACCTGCCTCAAACATGACATATTATCCAATACTTACTCTACCTGACAGAACAGTCGGTAATACTTAACCTCCTTCTTTCAGCTCTCTCAGGCTCCTTTTAAAGTCTAATGGCACCACAAATCAAGCAACAAGTGCTTGAGGGAATTAAGGGTCAGGCTATTTAAAATGCCTTTGAGTCCAGATTCACAGATGTGCACACATCACTGGCTTTGCCTCATAGAGACACTGCAGAGAAAAGAGATAAAACAACTCAGCCTTTTCATGAAAGTGAGCCAACCCAGCATATTGATCGAAAGTAGCTTTGATTGCATTTGTCATGGAAAGCTGCATGTTCAGCCTCTCTAAGATTATTGCACAATAAACATTGACATGCAAAGCAATGCAACGTATACATGCCTGCCTTCTGATCATGCAAACACAATGTGCTCATACTCTGTATTCTCCTAAACCATTTACTGCAGGTTATACACTTCAAGGAGTGCATAAGGCTTGTCATTACTATATGATATAGCAGCACCTTGTTATCCGAGGTCAAAACCTGCTTATTTAATGCAAGCAGAATGTCACATGACTGCATGTTTCTCTGTTTTACAAACAAATCAAAGGTCCTCTTCCCTCCATGCCTCATACAATTGGTATTTCTCTATAACCTTCCCTTTGTGTGTGTGTGTGTGTGTGTGTGTGTGTGTGTGTGTGTGTGAGTGTGTGTTTCACTTCAACACTCATTAATCACTTCTGGTGCCTTTGTCACCATGGAAACTAGACTAGCCAAGTCTTCCCCCATTCCCTGGGTTTCAGATCCCAAGTGGGTGGGCTTTATGGCCTTGATGGACAGCTCTGCTGTCCTGTCGGTGTCGCAGAATCAGTATTTCCCTCTTCCGAAACAGTAATCGAGAAGTCTGGACTGGCTTTTCAGCACAAGCGGCATCCCTAATTCATTCTTTCCTCCCTCACACTTTGTCTCTTTCTTTATTTTTCACTACCCAGGACAGATATTACTGGTTACATAAGCATATGCAGTATTACCCTTTGAATTATAGCCGTCGGTTGAACATTCAAATAAATGTGATTACCAGTCATGTGTGTATCCAGGCTCATTTACAGACTCTAGTGTGCTGTGATAGAAGACCTCTTCCTAATCCTGATCATGTACACTTACACTTAGATGCAGCATGCTAATTAGCTTATTAATGGGATTGTGTTCTACAAGATGCACAATCAATGTATGGATCAATAAATAGTAATACTACTTTTATTTATACAATTACTACTGTATTACTATTATTATTATTATCGTTGTTGTTGTTGTTTTTGTTGTTGTTGTGGCTCTAACAGTCATACTACAATGGTGGGAACTTCTGATATTGATATGATATAGTGTTGATGCATCTGTGCAGTTATATTTGATTTGTGCTGATATGCAATGTGATTTGCTATCACTATAATTAATGTATGACAATTACTCTTAGAAAAAAAAATAATCACATGACACACATAGATTTAAATACAGAATCTTGACAACCCTCTGAAGCGTTCTGTGCCAAAAACCTTCTTCTGGCTCTAAGGATACAAGAAATTTATTCAAATTATAACACTCTATAAATCTCAGTTGGACCACAATTCAATAGCACACACAAGATGTGTGTATTATAACTGATCTGCCAGCAGTCTTGTTCCCAGCATAGATACCATCAGAGTACTGTATGTGTTTGATATATTTCTTATTATACATTCAACGACAATGATGTGAGCGAGAAGTGTGCATGAGAAGTGTGCATGAGAAGTGTGCATGAGAAGTGTGCATGTATCAGCAGTGCAAGAGCTTATTTTGAGGGGGCATACAGCACACTAAAAGTCATGTCACAGCAAGAGTCTGGAATGCCAAGTGGTCTCTGGGGATTGAAAAGGAAAAAGATAGGAAAGAAAAAAAGAAAACCAAGACAAAACCTTACTACGACCACTCGGTATATGTTACTAAAACATCAGATGTCCAAGCATGCTAACTCAAAGTGTCACCTGATGACGTAAGCATCTGATCTGAAATAATATGTATTGATATGTAGTTGAAATGTCAGCTCACAATGTAAAACAGGAATGATGTAATCTCTTAGGAAACACACAGGCACTAAAGAAGAATAGTGCTAAACTCGTGAGCAGATGTTTCCCATCAGCAGAACACTCCAGGAGTTTACAACCCCTCTGGCCAGTTTCAAAACTGTAACAACCTGACATTTCAACCTCTTATTATCGCTTTAATGATAGAGAACAATCAATCAAACACCCCTTTACTCACTAGCAACCAATTATCCAGAACCAAAAGAGAGCCTCAGCTTGGTCAACACAATCAACATCAAGTCAGTAAATCAGTCTCTGGAGCATTCCAGCTGTTCTGTTTACATTTGTAAATTGATGTGTCTGCGTTGTACGTCCAGACTTACTGTGGTTTTGGTCTCCTTGATTTCCTTCTCCTTGTTCTGTCTCCTGGCTGGTGAGAGGGACCCGGGGCTCTGTGGGGAAAGACAGGAGGCATCATCAAAACTGCCCTCTGTGTCAAAGCTTTCCTCTGTCTCCATCTCTCAGGTGCTTCCTTCACTCCTTCTCTCTCACTCGTTCTCTCACACTGTATCTCCCGCGTGCCTTCTGCCTGCGTTGCCGTGGTGAACAGTGCAGAGTGGGCTGTGTTTATGTGTGTGAGTGTGTGTGAGTGTGTAGGGAGAGGGGCGTGACAGTGTGTTGGAGAGTAGGGGGGTTTGTGATAGTGCAACTGCAATGAAGAGAGAGAGAGAGACAGAGAGAGAGGCTGAATGAATAAGTGAGTGGAGGTGTGACACACCTACATTCAGACAGTTAAGTGCATGAAATACAGCAAAAATAAAAGGACAGTGATAGAGGGAGAGGTAAAGTTGGAGAGAGGTGGGCTGGAACATAAAGAACACAAGACAGCTGTGACAGAGATGGTGGGATAGAAAGCATAAGTGGGAGTGTATGGAGGAGGAATCAGCTTTTATTTACTTCTTTCACACCACACCTCCCTCTCTACAGTGTGTCTATGTGTGTTTGAATAAAAGGAGAATGAAGAAAAGGAAGGGAGGGAGGGAGAAGACAGAAATGGCCAAGTAACATGTGCTGAGAGGCTTATGATTGGTGGTGAGCTGAATACAAGATACGTGATTTGGATAAGGAAATGAAAAATGAACAACATTCTATTCCCTGTGATTATGAAAAGAGAGATTTTTTTTTTTACCTCCGTGTAAGGGTCACATGACAGCTGTATTCACAGAGCAGAAGGTAGGGAGAAGAGTGTGGATCTGTCTGTGCTGGTGTGTTTTGAGAAGGCGTGAAAACTAGACTGTATGCAGGTGCTATATTTACACCCAAACTCAACAGCATCCATCTTTACTTTGTGTTCTGTCTTCAGTGTCTTCATTCGGTTTTGTATTTTCTCAGGTCTGTAATCCTGGCTGAGCAAAACAACTATGTTCTGATCTGTGTTTTATTTGGTTTATTAATGATGTAACATTTGAATGATACTCAGAAATATCTGCACAAGTGACTGATCACAGAGGCACACTCACTCACCTGAAGAACAAAACCAACAAACACTAAAGCAGGGACAAAAAAAAAAAAAAAAATCACTCAACATAAACAACGACACAGCCTCTCACCTTTCTCTGGAACATGGAGGTAGCAGCCCCACAAAGTCTGTCTCTTTCTGTGTCTTGCCGTTGAACAATCCGTTCCGGCTTTATTTCTGCTCCTCACTGCCTTTCAACCTCCTTTCTTTCTCGTCCTAATCTAACATACTTCTTTCCCCTGCTATGATTCTCCCATTCAGCCTGGCCTCGGATCAGGAGCTTACCATGTTCCAGTGTCCAGGAGCGGGATGCCCATATGGCCTGTGCTCCAGTCTGTTTGCTGTCATGCCCACACCCTCGTCCCACTGCCAAGCAGTCACGTGGCCTACCCAGAGCTTTACTTGGTCTGATTTCCTCTGCTGTTCAAGCATTACTGTTACCAGAGACTTGCAGGTGACTCCAAAGCCTGCAGCATATTTATGTTGTCTGAGCCTGCCAAACACTGAAGGGTTTGATTGTACCAGAGCCCTCGGCATTTTATTTGAGCCTGCCAGAGAATGTTTTAAAAATATTTTCTTTAAGTCAGCTTAAATTATTCAAATTATTCCAGTGATGTAAACAAGACCCATCTTTCATTTCTTGAGTATGTAGAAAAGCCAATTTAATTACCATACTCCTAGCATCCTCTATAAACGTTTAGTAATACCAATGGCAGTGTCTCATTGGTATCATGACATAACGACTCCCCACTGAATATGAGATGCTGATGGTCAGTTGATTATTTTAACATCTAGTGTTATTCATCACACAGACGTATGTTCTTATGGTGATTTAATATCTAGTAATATCAATACCATATCTATTCAGTCGTAGCTCCAGGTGCACCACTGATAGGCATGAAGTTCCTGGTGCTTATTGCGACCTTATCTGACTAGGTTTCGAGATCTTAAATGTTTGTAGATACTGTCTTTTCAGTATTTTGAACACCTCAGATATATAATTAGGATACAGATATTTGGTGTGGCAATGCAGCCATGGTGGGGGGTGGGGGGGGCACAAGCCAGTGTTCCTCCTCACGCCAGTCCCAAGCCCAGATAAATGCAGAGGGTTGTGACAGGAAGGGCATCCAGCGTAAAACTTGTGAAAAGAAAAACACAACGACCGCTGTCAGTGCTGTTAACTAACAGGGTGCTGGTGGAAATTGGACTACTGTTGGTCAAAGATGGAGAGGTGGGAGGTGTGTCCGTAGGTGGAGAGAGAAGAGGAACATCATGAGCCTAGGACTGAGAGTAGGGACTTTGAATGTTGAAACTATGAAAGGAAGAGGTAGAGAGCTGGCTGACATGATGCAGAGGAGGAAGATGGACATACTGCGTGTTCAGGAGACCAGGTGGAAAGGTAGGAAGGCTAGAAGCTTAGGAGCAGGGTTTAAGCTGTTTTATCATGGCGTGGATGGAAAGATAAATGGAGTAGGAGTCATCTTGAAGGAGGGGTTGGTCAGGAATGTTCTTGAAGTGAAAAGAGTGTCAGACGAAGTGATGAGTCTCAAGTTAGGAATTGAAGGTGTGATGTTTAATGTTGTTCGTGCTTATGCCCTACAGGCAGGATGTGAGCTAGAAGAGAAGGAGAGATGCAGACAGGAGCATGGGGTGACTTATAAAAGCGGAGGTAGGAGCACACAGGTAGACTACATCTTGTGTAGAAGGAAGTCAGTGACTGCAAAGTAGTAGTGGGTGAGAGTGTTGCCAAACAGCATAGGATGGTGGTGTGCAGGATGATGCTGATGGTGAGGAAGGTCAAGAAGGCAAAGGCAGAGCAGAAGACAAAGTGGTGGAAGCTGAAAAAGGAAGAGTGTCGTGTTGTCTTCAAGGAGGAGTTGAAACAGGCTTTGGGTGGTCAGGAAGTGCTTCCAGATGCTAATGTGATCAGGAAGACAGGTAGGAGAATACTTGGTGTATCCTCTGGAAGGAAAGTTGATGAGCAGACTTGGTGATGGAATGAGGAAGTGCAGGAGTGTGTACAAAGGAAGAGGCTTTCTAAGAAGAAGTGGGACATTAAGAGGGCCGAAGAGAGTAAACAGGATTACAGGGAGACACTGCGTAAGGCAAAGGTAGCGGTGTCAAAGGCCAAACAGAGGGCATATGATGACTTGTATGATAGGTTGGCCAGTAAGGATGGAGAAAATGATTTATACAGGTTTGCACAGCAGAGAAATAGAGATGGGAAGGACGTGCAGCATGTTAGCGTGATTAAGGACAGAGAAGGAAATAGATTGACTGATGACAGAAGTGTGCTGGGAAGATGGAAAGAGTACTTTGAAGAGCTGATGAATGAGGAAAATGAGAGAGAAAAAAGAGTAGAAGAGGTGACTATTGAGGACCAGGAAGTAGATTAGTAAGGGTGAAGTGAGGAGGGCATTGAAGAGGATGAAGAGTGGAAAGGCAGTTGGTCCTGATGACATACCGGTGGAGGTTTGGAAGTGTCTAGGAGAGATAACAGTAGATTTTCTGACAAGAACATTCAACAAGGTCTTAGAGAGTGACCACATGCCAAAGGAATGGAGGAGAAGTGTGATGGTGCCCATTTTTAAGAACAAGGGAAATGTGCAGCGTTGTGGAAGCTACAGAGGGATAAAGTTGATGAGCCATACGATGAAGTTATGGGAAAGAATCGTGGAAGCTAGACTAATGGCAGAGGTCAGCATTTGTGAACGTCAGTTTGGTTTCATGCCAAGAAAGAGCACCACAGATGCATTGTTTGTTTTGAGGATGTTAATAGAGAAGTACAGAGAAGGTCAGAGGGAGCTGCATTTTTCCTTTGTAGATCTGGAGAAAGCATATGACAGGGTGCCGAGAGAGGAACTGTGGCATTGCATGAGGAACTGTGGAGTGGCTGAGAAGTATGTTAGAGTGGTGCAGGACATGTATGAGAGATATAAGACAGTGGTGAGGTTTGCTGTCAGTGTGACAGAAGAGTTCATGGTGGAGGTGGGACTGCATCAAGTATCAGCTCTGAGCCTCTTCTTGTTTGCTATGGTGATGGACAGGCTGACAGAAGAGGTTAGACAAGAATCTCCATGGACTATGATGTTTGCGGATGAAATTGTGATCTGTAGTGAGAAGAAAATCTAGAGAGTTGGAGGTATGCCCTGGAAAGGAGAGGAATGAAGGTTAGCCTCAGTAAGACAGAATACATGTGTGTGAACGACAAGGACCCAAGAGGAACGGTGAGCTTAAAGGGAGCACAAATAAGGAAGGTGGAGGATTTTAAGTACCTAGGCTCAACAATCCAGAGCAATGGAGCGTGTGGAAAAGAGGTAAAGAAGTATGTGCAGGCAGGTTGGAATGGTTGGAGAAAAGTGTTTGGTGTGATGTGTGATAGGAGGGTATCGGCAAGAATGAAAGGAAAAGTGTACAAGATTATGATGAGGCCAGCAATGTTGTATGGTTTAGAAACAGTGGCGCTGAGGAAAAGACAGAACGCAGAGCTGGAGGTAGCAGAGATGAAAATGTTGAGGTTCTTTTTGGGAGTAACGAGGATGGATAGGATCGGGAATGAGTACATAAGAGGGACAGCACATGTAAGAGGTTTTGGAGACAAAGTCAGAAAGGCTATATTGAGATGGTTTGGACATGTACAGAAGAGGGATAGTGAGTATATTGGTAGTAGGATGCTGAGGTTGGAACTGCCAGGCAAAAGGCCTAGACGAAGAGAAGATTTATGGATGTGGTGAAGGAGGAAAAGAAGGTCGTTGGCATAAGAGAAGAAGATGCAGAGGACAGGGTGAGATGGGGGCAGATGATTTTCTGTGGTGACCCCTGAAGGGTACAGTCGAAAGGAAAAGAAAAAGAAGAAGTCATAAGCTATGTAACCGGCATGTAGGATAACAATACTGTTATACCACCGTAACATATGTCACCCAATAAGAGAAACCCTGGACATAGTTGGAAATAATTTTACTGAGATATAAGGTAGCACTGTGCTGAAAATAAGTCATTTATATTTTCCTACAATAGTGTTCAATGTTGCAACAAAACCCACCAAGCTCCGCCAAAATTACTTTCGTGAAGTAAAGTATCCACAAAGTTTGAGAAAACACTGAAAACTGGTTTGTCACTTGAAACTTAAACATGCCCATGTTATTTTATTATTAGTAATATTTTATATACTGCATTAATCCCATAAGGGAAACTCTTTCCTCTGCATTTAATCAATCCAAAGTGAGCATATACTTATAATGATCTGCCGCGCACATCGGGGCGCCCGGAGAGCAACTGAGAGTTTAGGTGCCTTTGCCCAAGGGCACTTCAACCATTCATGTGGAGAAAGGGAGGGTGCTGCTCACTCCCCCACCACTACACTCAGGAATCGTGGTGACGTTTCACTCCCAAAGCTGCCTCTCTAAACGTTAGGTATTGGCCAAAGTTTAGTTCTACCATTTTCTTCTACCTCGGGGAAGACCATTTGATTGATATTATTGCACTAATGGACTACATTCTACACTATAGTAATGTATTAGGTAGGTAGGTAAAGTCTGTTGGGCTTTTTACACCAGAGCCATAGTGACTCATCAGGCCAGTGCTTATCTCCAGTTTCCATAGCGTGAAGCGACCAGAAGTTCAACTCCTCCTGGATCGGACACGAGTCCATCGCAGGTTACCTTCCCGGTCTATTTTTACTGGTACCCATTTATACTTCCGGGTGAACAGGGGCACGCTTGTGGCTAAGACCTTGCCCAGGGGTCTGAGCACAGTGGGGGTCTAACTGGGATTTGAACACACAGCCTCCAGATCATGAGCCCATCACCCTAACCCCACAGTAATGTATTAGACTCCATATCTATTAACCAAATCTGATTCCATTAGAGTCGTGTGAATTGTGCGGCTCTTGCCACAACCAGCTTTAAGTGTTTATTTCTCCAAGACAAGGACGTGCCTTGAGAAACTATTAATTATTTTTAATCGACAATGACATTGTGATAACTCCCTTGAGACTTTTGTCCTCAATTCTCAAAAATTTCTAATTCCAATAGTAGAGTTCAAATGCAAAACCCAGTAAGTCCACTCTCCCCCCCCCTCAGTTTACTGTAATGGAATGCTTAAGGGTCACTTCACAAAATATCAGATTGTTCAAAATCAACATTTTCCATGTAAATTTCATTGTTTTAAAACAAAAGAGCGTCGTCACAATGTTTCTCAGACTGCATGCTTCTCAGAAGTGCAGAAGATGCAAGAAGTTAAATTTTCAACTACGGCTGGCTTTTCCCAAATCAGGCCACATATAGTTCTTAATGATGTTTTCATACGATTGAGATAATAGAACGGTTACGGGCAGCACAGTGGTGTAGTGGTTAGCATGTCCGCCTCACAGCAAGCAGGTCCTGTGTTCGATTCCCAGGTCGGGTGTTTCTATGTAGAGCTTGCATGTTCTCCCCGTGCTTGCGTGGGTTTCCTCCGGGTACTCCAGTTTCCTTTCACAGTCCAAAAACATGCACGGTAGGTTAATTGGCTGTTCCAAAACACCCCTAGGTGTGAATTGTTGTGTGAGTGTTGGCCCTGCGATGGCCTGGCGAGCTGTCCAGAGTGTACCTCACCCTTACCCAGAGTCGGCTGAGATGGGCACCAGCCTCCCCATGACCCTAATTAGGATAAAGTGGTTCAGAAAATGAACGAATGAGAACGGTTTTGAGATAAAGATACAAAATCATCCCAGGCTCCATGGTTGAACTCAGCTCATTTCACCTGTATGTAGATGTAAAACAGTCTTCCTGCTGAATAAAAGATACACTGATGCAGTGCGAGCTCAGGGTTCACAGACTTTAAACGAGAAATGTCAAGATCGCAGCACTTACAGTAATTTATCTTGTCTTGTCATAGCCTTGCTAATTAGATAATAAGTTGAATTAAATGTGAACCGAACTCTGCAGCACTGTGGGCCTTCCGGAATGGAAATGGACATTTCTGTTTTAATGAATGCATTGATCAGCAGATCAATTTCTTTTAAAGATCCCATCCCTGAGCTGCCTGTGTAGGGCGGGCGGTACCTGGCTGATCAATGTGGTTTTCCGGGCCATCCTGTCTCCCTTCTGTGGAGGCTTCAGAGGACTCTCAGTAGACTGTGATCCATTTACTGAAAGCATACCGAGGGTTACATCAGTTAGAACTTTGAAATCTCACTGTCATTACAAGAAAATAATTGTGTAAAGATATTATTATCATGTAATTTAATCCAATTATAAACGCAAACAGCCAATCATTATGCGTTCCCACAGTGACACACACCTTCACATCTGCATGATGAACGGCTACAGGATAACAAATCACAATGGCGACATCATGACAAATGAGGGAGTTTAGTACAGAGAGTCCAAACCAACCTATTCAGTTTGAAGGGTTTATTCTGTACATTATTCTACTGATTTATTTACAGAACATACACTAAAATTTGTAAAATAACTAATTTTGAATAGAAATATCTCACAGGAATGTTATGAAAGCTACACATTTACATTACATTAGTGATATTACAGTATACACATTACTTTTATATAAAATTGCCTGTTCGTATTTTCCCAACTGACTCACAATAGATTAGACTTGCTAGCTCAGAGTGCTTTTATTTTATGATATAAAGTGATATAATACTGACCAAAGCTCATAGCTTCTTTTAGTAAAACAGGACATTATTGTTCTTTTTATTTTAATTTCCCTTATCCCCCCCATACACACACTTTCTTTTGTCGTAGCTAATTACATGTACTTCCCATCTCTGAAAGTGTCCCTGTCACATTGCAACCATCAACTGTTGGTGGCTAAGGTAAGCACGTGCTTTTTCTAAGCCACATGATGCCACCTTTCCAAGCTGTTGCACATGCATTATCAAAAACACATATGCATGATTGCCTCGCATTGCTTGTAAGTGCCAGGGACGAGGACCTATGCCACAGGATGTGATGTGCATCTGATGATATTTTCAATAGTGTTGAATTATACGGTAAACTTTGTCCTCTGATAACCCCGCACACACACACACACACACACACACACACACACACACACACACACACACACACACACACACACACACACACACACACACACACACATCTCTCTATCATGATTGTTGGAAGCATACATGTGATTTTCTGGATATTTCTTCAAAGTCTTGATAAGACGTATTGAAACAGTTTCTATGGTAGTTGTTGATGATAAAGTTTTAATTTGACTTTTTAAATGCAATAAATAAGTTACAATTATGGCACGGTGGGGTAGTATTTAGGACGTCCGCCTCACAGCAAGAAGGTCCTCGGTTCGATTCCCAGGTCGGCCGTTTCTGTGTGGAGTTTGCTTGTTCTCTCTGTGTTTGCGTGGGTTTCCTCCGGGTACTTTGGTTTCCTCCTACGGTCCAAAAACATGCACAGTGGATTAATTGGCTGTTCCAAATTGCCCCTAGGTTTGAATGTGAGTGTGAATGGTTGTGTGAGTGTCGCCCCAGTGATGGTCTGGCAAGCTGTCCAGGGTGTACCCACGTCTTCATGTCTACTCTGGTATTATGTGCTTCTATGACCTCGATGGGATCAAGTTTAATAGGCATCAACTATCCTTTGAAGACCTGAGCTAAATGATGTGGATTTACACTGACACCAATCTGGTATTCAGTCAGACATGATTATGATTATTGACCTTATATATATATATATATAGTGCCACCCCAGTGCAGCTAACTGGGTTATCAAAGGCGGGCCATGTCTCTCACTGTCTATGGTGAGAGGCATGTAAAAGAACCATTGCTGACTTTCGTAAACAGTAGCTGCAAAGCCGTCAGCGTGTTTCTGTCCCTTGCTAAAAGGGTTGTGACAGGAAGGGCATCCGACGTAAAAAAAAAAAAACCTATGCCAAATCTAATGTGCGAATCAGATGTGCGAATTTGCTGTGGCGACTCCCGAGAAAAAGGGAAAAAGCTGAAAGGAAGAAAGAAAGAAAGAATATATATATATATATATATATTCACAATGTGGTTGGTTCTGTGTGGAGTGTGCATGTTCTCCCCGTGCTTGCATGGGATTCCTCCGGGTATTTTGGTTACCGCCTACCATTCAAAAACAGGCACAGCAGGTTAATTGGCTGTGTCAAATCACCCCTTGGTGTGAATGTGAATGGTTGTGTGAGTGTTGTGTTGTGTGAATGGTTGTGTGAGGCCCTGCAATGGCCTGGTGAGCTGTCTAAGGTGTACCCCACCCTTATCTGGCGTCGGCTCAGATGGGCACCAGCTGCCCCGCTACCCTAATTAGGATTAGAAAATGAATGAATGAGTAAACATCCTTTGAGCCTGAGGTAGAGGAGGATAATTATTTTAGTACATACTGCCTGGATATCTAAGCAAAGAAGGCCACTATTTATTTTATTTATTTAATTCATTTTTAATTCACAGTACTGCGGTGGAAGATGAGGTCGGCGCTCATGAGAGTTCATTCGCTGTAACAATGCAAGGTTGCAAGGCTAGGAGAAAAATTCACTACCTTTCCATTGAGCTAACTAATAACCTTAATATAATTTAGATTTACAAGTTAATTAAATGGTGAATTCACAACCTGAGTACACTTTCAGAATCAAAGAGATTTGAGATGAGCCTTTTCTCGGCCATCCAGGGAATCATCAGTAGAATTCTATAATCCATCTAACCCTGCCAGTTTGATTTTATCTCTCCACGACTGTTTTTGTTTTGGCCGAACAGCTCTGATTTTTTTTCTCTGTCATACTCAGAATGGTCTTCAATGCCCACCAAGACTTGTCTGTTTTTAATATATGTGGAGAATTTTCCACTTGTTTTCTGGTCCTCATCTCCATGTTCAAGATGAAAAAATCCAGGCTGTCTTTGGTAGTTCAGGTGGATCTTAAAAGTTTGCCTCAACCTGCTCACTTTTTTTTATACAAGGTTTTCACATCTTTAAGGTATAGCAGTTTATATATATATATATATTGGGGCCGAGATCCCCGCGCGACCATCAAAATCCGCGAAGTAGAATCACACACACCCAAACCCCCCCCACCCCCAACGTATATGTACATGTATATGTGTATATAATGACAATAAATACATATTCATCATCATCATTTTCTGTACCCGCTTAATCCTAATTTGGGTCGCGGGGAGGCTGGTGCCCATCCCAGCCAACTTCGGGCGAGGGCAGAGTACACCCTGGACAGCTCGCCAGGCCATCACAGGGTGGAAACACGCTGACGGCTTTGCAGCCTACTCTTGTCGAAAGTCAGCAATGGTTCTTTTACATGCTTCACACCATAGACAGTGAGAGACATGGCCAGCCTTTGATAACCCAGTTAGCTCCGCTGGGGGGGGGCAGTGACAACCTTGTGCAGAGTGGGACTCGAACCCCCAACCTTTGGATCAACGATCCAGTGCCCTATACCACTAGACCACCACTGCCCCTAATAAATACATATTCAATGCTATCAATGCTTATAATATTACATGTAAGACGTTTTGGAGACAAAGTCAGAGAGGCTAGATTGAGATGGTTTGGACATGTACAGAGGAGGGATAGTGAGTATATTGGTAATAGGATGCTGAGGCTGGAACTACCAGGCAAAAGGCCTAGAGGAAGACCAAAGAGACGATTCATGGATGTGGTGAAGGAGGACATGAAGGTCGTTGGTGTAAGAGAAGAAGATGCAAAGGATAGGGTGAGATGGAGGCAGATGATTCGCTGTGGCAATCCCTGAAGGGAAAAGCCGAAAGGAAAAGAAGAAGAAGATATATATATATATATATATATATATATATATATATATATATATATATATAATTATATATAATTACTAGTATATATATATATATATATATATATATATATATATATATATATATATATATATATATAATATATATTAACATTCAAAAAAATAACAAGATGTAAATAAAATATAAATACACAAACATACAGATGGAACTGCATGAGAAGAAAAGGACACACATACATACACGCGCACGCGTGGAGATGCACGTGTATACACAGATGCAACAATGTAAGTACAGATGCTATCCCAGCTTACAAACGAGTTATGTTCCCGATGGCCGGTTTGACGAATTTGTTTGTAAGTCATTACAGAGCATTCTTTAGAGGGGAACTTATGTTTAATCCTTGTATAAGTAACTTATACAAGTTTGCACTGTATACAATCTCTCTCTCTCTCTCTCTCTCTCTCTCTCTCTCTCTCTCTCTCGCTCTACATATCATCACATGATCAATATTATTATGTCCCGTGTTTAAACTCCTGGTTCCTCTCAAGCACAGCACAGCAGATCTGATCAGATTTACAGAGAGTTTCACTCTTACCCAGTTCATTATAATACTGGAGTCAATTTGTTTCTTCTTTGAAAGTTTTGGCACAGTTCAGAAATGTACCCTTCTGCTTCTCTTCCCTGACCGTGTCAGTCACGCCCACCTCTGCCGGAGGCGAGTATTAAGTGTACCTCAGGATAATGTTTAATCATATTTAATACTTATATTTATTATATATCTTTTGATAGGTTTTATTCCATTTCTATTTCTATCTGTTCTTCAATTTCATTTCACTTTCACTTTCGACCTCGCCCTGTTCGTATCTCCGGGTGGTTTTGATGGGAGATTTTGGATTGTTTTTTGTTTTGTGTTTGTTTAGGGTTTTTTTTTTTGTTGTTGGCATAATTGGCCTTGTTTCTGTGGCATTTTCCCTATCTTTTCCCCCTATTCTTCCTTAATTTCCTTATTTTTAAATTCTATGAATATTTATTTTCTCTTTTTTTTTTTAAACCGCGATGCACTGAAGCCGCATTAATTGAAGCGTGAAGTAGCGAGGGATCCCTGTACTGGGTTCAGTGAATTTCGGGCTGCCTGTGCCAGAAAACAGCTGTTGTTTGGTTCATCTCAAAGATTTAAGTCTGGTTCTGCCTTCTTTACAAAGGTAGAATTTCCATGGACACTTTTTCATTTAATTTTTCTATATCTTGTTTGAAATGTGTCTTTAAGTAATTAGAATCAGAATCAGAAAACTTTATTGATCCGAGAGGAAACTATGTGTACCTTGCTCCATACAAAATAAGAATGAGCTAAAGATAAAGTCACGATAAAGAAATTTTCAAGAAAAATTACAAATATTTATATATAAACAAATATACATATGAAATCTACATCTTTCTATATATTTATATGTCTAAAAAAGTCTAAAAAGATAAACACTAAATAAAAATATTTAAGTGTATACAGAAATGAACTTAGCACTGGTAGCAGTTTATTGATGCTGCTTTTTTTTAAACGTGTTCATAATTTGAATTAAGTGCTTTTTTCCATTAAAAATACAAAAGCCATACTGTGTAACCTTCTGTGTAGTTTTTTTGTGGGGTTTTTTTTTGTTGTTGTTTTTTTTTTGTTTTTTTAGGATTTCAGCCTCAGTGACCACAAATCTTGATCGTAAGTTTGTCGGTTTGAGTGGAGTGTTATCCACTGAGAATAATGAGTTTGCTTGCTTCTGTTGTCTGGGGGAGTTTTTCCTTGCCTCAGTCATTACAGGCTTGCTTGAAGGGGGATGTGTAGGGTTTATAGAGGACTGTTCTTTATTAAATTTGTTTCCACTTTGTAAAGCTGCTTTACAAAAACATCAATTGTAAAAGGCACTAATCAAATAAAACTGAATTGAATTGAAGTTATGATCCCGAGATAACTGATCAATCAAACTGCACCATTCTTGTGTAGTATATCCTATTCAGCAATATATCCACTGCACCAGAGGTTAATAATTGTTTTGCTATATACTGCATGAAAACATAAAACATTGGATTTTTAAGCATTGTTTTTGCATTTTGAAAGCATGTGTGCTCCATCACAATGGACACGTGTACCATTTTTTGAAAATTAGGAAAGTTAGTGAAATGTTTAATTAAAATTAGTAAAATGTGGGGCAGTGGTGGTCTAGTGGTATAAGGTGCTGGATCGCTGATCCAAAGGTTGGGGGTTCGAGTCCCACTTTCCACAAGGTTGTCACTGTCCCCCCCAGTGCAGCTAACTGGGTTATCAAAGGCGGGCCATGTCTGTCACTGTCTATGGTGAGAGGCATGTAAAAGAACCATTGCTGACTTTCGTAAAGAGTAGCTGCAAAGCCGTCAGCGTGTTTCTGTCCCTTGCTAAAAAGGGTTGTGACAGGAAGGGCATCCGACGTAAAAACCTCTGCCAAATCAAACGTGCGGATCAAGATGATTCGCTGTGGCGACTCCCGGGTAAAAGGGAAAAAGCCGAAAGGAAGACAGACAGTAAAGTTTTTAAAATGAAAAACTATTGTAATTTAAGCATGATCGCAAGTTTGGGAGGTGAATTATAACCACTGTCCCAAAATAGCACAATTATGAGATTATACTGTGTATACTAATAAAATTATGATGAAGATTGAAATTTATCTTTGTGTGTGTGTGTGTGTGTATAAATATAATTTGTCACTTGATGACCAGAAGTATAGATCCTTTTGATTGTCACTGTAGTGTGAAGACAGGAATACCTGAATACAGTAATGCAATTTATGAAGCTTGACATCACCTGAGGTTTTTTGTGTATTGATACTCTTGGTGGCTAAAGTTGATGGCATTTTCCACAATGTCTCTGAAAAGCATAGTACATGGTAAATATTGTTAGCATGTCATTTATTTATTAAATGTTTATACATTTGTGTTGGAAGAAAAATCTAAAGAGTACATAAAGGTCTTTGTGGTCCAGTGTATAATGATTATGCCTCTTTGTATTATATAATACAGGGCAGGCCACTGCAAATATATTACATTAGCAGGTACAACGTAATTTACCGTGTCCCTTCAGGATGGCGACTGTGAGAACAAATGAACACATTCATGAAATATATTCAGTGCCAGAGCTTTCATTTAAACAGAGAGTGTAAAAAGGCTTTATATGTAACCCGTGCTCTGAGCAAAAAATACACACACTCTTATTTGGTGTTCATATTTTGTACAATTCTATCTCAGAATCTTTGCTGTTAGATTTTGCACGATATGTGCTGTAGGGAATAGTGTGGTTTTAGTTTGTCTACTAGAAGTTTGAGCTCATACAAATGGCACAAGGACATACCTAATTTATAAACCTTTCTCATACTCATGTAATTTAAATAATTATTCTTTGTAAATTGCCCACAATACACCACTTCCTGTGCACATAATTTACTTTCTTGCACACACAGACACATACACACACACACACACACACACACACACACACACACACTCACTCACACACACACACACACACACACACACACACACACACACACACACACACACACACACACACAATATCAGTGCTCGATGGAGTGCAATGCTTAATTTGCATTTACACACACACTCGTGTGTGTGTGTGTGTGTGTGTGTGTGTGTGTGTGTGTGTCTAATAATATATTTAATATAGATAGCTAGATAGATGGACAGACAGACAGACAGACAGACAGACAGACAGACAGACCGACAGATAGACAGATAGATAGATAGATAGATAGATAGATAGATAGATAGATAGATAGATAGATAGATATTAATAATATTTGCTTGAAAGTCAGATTTATTTTTGGTTGGTTGGTTGGTTGCTTGCTTGCTTCATGTTCACTTGCACTTGAGCAACAGTCCAATCGTGTCCCAGGTGATGAAGAGGCCATAGTTGTCCACACATTATTTAGTAATTAGTCCCAAATTGTAGACTGACTGTACAGTGACCATTTGGCAGCCCCTCCTGTAAATATTTGAAGAATAATAACTATCCAAAAGGGGCAGGTCAGGGTTCATCTCCGTCGGCTGATAATGACTTCAGAGCTGTGAATTTTGACACAGGAAGAAAAAGTTATTATTCATTTTGATAGCTGGCTGTAAAAAGGGTGGGGGGTGCAGACTTGTCTGGTCAGTGCTGGCAGTAAGGATTTGAGTTTGATATGCTAGGAAGAAAGGCGAAAGACTTAAACTTTTTAAAACGTTAAAGCACATGCTAATGATGCAAAAGCCTGCCAGAGTCCACCAGAGATGCACAGTGCCAGACCGTTGCCTTGAATGCCCGCACAGAGAGTAGAATTCTGAATAGTTCAGAGTCAAGAACAGTTTATCTCCTTAAAACTTGTAAGTCTTAAATAGCATTGCAAAGAGGCAGACTAATCTAAAATCAGCGGTCCTGCTCAACTGACCACCCCCCACTTTCTCTCTCTCTCTCTCTCTCTCTCTCTCTCTCTCTCTCTCTCTCTCGCTCTTGCTCTTTTTCTCTCTCTGGCCTTAATCCAAAACTCTGCAAGAACAGTCTGCCCCATGGGGATGCTGCCAAGGCTCCGATCTCTAACTACTGATAATGATCGGTATTAAACAGAGCTGCCTTCAGCATGCACTTATATTCGCTTTCCCTTGAAAACAAATGACTATTACAGAATTATTCAAGCCAGTTATCACACTGCGGTGCAGCACCCAAATAGAGAAATATAAAAGGTTATAAACTCCGACTTTTTTGTCTATGGCCATGGCAGTGTGTGTCAGTATAAATCTGATAAATCTATTCTATATCAGCACCATGTTTCAGTTTTCAGAAAAATGGCTTGTGGAGCTAATGAAAAATGTTAATGGCACAACACAGCCCGCGGCTCTTTATGCAGCTGGCACAGCGTCTATGCTTACACAACATAATACAACTGATGCCTGCACTCATTAAAATGCACTTTTTTTTTTCAAATTCAGGAGTGTACTCTTTCTTATAGTAGCTTTAGGAAATGTCCATAAGAAATGTAGAAAATGAGAGATTGGATGCATGGGGTTTGACTCTGAACACTAATGACGAGAAACAATAACAATGGCATCCTAGTTCTCTCAGTGACTGATCGATGAACACCACAAGTGAGCCCTGTTGTTCCTTGTGGCCCGATAACTAATCTATGATCAATAGCGTCTTTGTTTTAAGCTTACCTCTGAGCTATAATTATACAACAAAGAATTTCCCACCTAATTATGTACCAGTATTCTGTCATGTATTTTCTTCATAGAAATTTTTAAATATACTGTACACACAAAGTGTTTTTTTTTTTTTATTTTGTAAGCAGGTAAAGAGTTACCTAAAAAAACTGTTTCAGTAATATACACATTGTTTTGTAAAAGTGAAAAGTGTGCCCCTTGGTCTTTTTCTTGTTTTGTTGACTTACTATATACTATATATATATATATATATATATATATATATTATATAAAAGTGTATATATATATATATATATATATATATATATATATATATACTACAAAGGACAGGACAAAGGCTTTCTATTGAAACTCCATTTATCACTACAGATCTGTTTCGAGGGGTGGTGAAACCATCCCCTCTCTTCAGGTGATTACAGAAGAATCACCTGTAATCACCTGAAGAGAGGGGATGGTTTCACCACCCCTCGAAACAGATCTGTAGTGATAAATGGAGTTTCAATAGAAAGCCTTTGTCCTGTCCTTTGTTTATTTGCTCTACCAAAAGTATTGAGCACTCTCCTACGGAAGGATCTACTCAGAAAATCCTATATATATATATATACTATATATATATATATATATATATATATATATATATATATATATATATATATATATATATATATATATATATATTCTTACCTTACTAAGGTAAGAAAATATTACTTTCCTATACAGTACTATACTGTATTGACATGCTGTATACTGAGCTTTCTGCTTTCTACCCAGACACCCTTAGCCCATGTTAGTCCCCTTATCAGTTGTTAAATATATTGTTTTTGGGTTTTGTGAAGTATAAGCTGGTGTATCTTGAATCATATATAAAATATTATTACCTGTCAGAAACAAAACTACAGTAATGTCTATTCACACCTTATCAACCACCTCTAGATGCAGACAGAGGAAACATAAACAAATAAAGAAGAGAACAATAGAGACAATAGAAGAAGAGTAAGACAGAAAGAGAAATGTGACAGATTTTAAACCCATCAGATCATAAAACTGCATTTCCTTAGTTATTTTGATGAGACACTGAATACTATGAGCCATCTTGGGATTTTTTAAAATTTATTGTAATATAATCTATAATTAAACAAGGTGATGGCTGAAGTTAATTGATTGATTTATTAGTTTATATATTAACTCAGTCTACATTCACCAGTGTCTTTTTACAGAATTAGGAAAAACTTCTAAACCAATTTTACTATACGACAGGCCGGGGGGGGGGGGGGTAATTTAATTTGAAAGAGGATCCATGAATGGTGTTATGTAAAATAAATACATTTTTAAAATTAAAAAATAAAAATGATTTCAGTCCCAAATACCTGAATCCAAATAAAAATCTATATCTTGGAGCAAAAAGTTCATCAGACACCCTCCAGTGGGAGACATTTCATTATAACTATGCCAGATTATAATAATCCATTTGTGCCTGACGGAGGTAAAGTAAGTCTGGCGGGGGTTTTTAATACCTGAGCCTAGTGGCTCATTTGGTTGGTGCCTATCCCTGATTTCTGTACCGTGAAGTGACTAGGAGTTTAACTTCCACTGAATGGGAGGCTAGTTCATTGCAGGTTTCCTTCCCAGTATTTTTTCTTTACTGGTTTCAAGAATACTGCTGGCTGTACAGAGGTTAAGACCTTGCCCAGATGTCTTAGCACAGTGATGGTCTAACAAGGATTCAAACCCACAACCTCCTGATCATGATTACAGCACTCTAACTATGCTATGGGCCAAATTTGTGCCTGGTAGAGGTACTTTGCCTTTTATGGCTGAAACTTAACTTTGTTATTACTGTACATCACATCCAGATATAACCACATGTAATAATCACATTCAGAGACATTACATCAGATTTAACATGTTTTATTAAGAAATACAATATGTGAACATGCCTGGTTTTCCTGAACTGAAATAAACATCTTTTGTATCACAGTTGCAAGTTTTATTTTATGCAGAGAGCTGTATGTACAGAGAAAATTTCTTTTAAAAATTCTATTTCAATTACAGCACAGGTATATTACAGACAACTTGACAAATATATGATTGCAAAATTATTTGATTGGTTTATGACCATTTCTCGTTAGCTCATAGCTGTCCGACCTGTTCATCAAAGAAAAGCATTCACTCTGTAAGAAAAATCACACTTCACTAGCAAGGCTGAGTTGTCTATATGCAGACCTTATCAATGTTTCTTAAACTGACTCCTTGCCGAACATGGTCATTGCACTTGTATTACCTGATGATTAAGGAGGGGGGACATAGAGAGTGTAAACCTCTTCAAGCAATAAATAGACCCTCATCTGAACCAAAATGTCAAACAAATGGCTCAATTTCACGATGCTAATGTGTCCTTTAAAATTTCCTGGCTACAGAATTTGATCTGAATCATCTCAAGAATATAATGGAACTCACAACCTCATTGGCTGAGGTAATAAAACCATATTCATGCAATTTTGGTGTTCATATTTCCTGAAAGTTAAAAGGATATTGTACCGGTGTGCTATAAGTATGTTTTAACTGTTTGCCAGAATTCAGGTTCAGTTAAAAAAACAGTTTTTCCCCAAAACTGCCAGTCATAGTTATTAAAAAATCAACTCAAGATAGAGTGAGTCGTCGACTTACGACCTATGCGAGTTACGTCTGATCGACTTTACGACCGCAAAAGTGGTGAAGCATGATTGATGGCAGTGCAGTGCGAGTGTTGCGTATGAAGGTTGTTTGTGCTGCCGGCAGCGCCAGCATCTTAAAAGGCCAAGCAGGAGATGACGCAGCTTCACTTTCTAACCGCTCAGAGCAAATTTATTCATCTACTTTCAATGCCACGTCACTGTGGCGCCAAGCTGAGAGCCAATCCTTTCTGTGTGGGCGGGTCCGATACCTTGAAACTCTAATTTTATTGGACTCACACGTTGCAGTGTTTATGTGACAGGAAGCGCGTCCCAAGTTTTGGCAATCAGCTGGTCTGCAGGTTGAAGTTTTTCCATGTCTGTCCATTTGTGTTTGCTTGCCAGCTGTGCTTGGCTTCGTAGAAATGAGCCGATCAAAACGAGGGAAATTTATCTCTTTACTCAAACAACACGGGGCAGTGGTGATCTAGGGGTATAGGGCGCTGGATCGCTGATCCAAAGGTTGGGGGTTCAAGTCACACTCTCCACAAGGTTGTCACTGTCCCCCCCAGTGCGGCTAACTGGGTTATCAAAGGCAGGCCATGTCTCTCACTGTCTATGGTGAGAGGCATGTAAAAGAACCATTGCTGACTTTCGTAAAGAGTAGCTGCAAAGTCGTCAGCGTGTTTCTGTCCCTTGCTAAAAAGGGTTGTGACAGGAAGGGCATCCGACGTAAAAACCTCTGCCAAATCAAACGTGTGAATCAGATGATTCGCTGTGGCGACTCCCGAGTAAAAGGAAAAAGCCGAAAGGAAGACAGACTCAAACAACACGTGCAGTCTGTGGCTGTTGTTATAATCCAATAAAATTGGAGTTTGAAGCTATAGGACCCGCCCACACAGTGGAGTACAGAAAGGATTGGTTCTCCGCTGCGTGTCACAGTGACGTGGAATTGAAAATAGATGTATAGATTTAAATGAGCGAGATTTATTCATCTGTTTTTGTTTGGCGTGAGTGTATTTTGGATGGAAATTCGACATACGACCAGATCGAGTTACGACCGGTCTGCCGGAACCAAACGCGGTCGTAAGTCGATGACTCACTGTATTTAAATTTATAATTTAATTTGATAAAGATGCATAAATGATCAACCTCAAGAAAGAATTACAATTTCATGGAGTCAGTGAGTTAATCTGCAAATATTCAATCCAGACATTTTAATGCCAGGAAATCTGGACCGGTCAGCATTATACAGATGTTGCCACTGGTTGGTATTTCTAACTGCCAATAATCTCAGATTGCTCTTCTTGGATGAATGAGATCTTTTCTGCTCATCATGGTTGTACAGAGCGACATCTTAAATCATTGTTGACTTCAGCTGATCCGGTCTGACTAATATCCTCTGACCGCTTATAAACAATTCATCTAAACCCATAGAACCTTCACTCACCTGATGTATTCCTAAAAATGCGTAAACTGAGAGAAGCAGCAGTCATTAGGTGAATTATAAAGGTGCGCTTTCTACATACACACTCACACTCTTCCTTCAGGCTGAAGCTCGGTGTTTGATGTGTAACATAAAAGAGATTCGACACTGCATCACTCTCTCACTCTCGCTATGTCTCTTCCTCTATCTGTTCCCCTGGTTTGTGAAAGATCTGGCACATGCTGTGATGGGGGAACAAAGGCGAGCTCTTTCATCCATGAGAAGGCTATTCTGCACTGCACAAAGTTTTCATTTCACTGTGTTAGCAGAAAGGATCTGAGTCAGTTAGATGCTGCTGGGAGTAAATTTGTTATTATCAACTTTGTTAGAAGAGCAACATAGGCAGACAGGGTGGGCATGGAACCCCTTCTTCCCTTCTTTAAACACAAAAAAAGTCACCCCCTTTTTCTATTAACGTTTTTTCTGTTTTTTAAAAAAGCAAAATTCTTTAAAAAAAAGTATGGACTAAAAATAGACACAGAACAGTGAGTTTTATATTTTAACCCTCCAAATATGCCTCAAAGTAATTTGATCTACAGCCTACTGTTACCCATTATTTTTAACTTCACCCTCAGCCTTGATCCAAACCCCAACCACTGTATAATTCTAAAACACACTTCATTTCATTTACATTTTCTATAACTGCTTAATCCTAATGAGGGTCGCTGGGAGGCTGACGCCCATCCCAGCCGACTTTGGGCGAGGGCAGAGTACACCCTGGACAGCTCGCCAGGCCGTCACAGGGCGGAAACACGCTGATGGCTTTACAGCTACTCCTGTCGAAAGTCAGCACTGGTTCTTTGACATGATTTTAGTTTTACATTAATACACAATGATTTACATTTACTGGTTCTTTTACCTCACACCATAGACACTGAGAGACATTTGATAACCCAGTTAGCTGCACTGGTGGGGACAGGGACAACCTTGTGGAGAGTGGGACTCAAACCCCTAACCTTAGGATCAGCGATCTAGCGCCCTATACCACTAGGCCACCATTGACCCTAAAACGCACTTAAAAGTGCCAATGGGCACCCCCTTCCCATGGAGGGGCCGTCCAGGTGGCAGGGTGAGCATGGCTGCGTGGATAGAGTTGTTTCAGTGACTATGATTTCACATGCATTTTAAAATGAGTCCTACTTGACTGCAGGCTCTGGGGAAAGTAGGCTGTCCACCTCAGGGCAGAGGCCATTAATACAGTATTCTTTTTAAATTGTGTATCTTTACTGTATCTAAAGTTCCATATGTAGAGTAACAGGTTTCAGGGTGATTTTAACTTTGTAAGTTGGTTATGATCAAATGTGCAAATGGTTCCGGTGCTGAGCATCTGTTTTATCCCTGGTTGTATAAATTTTGTCAAAAAATGTAAGATTTTGACTGTGTGTTATTTGGTTATACATGTACTGTATTTGTAAAGTGTAATAAATAAAATAAAAATAAATACTGTTTATTTTACAGGTGAAAATAAGAAGCATTGTGTTCAGTACCTCTTTAAGATTATAGAGGAGTGAATTTGTAAATTAAAATTAATTTCATATTCTAAACTACTTAATTCTTTATGAAGGTCACAGGGATGCTGGAGCTTATCTCAGCTGACTGGGCGAAGATGATGTCCACCCTGTACCTGCCAGACAGTCACAGGGTAATACAAACACCCATCCATTTACACCCAAATTCACACTCAGGGGCAATTTACCCTACATTTACCTCATACTCAGGGGCAATTAAGTACTATACATCAAATTAATCTAGTGTGCATGGGTTTGGAAGGTGGAAGGAAACCAGAGGAGGATTATCAAAGCTTTTTTAAATGTTAATTTGTCAGAATGTGACTTGAAACTATAAGCATATAATAATAATAATAATAATAATAATAATAATAATAATAATAATAATAATAAATCAGTAGAGTGAATAGAGTACAGCCTGGTCTCGATTCAAATACATGTTCATTGATTGGTGAAAGTAATGAATGCCGGACTGACACAGCCTTTGTTTGAGGATAACTATCACATTACTTACTGGACATCAGCCACCGCTGACACACTCACAGAATTACTGTTCCATACAGCACTCCCATTTGTTCTTCCTTGAATAGTCTGACTTTGTACCAGCACTGTAGGGTATAACATATAATTTATGTTTTCTCTTTTATAAATCATGCACACAGCATAGGGCACCTGGGTTTGAGTTCCACCATTTCTGTGTGGTGCTTGCATGTTCTTTCTGAGCTCACGTGGGTTTCCTCCCGTTAATCTGGTTTCATTGCACAGTCCAGGCACAGACCTGCAAATTAGGCTAATATATATATATATATATATATATATATATATATATATATATATATATATATATATATATATATATATATATGTATGTATGTGTGTGTGTGTGTGTATGTGTGTGTGTGTGTATATATATATATAAACTGATGATAGTAATATCATCAGAATCATTATCAGAATACTTCCTAAAAATTTGAGTTTAAAATTAGAAGTTTCTAATATCTATATAAACTGAATCTAATATAAACTGTATATATAAACTAATATCTATATAAAGTGAAAAATGTAGTACAAAATGTGAGTGTATAGCAGTGGATGTTGTTGCTATATGGAGGAGTTGAACAGTTTAATGTAAACAGGTAGGAATGAATTCCTGTGTGGTTCAGTGGTGCATTTCGGTGGAATCAGTCTCGCACTGAACGGCTCCTGTAGCTGATCATCAGGTTTTCAAGCGGGTGGGAGGTATTGCTCAGTATCGTCTTTATTTTGGGCAGCATTTGCCTCTCCGATACCACTGTCCGAGAGTCCAGTTCTATCCCCCCAACGTTACCAGCCTCGCGGATCACTTTGTTCTGTCTGTTTGTGTCTACGACCCTTAGCCTGCGGCCCCAGGATGCAACAGCATAGAGCATAGGGCTGGCCACAACAGACTCATAGAACATCCTGAGTAGTGCCCCACAGATTTTAAACAACCTTAACCTCCTCAAAACATAGAGACGGCTCTGGCACTTCTTGTAAAGCGTAGTACAGTACTGTTTTTAACCCGGTCCAATTTATTGTCAATATGAACTCCAAGGTATTTTTAATCCTCCACCATTTTATTGATGCCCTGGATGGAAACAAGGGCAGCTGGTCACTCACGCTCACTCATTTACCGACCCGTTTAATCCTATTAAGATTGCATTGATACTGGAACCTACCTCTGCCGACACTGAGTAAAGGCAGGTTACACTGTAAACATGATAACAGACCATCACAAGGCCACACACACAACCATTCACACTCACACCGAGGGGAAATTTGGAAAAGCTAATTAGCTTTTGGCGCATGTATTTGGAGTATGGGAGGAAATTAGCGTACCAGGAAGAAATACATAGGGAGAACATGCAAATTCCAGACAGAGACACCCAAGCCTGGTGTGGACTCAAACCCAGGACTTTCTTGCTGTAACTACTACACCACCCTGTTCGCCCACAAAGCCAGGAGATGAATATATTTATCTATTAAAGTGAGAAACTGATACCATTTAAATACTCCACTGAAAGACACAGAAAATCACCTGTAGACATTAAACTGTACAACTCCACCATGTAGCAACAACAATCACTGTTATACGTTTACATTCAGCACCACATTTACATGCTATAGTTTATCATATTCATCGCACTGTACATATCACTCACTGACAGGATTCATTCTCCTCTGTTTATATAGATTTTCTGTGTGTGTGTCGTTCATATTTGTGTACATATATACTGTATATCTGACGAGTCGTGAGCTCACATACTGTCGGAGCAGTGGGCTGCCACACATTGTAGCGCCTGTAGAGTAGTTGGGTTTAGGTGCCTTGCTCAAGGGCTCACTCCCCCTGCCACCACACATTTTTCCTGGTTGTTTAGCAATCGAAGCAGTGATGATTAGGTCCCAAACCCATTAGGCTCCAACTCCAACTCAACTCCAACTCAACTCCAACTCAACTCAAACTCCAACCATTAGGCTTTGGCTGGAGGCTGTATGTGTGTATATAATGAGATTGTGGATGTGTGTAGTTTAAACAAATTGTTCATAATTCAGGTTTTTATTAATTAAATGTATAGAAATGTCTATGCTGGATTGAGATATGCACCAAAGGACCTGATACTGAAATCCAGAAAAAAAAAGACCTGAAATTAAATTTCATTCCGGTTTTTTCAAAGTTTGTATGCAGTAGAATGTAAGACTCCCTGACTACTGTAAGAGCTCAAACTTCTTATATTTACTTCTTGCTCCGAACACTATGAATGTTCTGAAGTGATCAGTCCACCATTATTGAGTATGATACACAGTATTTCTAGGAGTCTGCTCCTGTTATATACTGCATCTGGGACATTATTAAATGTCCTCTGAATGTATGTTTGGGAACATTCCTTTCCTCCAGGACTAAAGATGAACTTGTTGCAAACATTTATAATAGAGAGGGATTTAAATACCCATATGGAGATTTTGCTGGAAAATGTTGCTATATTTGATCAGTCACACCATTTCTTGCATAATATTTAGTTTGTCCTTCACCAAAGGTCAATAGCATGACACCACATTAATTAACAGATTGTATATATTTTATTTAACAAGAATCAACCTCGATATAAGTTCTATAGCATGGAATCACCGACTTAAAGAATCAGTAAACTCCATGTTAAACAAAACCCTCATGAGGGGTAATAAAGTCAAAAGGAGAACATCTTGCTGGGGTAATAACTTCTCATCGACGGTCACCTGGGTTTAAAAAAGAATGATGCTTGGAATGATTTTGAGTGATTGAATGATTTGGAATGAAAAGAAGAGATTTATGGATGTGGTGATGGAAGAAATGAAGGTCGTTGGTGTAAGAGAAGAAGATGCAGAGGACAGGGTGAGATGGAGGCAGATGATTTGCTGTAGCGACCCCTGAAGGGAATAGCCGAAAGGAAAAGAAGAGGAAAGAAGAAGATGCTTGGAATGATTTTCTTGTTGCAATCATATCATTCACCTTAAACACATTCTTTATTCTTTGTTTATTGTTTGAAGTTAGCAGTCTTAGACGTGTATCATGTTACATCCTCAATGGGGACCAATTCAGTGTCATTGATACCAAAGACAAAGTTTTGGCACCACTGCATTGTTTTTAATCAGAGTCTCAGTAGGTGACCACTTCTATGCTTGTCTAAAATAAAACATCAAGAGAACATATATACTATATATATATATACTGTATATATAAAACAGTATTGTGGTGTTTAATTAATTGAGAAAAAATAATAACGCACTGGTAGCCACCCACACATGTAATACACCATTTCCCTGTGTTTCAATACACAGCATAAAAAAGCATTAAGTTCTAAAAATTTATCAGTAAATTGGGTAATGTGACCATGTAACTCCATGTAGTTATATAATATAATCTTAAACTGTTGCTTCATTCATTTTGAATATGAAGCCTGAGGCATAAAGACAGTACAGTGGTACCTCACCTTACGAAAGACCCAACAAACGAAAAATCTAAGTTACGAAATGCATTTACCTAACATTTCTGTCTCTGGATCCGAAAAAAATTCACGTTACGAAACGTGCCATCTCAAAAATTCAAACAATGACGAATTCAAAAAACGAGTTGCTCTCCCATTGGCTATCTCCCAACACCCTGCCCTGCTGGTCTCCCATTGGTTAGTTGGGAGCTGCATCTCTATAATACCCATGATGCTTTTTGTGTGCCTTTATCTTATTGCTCATCACGAAGTTCTAACACGCATAAAGGACAGAGTTAGTGTTGTTTCGTGAGTTTTTCGAGTGCGCTCATTGCAACTTTATTTTTCATAATTTATCAAGGACCCCAAGAAAGTGATTCCCAGTGCGAGTGAAAAGAAGAAGCGGGCTCGTGGCATGCGGTTGAGTGATTTCTCAAATCTACCATCAGTACGATATTGAAGCAGAAGGAAGCCTTAAAAGGTATGCTTTCATAATTTTTAAAGGGTTTAGGGGGTAGTATTCGGGGCCTTGGAACTAATCAGGCCTTTAACATGTAAAATGCTACTCAACTTACGAAAAAATCAGGTTAAGAAACCACTTCTAGAACGGATTAATTTTGTAAGGTGAGGTACCAGTGTAGTTGTTTTTCTTAAAAACACAAGGGGGAGCAGTGGTGGCCTGGTGGTAAGGTGGTGGATCACTGATCCTAAGTTTGGGGATTCAATTCCTACTCTCAACAGGTAGCCCCTGTCCTCCCAGTGCAGCCGACTGGGTTCCCTATGGTGAGAAATGTGTAAAAGAACTATTGCTGACCTTTGTCAAGAGTAGACTGCATAGCCGTCAGCATGCTTCTGCCCTATGATGGCCTGGCGAGCTGTCCAGAGTGTACTCTGCCCTCGCCCAGTCAGCTGAGATGGGTGTTAGCCTACTCGCGACCCCAATTAGGATCGAGTGGCTACAAAAATGAATGAATGAATGAATTAATGCAAGAGGGTGGTGGCATCGGGGCATCAATAATTAACTTTATCTAATCAAGAGATTTTAAAGATTGTAATATAATTCAGCCAAGTTTCTTGTAGGATCATCCTGAACAGCTTGTCCAACACACAGAGTCACACACAACACAAAACCAGTCACACCCTCACTCACACTTTGGGGCATTCAAGCAAATCCAATGAACCTAATGTGGCTGCCTTTAGACTACAGGAGAAAACTAGCACACCAGGAGCAGGTCCATGCAAACACAAGGAGAGCATGCAAACTCCACACAAGAACACACATACTAGGCACGAGCCTTGAACTCAAGATTTCTTTCATTATTTTCACCATTCTTTTGTCAGTCACAACCTTTTTTTCTTGTTTATTAGGAATGGCCCAATCCCACCATACTAAAGAATCTTTAAAACATGTAAACATAGGATTGCAGGGAGGCTGGCGCTCATCTCAGCCGACTCTGTGTGAGGGCAGAGTACAAATTGGACAGCTCGCCAGGCCATCGTAGGACAGAAACACACTGACTACTATGCAGCTCTTCTTTTTGAAAGTCAGCAATGGTTCATTTACATGAACCTCTCAACAGAGACACTTGAGAGACATGGCCAGCCTTTGATAACCTAGTTAGCTGCAATGGAGGGGACAGCAGTAACAACCCGCTGGCACTTGGGCATGAAGACCCAACCTTCGACCTTGGGATCAGTGATCCCGTACCCTACCACAGGCCCAGCATCGCCCCGTTTCATAAGTTTTCACACACCAAAGTATTAAGCATTACATCTGTTCATCAACAAAAACCTTAATTGATTTTACTGCAGAAAACAAAACGTGATACTTGAGCTGCTTTGTCTGAAATGAATGATAAACACAAACCATTTCTCCTGAAAATATGTGCAATACATCCTGTTATCAGAACACTGACATCATATGGGACTTATGTAGCCTGAAGGGTTGAGTTAAAGCATTGCTCTGGTCTAGTGTAATGTGCTGCGCTCAAAGGGGGAATGTGACAGAAGTACTGAAATCTTACAGATGCTTATTATACACACTTGGATAAGTTTTGAGAAGCATGAATACAATTAAAGACCGAATAATCAAAGTGTGTGTGTGTGTGTGTGTGTGTGTGTGTGTGTGTGTGTGTGTGTGTGTGTGTTTTCGAGGGACTAATGATTATGGCTATGACTTTCTTTTAGCCCCCAGATAGCCATTGGTAGTTTTAAGACACAACAGCTCAGACAAAAATATAAACTGTCTAGAGTACATGGTTAACGTTAACATTTCTATTAATAATAGAAGAAATCACACAGAAAAAACAGCTGATTGGGTAATAATTTGGTTTGTTCTAATTTCTGATCATGTTTCGATCACGTACATTGAATGCAAAAGATATACCAAGCACCTCATCTCCCAAAAACCTGTGAAATATCTATTGCTCATAATTATTTTAAGGAGTAAGTCAAACACATATAGTATATTATATATGCGAGTACCTTCAGTTTAAAGCCAAACTGATATCAGTAGAACGTCCGCATGTTCAGCAAGGACTATTAAAGCCCATCCCCATGGTTAGTTAGAACATGAAACACAGATAATCATATTTATGTGCAGCTTATGTACATGAAACTAAACTAAACTGACGAAATGCTCTTACCAGATGTTCCTGTTCGTCAGTCAAGCCTTTGCAAGAAAGAATATTCAAAGCAGGGGTTTCTGGATGGCACGATAAATGTCCTATGTACCACGACTAACAGAGCAGTTGGTTCGAGACACTATGCATCATCGCTCACTCACAGAAAATACAAATACAAAAACAACCCAAATCACCAACCCAAAAAACAAATCTGTGGAACGAATGAAACCCCGTGAACCTTGCACCCTCTTTTTCCTTCACACTTCCCAAAAGAAAGGTCAAACAAAAAATGCCAGGCTGGGGTTGCCAAGCTTGGAAAATTTCTAAACGGCTTTGTTCTCGAGCCCCAGATGCATGCGGGTTACAAGCCTCCTTCTGGACTCTGGAGACGATAGGCAGTACAGTGCGTGACACCATGAAGACAGAGAGAGTGGAGAAATGACTCCCTCTTCAGTTAACAAGGCCGGTTTTGTGCTGCTCGTGTCAAACAGACCTTGTTTAGAACTTATTTCTGCCAAAGAACTACCCCCATACTGACAGCAGCACAGACAAAGACAATGGTTCTGCTATTTTTACTGCCGTCTGGACCGTAGAGTCAAATGAAGAGTGATGAGCAAGGCGGACAAAGTAGTTTTCAAAAGACAAGCATGAAGCTCCCACTGTAGAGAGACCCCAACCCCACCACCACCACCACCACCACCACCACCACCACCACCTCTGTCTTGGCTTTAAAAAGAGGCCGCGAGAAATCTGTCACGTCATCATAATAAAGAACCCTGTTGCATGCTTGACGTGTGCTTCCGGTTACTTCAATGTGTCCATTCACAGGGTACCATGCCAACGGTGTTGGGTTACTCACAAATGATTCATGTAACATTAAACAGGCCAGTTAAATTCAACTTAATCAATTCATTGTTTTCCCAACTGCTTTCTGTCTCGATTAAATGGACATGTGAATGTTTGTAACTTTTCCGCCATCTTGTCATTGGACAACCTGTCTACCTTTACTGTTCATCATAAATACTGTGCAGGTGTATCAAACTATCTTATGTTGTATTTGTTATGATTCTTGTACAATCATTATCTTGTAACTCATGAACATTTCCACTTGTGCCAAATCAAACTGAAACAAACTAGGTAGGTATTAGATTTTTTTTTTTTTTTTTTGTAACATAGCAAAAATCCAGCCGTACATCCATCCATCCATCCAACCTCCATTTATTGCCTCTTATTCGGGTCAAGGTCACGGGAGAAATTTGTCAGGATGTTTTAACATATGACGATTAAAAAATCCTAACTTAATAACAATATTAATCTTTATATGAATCATTGCTAACAATTAGCATAATGTTCAAAAGCTGCTAAAATCTGTTTGCTTGTCTGCCTCCTCAGGCTAAAAAAAGAAAATCGATATAGTTGCATATACAGTAGATCAGCCAAACCAAAGCACAGAATAATTGTGAAACACAAAACCTTCTCTGGGTTATAAAATTTGCAGATGTCCAACATTTTATACCCTCAATGGAAGTTAAAAATAAAGAAAACACAAGTCGAGACAGATAAAGAGTTAAAAAGTCATGACTATAATACAGTACAACTGGTCATAATTTCACGACTATGTAAGCCAGAGGTTCCCAACTCAGGTCCTGGATACATTTTGGTGTAGATCGAAAATTCTAAAAACTTATTTTGTTGTTCTTACAAAGCTTTTTACAGATTTTGTTACTCTAATAAGGGGCAGTGGTGGTCTAGTGGTATAAGGCACCGGATCGCTGATCCAAAGGTTGGGGGTTCGAGTCCCACTCTCCACAAGGTTGTCACTGTCCCCCCCCCAGTGCAGCTAACTGGGTTATCAAAGGCCGGCCATGTCTCTCACTGTCTATGGTGTGAGGCATGTAAAAGAACCATTGCTGACTTTCGTAAAGAGTAGGCTGCAAAGCCGTCAGCGTGTTTCCGCCCTGCGATGGCCTGGCGAGCTGTCCAGGGTGTACTCTGCCCTCACCCTGAGTTGGCTGGGATGGGCACCAGCCTCCCCGTGACCCTAATTAGGATGAAGCGGTTACAGAAAATGATGAACTGAATGAATGTTACTCTAATATTCCTCACCTAGTTCAGGAAGGGCTAGTAATTAACATATTAATTGAAACAAGTCATATGGAAGCAAATAAAATAGTAAACAGTGCACAATAAAGAGTCCTCCAGAGAGTGAGTGTGAACACCCACCCGTCCATGCCTCCATTATCTGCACCAGTTATCTATTAGGGCTTGGGGGAGGTTGGAGCCAATCCAGTTTGCCTTTAGGTGGGAGGTTGGGCGCACCCTGAACAGGATACCAAAGTAGCACAGTGCTATCCTAAACGAAAACAACTATTTACACTCACATACCCACCCACTGGTAGTCAGTTGATTAAGTCTGCATGTCTTTGGACTGCTGAATCGACCCAGGAAATCCATGCAAGCACCAGGAGGACATTCAAACCCACTCCCCTCTTGCTAGGAGGCAATAGTGCTAACCAGTGAACTACATAAACCATCATCATCTTCTTCTTCTTCTTCTTCTTCTTCCACCAAATTCAGAGTTGGATTGCGGGGGCAGCAACCTTTGCAGTGACGTACAGAAGTCCCCATAACAGGCACCAATGACCTTCCAGCCACAGCTTTGAGCTGCGCCCTCAATAATGGAGATACAGAACATAGCCTATCCAAACTCTATGTCCCCAGCCTCCATTGGGATGTGGCTGCAGCTTTGCCAAAAGTGGGAGTTGAAGGCCCTTCTGACAGGAAATACCACTTGGGTCTCCTAGGTCTGGAAGACAACCTCCTCTGCCATCGGAGCAGCTCACAACTAGGTGGTGATCAGTTGGAAGCTCAGCTCCTCTCTTCATCCGAGTCTTCAAAACATGCGGCCGCAAGTCCGATAACATAACCACAAAGTCAATCATTGAACTGCAACCTAGTGTGTCCTGGTACCAAGTGCACTTATGGACGTCCTTATATTCAAACATGGTGTTCGTGATGGACAAATCTTGATGGTCGCAGAAGTCCAACAACAAAACGCCATTCGGGTTCAAATTGGAGAGGCCGTACCTACCAATCACACCCTTCCAGGTCACACTGTCATTGCCCACATGGACATTGAAGATTCCCAGCACAATGAGGGTGTCCCCCTCCATGGGCGGAAGCCCAACCACCAGGCACTCGCCTTCCAGCACCTCCACCAGGCCTGGCTCCAGGGGGGGTCCCCGGTAACCCATGTCCAGGTAAGGGAAACAGAGTCCTTGCATTTGTTTCTCTCATCGGGGTTGTCTGAACCGCACTTAGTTTGGACCAAATTTGCCTTGGGTGAGCCTACCAGAGGCATAATGTCCTTAACAATATAGCTCTGTCTATAGCTAGCATTTGTACACACAAACCATAACAAGGTGGCGATTCAAACATATTATTTCTTCTTCTTCTTTTTCTTCTTTTCCTTTTGGCTGTTCCCTTCAGGGGTTACCACAGCAAATCATCTGCCTCCATCTCACCCTGTCCTCTGTATCTTCTTCTCTTACTCCAACAACCTTCATGTCTTCCTTCACCACATCCATAAATTTCTTCTTTGGTCTTCCTCTAGGCCTTCTGCCTCGAAGTTCCAACCTCAGCATCCTACTGCCAATAAATTCACTATCCCTCCTCTGTACATGTCCAAACCATCTCAATCTAGCCCAAACCTTTATTATATTATATAATAGTGTACTTGGTCGTGAATTTAGCATGTCTTCCTCATAAATAGATTGTCCTGGGTTTGGGTTCTGGACTCAGCCAAAGTACGAAAGCGTACCCATTAGGCTAACTGGCTGGTCAAATTGCCCTGGATATGTGTATATATATATATATGTGTGTGTGTGTGTGTGTGTGTGTGTGTGTGTGTGTGTGTGTGTGTGTGTGTGTGTGTGTGAGTGGGTGTGTGTGTGTGTGTGTGTGTGTTACCCAGCAATAGTCTGACACGCTGCTCAGGGTGTTTCTCGCCTTCGCTAATAGTTGACTTAGCGAGGCTTCAGCCTGCCTGCAACTCTAGTAGGAATGAGGAAAAGGATATACAGGTACATTTTGGTCTATTAGTGCATGCAGTACATCATGTTTAAGGGGCGCAATCTTTCCCGTGCTCCTTCATGCTCCAAAAACTAGATTTAGGAGAATTTAGCAAAAAAAAAAAAAAAAAAAAAAAAAAAAAAAAGGCACTCCTCGCATTTACCAACTGTGTTTTTTTTCCTGCCATGCCAGCGAAAATCCCCGAAGCTGATTTCGTAAGGACGGACACGGCTTGACTCAAATACCTATCAACATTTTTTCTTTTTCATAACGAACAATATAATTGGTTGATCTTGCGTTTCTTATCTAATCAGCATTTGAGTTGCATGATTGCAGCATTGAGCGTCGCTCACACATGAGATGTACCTCACAAACATCTTCTGGCACTGATTACTAGTGGGTACCCCAAGGCTCACCGCTGCAGGTGTGCACCAGTGCTGACCGGCACTGATAAAAGTTTTGATAATTTTGATAAAGATATAGTTTTTCATTAAGTAATTAAATACTGTAATTGTACTATTACATTTATTTTTCTGTTAAAGCAAAACATAAATGTTTAACATACTGTATGTCTATGCTTAATGTGCCTAGTATAACTGGCACTTAATCAATTATCAACAATTAAATACAGGCTGTTCCTGCCTTCTGAGAGAATGTTGACTCGGCACTGACCACGACTAGCAAAACGTGATGCTTTCTGATGGCTAGCACAGTTCCTCATCCATTGGAATTGCTCTGAAACACTGACAGACAGCTAGATCGTTTCTTCCGCCGCATATTCTTATAAAAGTTATGTGCATCATTCAACCAAA
>CM045738.1:19494796-19544796 GCA_024760905.1 Plotosus lineatus
CGTTCCAACAGTGTACGTGGGACCTGTGGGTGATGCTTTATGCTATTAATAGTTTCAGAAGTAAGTGAATTACATGGTTTTATAAAGGTATTCACACACGCGGGGTGACGATATGAACTGTTAAACATGAGCTCAGAACAGGTAAGTTTATCAGAGGTTAAATGAACAAGCGTGTTTCCTGAGATCGTCCCAGTGTTTTCAACTTATTCAACCTCATATTTCAGTTGCATCACATTCAGTGCTATCTGCAGGAAAAGCCACCAGGATTCTGTCTTTTTCTCATTGACGCTAGCATAGCTGCTGTGGACAGACAGGATGAGCCAAGTCCAACCTTGGCACGCAATCACAATACAAGTTATGGCTATTTTTTATAAAAGATCCAAAAATATCAAATGAAGATGATAGTTTTCATTTTTATTGGTTCCACCAGGATGCAGACTGACCCTGGATCAGCAGGAAATATTATGCCACCTTCCGAGCAGGTCAGGACAAAGAAATGAAACGTCTTAGGACAACTTAAACAGAATTTCTAGCATTGAAAATATGGCATGGAATCTTAAAAAAAAAAATATATATATATATATATATATATATATATAAAATTGAATTTCCTTGGATTTTTTAGGCTGGGAGGGGATCAACAGTTTACAAGCAGTTAACTTCCACACCTTAGAACTCAAATCAATGTATTGGTAGCTTGTAGTAATTTGTAATACCTTTTCCCAAATCATTTATAAATAACTGAACATGAATTTTATTTTTTTCAGATGGAGAAAAACAACAAAAAAGTCCATGTGGGGAAATTTGTCGTGCCATCTCTCACTACTTGCCCTGTCTGTGTTTCCTCATGTGTGATGCAATGGAAGAGGAGATCTCAGCAGATTTCTTGTTCTGTCCGTAATAGTCTACAAACTTTCCATCAGGACCAACCAGGTACATAATGATAGTGTGATCGACCTGGAGGTGAAGCAGAACCACATTTTACACAAAGTTTTTTATTATTATTATTATTATTACTGCAATGCATTTTTTATAACTTTACTTCCTAAATGCTGAAAATAGCAGATGCTGAAAAGAGAATGAATTTTGTCTACTACAAAAGGATAAAGAAACCTCATCACAAATTAAATAAAAGGAAACTCGAGGGTTCTTAGCCTGAGCCATTTTTTCCCCATATGGGTCATTCTCTGAAACTGGGTCAAATTAATGATTCACATTGTGACCTAATATTCTTCCAAAAATATAAAGAATTAAAAGAGCAATCCCTGCCCAAAACATACCATATGGACAAGTACATCATGTCAGACAAAAATAATTCAGATACAGCCAACAACCAAAGCTTTTAAAACTTTCTGCAAAATTGATTGCAATGTGAGGACAACATTTGTGACTTTTCTTTTTCTTATGTTTCCTGCCATATTATCACTAAAGTATGATCTCAAAGTGCAAATAGTGGGCTTGTTACAATAGTAACCTTGCATTAAAATTATATATATATATATATATATATACTGCATACAGTTTGCCCCCTACTTACGAAACCCCCTGGATACGAAAATTCTGGGTTACGAAAAACATTTTCCTAAGTTTTCGTCCCTGGGATACGAAAACAACCTCCTCTTAAGAAAAGTGCCAAATGCGGCATTCAAAATTCAAACATGCCAATCAAAATTTCATACGATGCTTGAGTTGCTCTCTCATTGGCTGTCTCCCAACATCCTGCCCCACTGGCCTCCAATTGGTAGGACGTTACCCATACTTCCTGTTTGTCACACGCGTGAAGGAGAGTTTATTGTTGGCTTGTTTGGAGATTGATCATGCAGCATTATAGTTTGATATCACCAAAACCCCTCTACAGTCGGGACGATACTGAACCAGAAGGAGACCTTAAAGCGGAAATACAGTGGCGGAGGCGATTATTTCGGCACGATATTAAAACAGAGTGCTCCGTGGGAGAAGCCCTCCAATCTCACAAGGAAGCAAGTTAATATTGAATGAGGACCTCTGATCTTTCAAACAGGTACTGTAATTCCGCTTTAAATAAAACATCCCGTCCATTTAAACATTTAAATAGAATTGGTCCGTCAGCTGGTGTGGCCCGAGTTTTGTGTGTGTATGTATGTGTGTGTGTGTGTGTGTGTGTGTGTGTGTGTGTGTGTGTGTGTGTGTGTGTGTGTGTGTGAGAGCGAGAGAGAGAGAGAGAGTGTGTGTGTGTGTGTGTGTGAGAGCGAGAGAGAGAGAGAGAGTGTGTGTGTGTGTGTGAGAGAGAGAGAGAAAGAGAGAGAGAGAGAGAGAGAGAGAGAGAGAGAGAGACAGAAGAAGGCTGAACTCTTTAGTTTTTAGTTTAGTTTTTTTAAGATGTTTAATTCAGTAAATGTTGCGCATGTGAGAAAAACGCAGATGTTCTGGACCTCCGATCCCTCAAAGAATCAAGTTAAAGTTGAGTTTGGACATCCGATCTGTCAAGCAGGGAATGCGCTTTGAATTCCACGTCTTAAAATGCTCCCGGCATCCTGTTTGTGGGCATGGCCCACAGCGCCACAATAAACATTTAATGATGTGTATACAATACACTTTTAATGCATACTGTATCGTGTGTGTGTGTGTGTGTATGTGTGTGAGTGCATACTGTATCGTGTGTGTGTGTGTGTGTGTGTGTGTGTGTGTGTGTGTGTGTGTGTATGTGTGTGAGTCATTTTACCGTTACAGCGACTGATCAAATAAAATTGCTAAGTTTGATCTACCATTTGGCTCCCAGTACACATCGGCGGTTATTAGATGTAAGAGAGAAAGAAGGAAAAACAAAAAACAAACAAAAAAAACACGGGGGGCACTTATTACGTCAAATACGGTATACACACACACACACACACACACACACACACACACACACACACACACACATATTAATTCATGTTTTTCTGACTTCGTGGACTGAGAATCGTATGTATTTCAATTTACGGTTCTGTGTGTAAACAGTTACATATGGACCCGACCCATTTTTCCTGTGAAAGACAAGGCTTTATGTTACAACGTTCACTGTACAACTGAGTGACCGCCTGAAGTGAATTTATTTTGTGCAAAGTCATGCAGTACGTAATTAGTTTCTTCACCAAAAACAAAGAGGTTTGGGGTCCATACGTGAATGAATTTCGTGGTTCATAAGGATTTATTCGTGTTTGATGCTGTAATAAGGGTGCATGAAGTAGGTCTCTCACTGTTTTAGTAATAATTATTCATGAATTTCTGGCCAATATAAAGGTAATTAAGATGGTAATAAAGATATTGGTTTATAAATGTCACAATTTATGGTACCAGTTTCAAAGGATGACCATGTGTTTGGGTTTCATCTTTAAATTTACACAAGGAATAAAAGCAAAATCGGGAGCACACTATAACTGGAAACTGCAAAACAGCTCTACTCTGTACCCCACGGGGCAAACAATTGCATCAAAGTACCACCTGTTTTCACCAATGACAGTTTTGTTATGTTATTGAACAGTGTTAACATGGAAAGGATCCCTACAGAGATACACAGGTGTTCATTTACCCGAATAATGGTGGGAGAAAAAGAAAAGAACTGTTTCTACACTCATTAAAGGAAAGAGAAAATCACACAGAATTCATGAAGTCTATTTCCATGGTAACAAAGGAACTTTTATCATTATTTAGGAGGAAAAAAAAAAAATTCTTGACAAATTCAGAAGTCAGTCAAAGCCTCTCAGTGGTGAAAACACTGGTATAATTTTACACAGCCATTTTACATTGTACAATATTCAAATGCAGGTTTTCAAAATTAATAAGTTTAATTTTGTTATTTAATTTTTTGAATTTAATAAAAGGATATGAAGATATTGTTTCAATGAACCAAAGGTTAATACCCATCTCAGCCAATTCTGGGTGAGGGCAGAGACCTGGACAGCTTGTCAGGCCATCGCAGAGCAGAAACACACTGAAGGCTCTGCAGCTCCTTGTTACAAAAGTCAGCAATGGTTCTTTTACCTCCCAGCACAGAAGTGTGAGACATGGAAGGCCTTTGATAACCCAGTTAGCTGCACTGCACAGCAGTGACAACCCGGTGATAGTGGGGCTTGAAACCCCGACCTTGGGATTAGTAATCCTGCACCTTACCACCGGACCACCACTGCCCGGATTAGGACAATAATCCTCCAAAATATTTGGCTTTAGTTAATTGAATTCAAGAGTAAAGTGCAGAAGGTTCCTACTATTTAAAAATCAACCAAAAATTTATAACCCTATTTATATGATTTTGAAGGAAGGCAGAACTCACAATGTAGTCGTTGTCTTCATCTTTTGGACCCTGACTGTAGTATACTCTGTAAGCTCTGGACACCTGCTCGATTTCTTCCTTTGTTCCCGTCATGCCTATCAGCTTCGGGGAGAACTCTGCAGGCAGCAAAAAGAAATGACTTCCAGTGCATGTTTCCATTCATTAAAAATTTAGTAGCCTGGACAACCAGAACAGGGACATTCTGTGCCTGGAATATTATTTTAATTATTTTAAATATGTACTTTCACCAACCAGGAAAAAAACCCGACCCCCGACTGACTTTTGATATGCACGTCTAAACTTAATTCATCTCAGAGTGGTGTGGCAGTAGAAGGAATAACTACGTGGATTTAGTATCACACAGTGAGAACAGAATACTTTTCGGTATCTGCTGGTATTTGGAAAGAAGATGCTGTCACATAACTCTTCAGCTATAAGTCAGTCAAATTAAACATATTTAGAGAAATACAGATCCTAAATGAACTAGAATTATACCTACAACAGCGACTCAGAAACAAGATTGCGGACTTTATTCAGTGCTCGCAAATACAACCTCAACACTTGCTCTGTTCCAGCGATCCGGTGTCTATGCCGCTTATCCATCAGGTTCGCAGGGGAACTAATCTGATTAATACCGGAACTAATCCGAACCGATTTCAGGTGAGAGGTGGGGTACAACTTCTACTGCAGGGACACAAACATCAACTCACACTCATATTCACACCTTTGGACATTTTAGAGTAGCCACGTGGCTTATCATGCATGTCCTGAGACTATGGGAGGGAAACCGGACTACCGTGAGGAAACCAGCACAATCCCAGGGAGTCGAACTCGACCCAGAAAGGCCTGAAAGTCAAATCTTGTCTTTGTAAGTGATAATCTCAGAGGCATCATGCCCCGCCCCATCACCTGTCCTGTTCCCTTAGTCCAGGAGTCGGGAACCTTTTTGACGAAGAGAGCCAAAAAGAAACACATATTTTAAAATCTAATCCTCTGACAGCCATTATACACATATATATATATATATATATATATATATATATATATATATACACACACACATATATATATTAATACTGAATACAACTATACAACTAAATGGAAAAAGAAGACCAACAATTTGAGAGTATAATAAGACTTTGAATTTATTTTAAACAATATTGTTATAACGAAGTTATTTATTAATAAGAAAAGTACTTTTTACTATTAATGCGACTTCTGGTGTTGCATGGTTTTGCTGATGGCTTTGTAGTCTGGTTGATATGTGGCGAGGTTCAGCTTCATGCAGGCATTTAGGCTTCCATCTGTTAAACGTGACTGCAGGTTGGTCTTGATGTTTTTCACGTGTGAGAAGGACTGCTCGCATGCACATGTGAAGCCAAACATGGTCAATACAGCACGACTCATATGCTGCAGTATTTGGTATGTGACAGGAAGCGCGTTCCAAGTTTTGGCAATCAGCTGATCTGCGGGTTGAAGTTTATCTATGTCTGTCCATTTGTGTTTTGCTTGCCAGCTCTGCTTGGCTTCGTGCAAATTAGAGAATCAAAAATTAGGAAAATTTACGTCTGAACCCAAAAACAACACACGCAAGCTGTTGCATATAATCCAATAAAATTAGAGTTTCAAGGCATGGGACCCGCCCACACACTGGAGTACAGAAAGGATTGGCTCTCTGCTGCACACCACAGCGGCAAGTGGCGTTGAAAATAGATTTATAGATCAAAATGCGTGAGATTTATTTGTCCGTTTTTGTTTTATTTGATGGCTTTTTTTCTGTATTTTTATTTAAAGGACAGCGAAATTATGTATTAGTTATTCTGTTAATAAAGGCCACCTGATTTATATGAGAGCCAGATGCAGTCATCAAAAGAGTCACATCTGGCTCGCGAGCCATAGGTTCCCGACCCCTGCCTTAGTCTGTATTAAACGACTGAAGTTTCCATGGAGTTAGAGCACAGGATTGGGCAGTACGCTAAAGCTTTGGCTGGCCTGGTAGGTTAGCGAACGTATTCATGATTTATACACTGAGGATTTACTACAAAAAGACAGTCGCTAAAAGTTTACCTTTGACATATGCTGCCAAGGCCTCTGGTGTATCTCTATCTGGATCAATAGTGATCAGAACTGGGGTTAAGTCTGGGAGGGTCTTTATTCTGTCTGGAAGAGGAAGAAAGCATCAGTACTGACAGCAGTAGTGAACCATGTGGAATCAAACGACTCTTACAGAGCCCTGTTACCAATTTCATCCACGACTTCAATCATTTTCTCCAGTTCATCGGGGCAGATATCTGGGCAGTGTGTGAACCCAAAATAGATCAGCACCCACTGGCCAAAGTAATCTTCACTTTTTGTAGGTTTACTGTTGTGATCGATGAGAGAAAAGGGGCCCCCAAGGGCCGGTTTCCCTAAAGCCTTTGTTCTCTCTCTCTGTAATTCTGCAAAAGGAATAAAAACACCCTTTAAGTATTGTCTGTATGAATGTTTTCAAAAATACCCCATAAACTGATATGCACTAAACAAACTAGTCATAGACTACTAAGAAACAACACTTATCTTCATCAATAAGAGTATTTAGGGGTCATTCAACATTTTCCTAAGCGTACAAAGTGTACCCCAAAGGGGGGAGGGGCTAAGATGTCTGTGTACGCTTTTTAATATAAAAATGTCGATCAACAATCATACATGAGCTCGTGAATATATATACAGCACACACACACACATTATATATATATATATATATATATATATATATATATATATATATATATATGTATGTATATATATATATATATATATGTGCGTGCATGTTTGAAACTCTCAATGCGCGACCACTTGTGGTGTTGCATATCTGCAAAGTCTGAAATGAATACTACCCAACCCGGTATCAGCTGCTGAAACATCAGAAGGCAGCTGATCAAGGGCATTCGCTGGGGGGGGGGGGGGGTACATAGGGTGCAGGAGTTGAGTTTCGCTGGACAAGAAATTATGTGTATTCACAATCTTATAAATAAACTTAATGACTGTTATTGAAGAGAAAGTCGGAGATAAGTTCCGCATGACTAGAGTCTGGAAGTAAACCGGAAGTTAACATGTAACGGGCACTGCGCATGTGCAAGCCCGACCTGACCAATCAACAAGCAGTAAGCAATAATAGCTGAACACTGTCAATCAAACAACGTGCAAGTGTGAGAATAAAGCAGTTTGTTAGTACCGCCTCCGGCTCCTGCACATGTGTTAGAACACAAACATCGACGCACAGAGAATGAATGGATAAAATAATCATAAGCCATCCAGCCTGGATCTGCAGCCTAATGCTCAGTACTTTTATAACATTAATAGTATGTTTTTGTGCTGTAAGTCTGTCTGTCTGTCTGTCTTTCGGCTTTTTCCCTTTTTACTCAGGAGTCGCCACAGCGAATCATTTGATTCGCACATTTGATTTTGGCAGAGGTTTTTACGTCGGATGCCCTTCCTGTCACAACCCTTTTAGCAAGGGACAGAAACACGCCGACGACTTTGCAGCTACTCTTTACGAAAGTCAGCAATGGTTCTTTTACATGCCTCTCACCATAGACAGTGAGAGACATGGCCCGCCTTTGGTTAGCCGCACTGGGGGGGACAGTGACAACCCTGTGGAGAGTGGGACTCGAGCCCCCAACCTTTGGATCAGCGATCCAGCGCCCTATACCACTAGACCTCCACTGCCCCATTTTTGTGCTGTAAATATGTATTTATATTTGTTTGTGCCTTTGAATTGATAAATAACTTGAGCTCAATTTGTAAATGCCTTTAGCACATGTACTTGCAGATGTAGTTTGAAATATATTTGAGAATGTTTTTGGTTGAACTATAATATTTGATTCGTCTTCTGAGAGTAATAGATGAATCGTCTTCTGCTGAAAAACTGTGCGTGTTGTTGGTGTGAGATTCCGTGTTGTTTATATCATATGCTGTGATATGCATGCACTATATTTCATGTGGTACTTTGTACCAACCCAGTGACGTCACGGTAACTTTGTGTAGGCGGGCACTTAGCAATGGCGGCTTTCGGGTCGATAACTTATACGACAAGCACATAAAACAAAACCACTGTGTGTGCAATGGTTTATTTATGATATAAAATTTAAGCCACAGTCGCTTCAATAAACTATACTTAAGCTACCGCCAACTTATTTAGTCAACGTTTCATTTCCCCTTTAAGGCGTAGGCTCCGGTCAACCAAGATGTGCACCCACCACGATCAGACCAGCCTACGCCCTTGCTGATCACAAACTGAAGCGTGGTCATCCAAAAGCCAATGACCAATAAAAAATGCAGACATTTTGAATTATATTTTAATATAAAATAATATTATTAAAAACGCCATTTTTATTATTAAAACCAAATGTCTTAATATTAAAGCAGGTGTCATTAAAGTGAATTATTTAAAAGTATATATTTTTTATTGATTTCCTTATTATTTGACTGGTGTATAAAAGAAGTATTGATCAAGGAAATACATTGATTTATTTTATAAAAGAGGTTTGACCATTGTTTTGTTTAATATCTTATTTAAAAATCCTGCCAAGAGATCATCAACATTTATTTGTACGCTTTCGGAAAGGGGGGGGGGGGTCAAAAAAAGCCTACTCTCTGTACGCTTGGGAAAATGTTGAAAATGTTGAACCGCCCCTTATGTCTAAAAGGTTTAGATTTCAGGTGAAGGTTTAAGTTTATGAAAGAGAATGAAATGTGAAATGCTTTACTTTCTTCTTTCTCTTTTTTGAAAAACTTCATGCCCAAAAGAAGAGTCCCGCCCAAGGCAAATGAGATGGCAAGAGATTTCCATGTGACTGGCTGCAAAAGACACAGAGAAGCATCTTTAGTAATACAGTGGTACCTTGACTTGCACGTCTCTTATAATGAACTTTCCATGATAAAAGCTTCAATCTCACCAAAAATCTGCCCTATCCAATGAGCAAAATTTTGATTTACGAGCTCTCCTCAAAATGGCTTTTCTGGGCCTATTAGCCTCGTATTCTTCCAGGTGTATTCCTCCACACTCCTAGAGAACGTGTTGTGCAGTGCAACTCAATTATTTTCTGTAATACCCTCCATTTTTAAAAATATCCCCAGCACCCCACACGCGACTATAAATAGTGTTTACTGCACTTCATATCATCTGCTCGGTGCTTTTTCTCTAGAGCAATGGGAGCGCCACTGCCAATTACGATATTGGATGTGCAATTACAGTACACTTAATTCTAGTACAGTATGGCAAAAAATAGCAAGTTTCCCAGGGTCATACGCTCCCCCCTAGCATCACACAGCACGCCCCACTATTTGAGAAGTACAGGCCTTGTGGGAGCTCACCACAAGCATTTCCTCACTGGCATTCGTAGTGTGCACATGCACAAAATTCTCCTCCTCCTCTGTTACGCACCACCTCCTGCCTGCCTAGGTGACATCTTCGCTGCAGTCGATGATTGGAAGTGTTAGTTGACTTATTGTTCATTCTTGTTTTATTATTATTTGTTATTAATTATTATTAATGTTAATGTACATGCATCATTATTATTATTAGGACATATTATGTCAAATATATGTGTTTGTGGCAGGTTATATGAGTTTGTGGGTTGGTTGGAACAGATTAGTTGGTTTTCTGTTATTTCATATTGGAATAATCGTTTCATGTAATGAACTTTTCGGCTTACGAGCTTGCTCTCGGAACAGATTAAATATGTTAGCTGGAGTATCACTGTATATATATATATATATATATATAGAGAGAGAGAGAGAGAGAGAGAGAGAGAGAGATAGATAGAGAGATAGATAGCTATCTATCTATCTCTCTCTCTCTCTCTCTATATATATATATATATATATATATATATATATATATATATATATATGAAATCTATGAAAGCTAGCTAGCTTGCTGGGCTTGGTAAAGGTTTGCAGTCTCCAAGAACTCTAGTCTATTTTTTTATATTGTCTTTGATAATTTGATTAATGATTTGATTCGTTAGATTTCATGCTTACACTTTTCTTTGCAGATTTGTTGCCTCCAGAAGAGGGTGGAGGTGGGAGAGAAGACAGTGTCCTCACATTGAGAAATACAGGATTCCTGAATATGAAGGTTACTTTCAGCTGCAGATTTGAAAAGAAACACAAATTCTCATATAATCTAAAAAAAAATCCAGTACATAATACCAGGCAGGTGTAGAGTTACACACAGCTGTGTAGATCTATGGTGTCCTACCTGAGTGCAGGATCCCCTGTAGACGAGCTGTGTACCGAAGCAGGAGCTTCGGCTGGAATAAACATTGTGGAGCATGAATGGTCTACACAGTGAACACCTGAGACCCTGTAAAACTGATGTAGCCATGACTTTCACTGCCAATTATAAACTGTTATAACGTCTCTTCGAGCTGGGCTTACACGGACAATTAAAAAAATCAAAATGTCATTAAAAAAAATAACACTTTTCTCAAACAGATATTTAAACTACCATTAAATATACAATTTTAAGGTCAGTCCATGGTCCACAACAGGGAATGAAACCAAAACCGGATGTGAGGTAACGGTGGCGCTTTGGAGGTGTGTTAAATCACTGTATTATCCTTCTATAGTTGCACTACACCGGATATGAAGTAATATATACCTGATGCTCTAAAGTGCACAAGGGAAGGGCCGAAACACTATTTGTTATGCGGCACTAATGGACAGTGACGTCGAACAATCCCCGAATAACGTCGTTAAAAACTTCGTAAAAAAAATGAATATAACAAATGTCTAAATGAAAATGCAAACAGTATATACAAAATAAAAAACATTAGGCGTAAAAAAATTGCTTAACGTTTTTGCGTGCTATAATTTGTGACGTCATATTCATGCGCCGCTCGCCAAATCGGAACACATGCACATGTGTGAGAGAGAATGTGCTCAATTGAAGTTAAAACACTGTTCAATAAAATCAACATATTTTGAAAAACACCCTTCCACAAGAGTTCTGAAAAGGTGTGGTTATGGCAGCCAACACTCTTCAGTTTAAAACAAAGTAAGTTTGATTCTTTGTGTTAATTAAACAATGTTAGATGAAGCCATGTTGTAATAACCAGCTGTAGCTACGTCTCTGGTCATATAGCTAAGACTTCCAAAGTCAAAAAATGATTAATCAAACTTGATGCACTATTTTAACACTAACCCCTGTCTACTTTTAGTTATTCAATCTCCAGCAAAATTGAACCTTTTTACAAGGGAGGCAAAGTACAGGTAAACAAGTGTAATAAATAACATTTGAGCTGCAGCTGTGATTAAAAGACAGTCAGTGCATGTTTTAAAAGTTTATTTTTTATTCCCCCATATGAAGATAAGCCATGATGAACAGTATATCTTCTGCACCTTTGGGCCACGAGTCAACATTTTACAGATTTCCACTGGCAGACTTGTTCACAGCATTGAACAGGTATGTGTACAGTATGCAGAACATTACATAAGGGTTTCCAGCCCTTCTTTTCGAATATTCCCTCTCATATATTCATCATCTTCCGGGGTCTCAGGGCAGCAGCCTAAGCAAAGAGGCCCAGACATCCCTCTCCCCAGCCTCTTCCTCCAGCTCTTCCGTGCGGAGACAAGCCCAGAGACATCGTCTCTCCAGCGTGTTCTAGGTCAACCCTGGGTTCTCTACCCGGTTGGACATGCCCGAAACACCACACCAGGAAGGCATTCTGACCAGATGCCGAGCCACCTCAACTGATCCCCCACAATGCGGAGGAGCAGTGGTTCTACTCCGAGCTGTCCCTAGATGGTAGAGCTTCTCACCTTATTCCTAAGGGAGAACCACGCCACTCAGCGAAGGAAGCTCATTTCAGCCACTTGTATCCGTGATCTTGTTCTTTCGGTCACTACCCAAAGCTCATGACCATGGGTGAGGGTTGGAACGTAGATCGACTGGTAAATTGAGAGCTTTGCCTTGCGGCTCAGCTCCTCCTTCGCCGCGATGGACCGGTACAGGCTCCGTTTAACAGCAGAGGCTGCAGCAATCCGTCTGTCGATCTCCCACTCCATCCTTCCCTCACTTGTGAACAAGCCCCCAAGATACTTAAACTCCTCCACTTGGGGCAGGACCTCATTCCAGACTCGGAGGGTGCATTCCACCCATATCCGACTGAGAACTATGGCCTCGGACTTGGAGGTTGGAGGCTTCTCCTTGAATTGTCACCTTATCGTGTTGGAGGGTTTGTGTGACCTAATGATCGTAGGAGCTATGTTGTCGGGGCATCCAAGGCAAACAGGTCCTGGGTGAAGGTCCAGATGAAGTACGGTTCAGAAGACCTCGATGAAAAATAAAAGGATACAGTTTCCCTTGCCTGGATGCGGGTCATCGGGGTCCCCCCCCCTAGAGCCAGGCCTGGGGGAGGGACTCGAATGCGAGCGCCTGGTGGTCGGGCTTCTGCCTGTGGAGCCTGGCCGGGACCAGCTCGGAAAGGAGACATGGATCCGCCCTTCCATGGACCCACCACCTGTGGGAGGGGTCATAGGGATCGGGTGCAATATGAGTTAGGTGGCAGTCGAAGGCAGGAGTTCTGTCGGACCAATCTTCGGTTACTGACTCTGACTCTTGGGACATGGAGTGACACCTCTCTGGCGGGGAAGGAGCCTGACCTGGTGTGTGAGGTGGAGAGATACCAACTAGATATAGTCGGGCTCACCTCAACGCATAGCTTGGGCTCTGTAACCACCCATCTTGAGAGAGAGGCTGGACCTTATTCCCATGTATATATTAGTAGTAAATACAGTTAAGACAATTCAAACAAATGTAGAGTGAAATTTAAAAACAAAACCAAGCAAGAATAGTGATTGCTCATTATTTTGGAAAAGGTTATATTTCATTACATACAGACTATTGTTGCATGCCAGGAATGTGCCATTGCATGCTCATTTTAAAACCAATGAGCACTATAGTGTGTGTGTGTATGTGTGTGTGTGTGTGTGTGTGTGTGGTGTGTATATATATATATATATATATATATATATATATATATATATATATATATATATATATATACACACATATATACAGACACACCGTATTCTATGTAATAGGTGCCCTGCTCCAATAAGCCCCCCACCCCCAATGTTTTTTATCTTGCGTCTAATAACCGCCCATGTGTACTGGGAGCAAAATCGTAGATCAACCCTACCAATTTTATTTGATCAGTCTCAGTAACTATAAAATGAGGCGTGCACTGGCTGTAAAAGTGAGTTTAAATGGTATTTGACGACCCCCTACAACTGGGGACTGTCTATAATGTTCATCTGTATCAACACATTTGATTGGTACGCCGTGCTTTAAAAACAGGAAAATATTTTTCTGTGTTTACTTGGTAAATGTCCAACAAGATGAACCATTAGAAACTGCTACAGCAACACTATGGGATGCGCTGAATGAATGGAGCGATGAGCCAGATATGGACCTATCAGAAAGTGATGACGAGGAGTTTTTCACCCGATTCTCCTGCTCACTAACTTAATACATTTAAAGGCGTTCCTGACCATGTGCTTTTGTTTATGTTCGTGTTGATTGGTTGAACTTGCCATGTGCTAAAGTTGACATTCGTGTTGATTGGCTCATTTTACTTGGGGAAATGTTTAAAGGAAATGTTTTAAGGAAAAGCACTGGGAGGGAAAAGTAAAGAAAGGAAAAGTCTTTTTTTTTAATGATTCTGTTTTTTGTTTACTTTCAGCTTTCATGTAAGTAGTTTGGTTGATACCACAAAGTGAATAATACAAATACCAGTAAAACTCTTTTACTGTTATGTTATTATTCATGTATTCCACTTCGATGGGACTTAGCACTTACCGTTCCACTCCGCTGGTTATATTATAATAAGACCCCCCCCCACACACACACACACACACACACACACACCATTTTTAAGTGCTCTGGGTGCTCATCACATCGAATACGGTGTGTGTATATACATATATAAGAAAGAGAGAGCTTTAAAAAAAATGATGACATCATCAGCTGACCTGTGTGGCCCTGCTGTCTTTATCAAATGCCTCGCATTTTTAAGACTGAGGGTTCTCCAGAAACATGTGATCTATAGATGTGTGTGACTACACGCCCATATACACATATATATTAATTTTTCTTTTTTTAAACTTGCATAGGATGACGAGGAAGACATCACCTCGTTCTCTCTCAGCCCTAATGATGAGGTAAATGATTCTCCTGGCTACCTTTTGTTTGTTTGTTTTGGGGGTTTTGTTCTGATTTGAAAAAGCTGTGCAGAATAGTTTTTCATTATAAATCAGCATGGAGATGGTTCTGCTCGTATCCTGTTTCAGATACTGGTGACCGCCAGCCGGGCCCTACTGCTGAAGCAGTGGGATTGGCAGCAAGAGAAATGCACTCGTTCATGGAGGGCTATTCACAACGTTCCTGTGGCCAGCATGACATTTGACTGCACCTCTACTCTGCTGGCAACTGGTACACCACAGAATAATGTTAATGTAAGAGCTACATAGCTTTCAAGACAAATAAAGACAAATATAAAACTCCTGTGTGTGTTTATAGGGGGTTGTGATGGCACAATAAAGCTGTGGGATGTAGTCAAACAGTACTGTACACACAATCTGAAAGGATCCTCTGGTGTTGTTCAGTAAGTAATGAAGTACAGAATGTTCTGAGTGGTATTCAGTTATTTATTTTATAAAAGTTCATATAATCTCTGGGTGCTGTTTTTATTATTACTGAAACCTGCTTTGTTCAGTTTAGTGCGGTTCCATCCTGACATAAGCCGGCTGCACCTCTTCTCTTCTTCTATGGAGAGTGGAATTCGTATATGGGACCTGCGGACGAGCAAGTGTATCTGCGTTCTGGAGAGCCACTTTAGCACAGTCACATCGCTGGCCTTTTCTTCTGATGGCCACACGCTCATCAGGTACTCAGGAGGCAATGACAACGGGGCCCTTGTCAAAGGCACTCAGATCCTTATGCCTTACGTTTACCCATTTTTCATATCTAATAAACCCACTGTGTGATCGAGCTCAATGTACTGAGACAATAAGCAATTACTGAATGAGGTGACGTATGATAAGAGAATTTTTCACTTGAGGGTTTTTTGGTTTTGGTTTTGGGTTTTTTTTCAGTAGAGAACACCCCAAGACCAAATAACTCTCTGTCTCATATGAAAGACGTATTCTATAACTTTATTATTCATTCAGAATATATTCAAACTAAGTATCCTATTTACTATGTTGTGTCTACCAACCATGCAGTAATCATTCTACGTATTCGACGGCAATGATGCAATACAGACACTCCCCGCTTTACTTTCATTTGTTTTACGTATTTTTCGATTTTACGTTTTGAAAAAATTGTCTAATTTTGAGTTCAGCATGCTCTCTGTAGTACGAGACGTACCTATGTAGTACGCTGATGTAATGACACTGCGTCTATTGTTTACAAATGACAGACTGAACGTGCCTCTCCTTTTTCCCAGTTCACCGCGTGTTACCCTTGTGTTAAGACGTCGTCTCTGTGATCTTTGGGTTTACACTGTTTTGCGGACTTTTGTAACCCTAAGCAAATATGGTTGGTCAGAAGCGTAAGCCTACTAGTGACAGTGGTAATCAGAAAAAGCGGCAAGCCATCTCGTTACAAACGAAGATGGCTATTATTAAGAAAACCGATGCTGGTGAAAAACATGTGAATGTTGCACGTTTCTTCCAAATGGCTCCGTCGACCATTGGAACCATTTACAAGCAGAAAGATCTCTTCACAGAGAATGTTAAAGGTTATATTTGATACTGTATTTGATATTTGATGAGTGAATTTGACTGAAATTTATCTATTTGAAATTATTTTTGCTTGAATTTAATTTATTTGAAATTAATGTTGATATTATTTGATATATTTAATGCAGCCGTGAGGGAGGGGCAATGCATGAGAAAGTCTGGAGTGGGAGAGAAGTATGTTAGAGTGGTGCAGGACATGTATGAGAGATGTAAGACAGTGGTGAGGTGTGCTGTCGGTGTGACAGAAGAGTTCAAGGTGGAGGTGGGACTGCATCAATGGTCAGCTCTGAGCTCCTTCTTGTTTGCTATGGTGATGGACAGGCTGACAGACGAGGTTAGGCAAGAATCTCCATGGACTATGATGTTTGCAGATGACATTGTGATCTGCAGTGAGAGCAGAGAACAAGTGCAGGAAAACCTAGAGAGGTGGAGGTATGCCCTGGAAAAGAGGGGAATGAAGGTTAGCCTCAGTAAGACAGAATACATGTGTATGAATGCCAAGGACCCAAGAGGAACGGTGAGGTTACAAGGAGCAGAGATAAGAAAGGTGGAGGATTTTAAGTACTTAGGCTCAACAATCCAGAGCAATGGAGAGTGTGGAAAAGAGGTGAAGAAGCATGTGCAGGCAGGTTGGAATGGTTGGAGAAAAGTGTCCGGTGTGATGTGTGATAGGAGGGTATCAGCAAAAATGAAAGGAAAAGTGTACAAGACGGTGTTGAGGTCAGCGATGGTTCTCTTTGGGAGTAACGAGGATGGATAGGATCAGGAATGAGCACATCAGAGGGACAGCACATGTAAGACGTTTTGGAGACAAAGTCAGAGTGGCTAGATTGAGATGGTTTGGACATGTACAGAGGAGGGATAGTGAGTATATTGGTAGAAGGATATTGAGGTTGGAACTACCAGGCAGAAGGCCTAGAGGAAGACCAAAGAGACGATTCATGGATGTGGTGAAGGAGGACATGAAGGTAGTTGGTGTAAGAGAAAAAGATGCAGATGATCGGGTGAGATGGAGGCAGATGATTCGCTGTGGCGACCCCTGAAGGGAAAAGCCGAAAGGACAAGAAGAAGATTATTTGATATATTTGATGTTATTTTACAATGTTATGTTTATAATAATTGATTTAGGGGTGTTTTATGAGATAAGGGATAAGTGAAGAAGAAGTAATGGTATTTATGGATGTATAGTACAGTATGAACGTCATACGTCACTGGAACATACAGTAACAACTTATGTTTTTTTTTTCACCTTACGTTCGGTCGTCCGGAACCGAACTAAAACGTAAATTGGTCAGCATCTGTAATTTAGTTATCTGATAGCAGTGATGCAAAAGCAAAAAATGTTCCATGGCTGTCCACCAATCAGAAACCAAAATCTCTTGAATGAATAATGTTCAATGGATAAGGCTGAGGGTTACTGGTGAAAAGGTCAAGCCACATTGCCCCAAGCTGTCACTGTTGGGCCCTTGAGTGAGGCCCTTAACCTTCAACTGCTCAGTTGTATAAATAAGATAAAAAAATATAGGTTGCTTTGGGTAAGGCCATCTGTCGCCGCCATCATTATCGCATATGCATTCATAGATTTGTTGTTTTCTTTGTCATGAGTATCTAAACCAGACCGTGGCCCTGTGTTTGATTCCAGCTCTGGGCGAGACAAAATCTGCACAGTGTGGGATCTGAAAGAGCGGAAAGTACAGAGAACTGTTCCCGTCTATGAGGTAATAACGTGCTCCAGAATTCTGTATGTTTGTTTCTACTGGACTTTATTATAGCTTAATTTTGCTCAGAGAGAGATTTTGTGTGTGTGTGTGTGTGTGTGTGTGTGTGTGTGTGTGTGTGTGTGTGTGTGTGTGTGTGTGTGTGTTTCTGTTTCTAGGCTGTGGAGGAAGTTGTCATTCTTCCAGAAAACAAGGATTACTCCATGCTTGGTGTGAAAAGTAAAGCGCTGCACTTTGTCACTGCTGGAAGTAAAGGTAGAGGTCGGCTCCTCCTTCCTTCTGTGTTTCCTCTCCAGACTTTAGATTTTTTTTTTAATAAAGCAAGGGAGGAAATTTTGCTCATAGTGTATTAATCAAAACGTATTATTTTATGCAGCTCTCTATTTTATTTTTAATAGCAACACTTATTAGCTGCCATGATGGAGCAATATTTGTATAGTGTAATATTCTGTTATTATACGAGTGCGGCTAACTGGGTTATCAAAGGCAGGCTATGTCTGTCACTGTCTATGGTGAGAGGCATGTAAAAGAACCATTGCTGACATTCGTAAAGAGTAGGCTGCAAAGCCGTCAGCGTGTTTCTGTCCCTTGCTAAAAGGGTTGTGACATGAAGGGCATCCGACGTAAAAAGCCTCTGCCAAATCAAAATGTGCGAATCAAGATGATTCGCTGTGGCGACTCCCGAGTAAAAGGGGAAAAAGCCGAAAGGAAGACAGACAGTAAAGGCTTTAATGTCGTATAGACCTACAGTGATAGTCTCTCGTGTTTAAGGCTTTCACGGTGATGTTTTTACAGTGTATGCGGAATCTCTGACTAAACTCCTCGTGTTCTCTAGGTGTGCTGAGGGTATGGGAGTCTAGCTCAGCTCGGTGTGTGTTCACACAGACGCTACCCAACACTGTAGTGTCCCAGGCGGGTCAGGAAGACGGGGATCCTCTAAGCTTAATGTACTGTCTGTTCCTCCCTCGTTCTAACCGCCTGGCTACGGTCACCGCTGAGCACAACATCCTGTTTTACCAGCTGCCTTCTCTCACCATACAGCAGCAGGTGATCACTCAGTCATGCACACATCTCAAGTATACCCCCAAACTAACCCTGCTGAACACTTGGAATCATGCATTGTCTATGCTGATCAATTTAGAAGATCTGATACGAGTTTAAACATACACACAGCATGAAGTATTTAATTTTTAAAAGCTGTTTTATGCTAGTGGGATGCGTCCTGTATTTATTTCTGGTATAATACAGAACTTGTATTGTTGATTTTAGCTACATCACCAGTTTCCCTGCTTAGCAGACCATGACATGTAATTAGACATGTAATAATAAGATGTGTGATGATATGATAATAATATAATTTGTGAACATATTTAATCAATCAGTTTATGATGATTCAAATCAAGGTAGTAAAAAAAAAAAAAGTACCATTGACATCATCAAGCTGTTTCCTATTTTTATTTACAGTACTGTATTTATTTATGTTTACTCTGTAATTCCGTTTTCTGGACAGCAGAGGGCAACATAACATAAAAACTGACTATAAATGACTACAAATAAATTCATGAAGAAATTGGAGCTTTTTGCAGATCAATGAATGCAAAAGAAAAGTAAGAACCATGGAGGTAATTTCTATGTTTCAAGCTGACTGCAGTATCCAGAAAAGTTCATAACTCTTTATTAAAAAAAGGCATTTTTGTTATTTACCTTTTTTTTTTCCATTTTCAATAAAACTAATTTTTATTGATTTAATAATTTTATTAATTGGATAACTTTCCCAAAAGTTGTCGTTGGTTTAGCATGGTGACGAAGTGGTCAGCACGTCCACCTCACTGCGAGGAGGTCCCAGGTTCAATTCCCCGGGCTTGGGCGTTTCTGTGCAGTGTTTGTGTAGATTTCCTCCGGGTAGTCCAGTTTCTTCTTCCAGCCCAAAGACATGCATACAGTATTACTAGGCTAGTTGTCTGTTCCAAATTGCCCTTTAGTGTGAGTGTGAATGATTATACGAGTGTTGGACATGTGATGGCCTGGCGAGCTGTTCAGGGTGCATCCTACCGTCATCCAGTGTTGGCTGGCTCCAGCTTCCTCAGAACACTAATAGTAGGAATAAGTGATTTGGCAAATGAGTAACTGAGAATACAGGGATCCCTCACTTTCTGCGGTTAATGGGGCCTGAGAACCCTCCTCCACCGCCGATTTCTGCAAAGTCGGATCAACTACCCTGACTGATGTATACGCACATGTGTATGTGTATATAATATCAATAAATACATATTCAACACTATCAATGCTTATAATAACAATTAAACATTCAAAAATAATGCATAACATGTAAATAACGTAAATACTCGCACATACAGACAGACGCATGCACACACCCACAGATGTGCGCCTCACATAAAAATGTAAGTAGTTTTGTTGAAAGGTTTGGGTTGTTTTGTTTTTGTCTGTTTTTTTAATAATTGGCCTTGTTTTGCGGCATTTTCCTTAATTTTTCTTCTACTTTTCCTTAATTTCCTTATTTTTTTAATTTTTCAATATTTTTGAAAAACAAACGATGCACTGAAGCCGCAGAAACTGAAGCACGAAGTAGCGAGGGATCACTGTATTTGTTGTTGGTTCTTCAGAAAATGAAGGAAAGATATAATAAAGGAAGACTGAAAGTGAAATAAAGCGGATAATAAAAGTGTTTGTAATAAAATTTTAATTGCTTTTAAATAAAAAATTAAATATTGTTGGGAAAATGTCATGCTTTTACTCTGTCTTTTTTCCCCAGTTTGTGGGTTATAATGATGACATCCTGGATGTGAGATTCCTGGGAAAAGAGGACAGTCATGTCGTTGTAGCTACAAACAGCTCCCAACTCAAAGTTTTCGAGCTGGCCACAAACAGCTGCCAAATTCTCTATGGACACACAGGTGAGCGGAGTTGTGCGGTCCTGTGATCAGGATGTTGATATGTGTGCATGAGGTTTAGTATATAAATGCTAAATTGAGTCTCTGAACCGCTTAATCCTAATTCGGGTCGCGGGGAGGCTGGCGCTCATTTCAGCCGACTCCGAGCGAGGGCGGAGTACACTCACACAACCATTCACACTCGCATTCACACCTGGGGGAGATTTGGAACCGCCAATTAACCTACTGTACATGTTTTTGGACTGTGAAAGGAAAAACCGGAGTACCCGGAGAAAGCCCACACAAGCACGGGGAGAACATGCAAACTCCGCACAGAAACACCCGAGAATCGAACACGGGACCTTTCAGCTGTGAGGCGGACGCTCTAATCACTACGCCATCGTGCTACTTTATCGACTTGCAAAACTGAACAATTTAAGATTGTATTGTTGAAGACATGTTTATTTATTTTATTTTTAATCTTTTCTTTAGACACTGTCCTGTCTCTGGGTGTGTTCAGAAAACGTTGCATGTTTGCAAGCTGTGCCAAGGTGACAGGATTAAAAAAATATTTAAAGTTTATTTAATGAGTGATGATTGACTACAGAAATCATAGACTTTCTTGTTTTAATTCTAAAGCTGTGTGTGTGTGTGTGTGTGTGTGTGTGTGTGTGTGTGTGTGTGTTTGGACAGGACAATTCTGTGCGGGTATGGAAGATGGACCCGGTGACTGGTCATGTAGAGTGTGTGGCTGTAGGCTACGGTCACTCCAATGCTGTGGGCTCTATTTCATGCTCCAGGTCACACATGAAAACTTATTTCAATCGATAACAGGCTTTACGGAAGAAATACAAAATAATACTGTCCTCCGTATAATCTCTGTGTTCAGGCTTTAAATCTTTAACATTTATTAAAGTGCTGTTTGTTGATGTTCAGTACGTTTTTTCACTGCAGGATGGCACTTGGCGCTTTGCCGTGTCTCAGTAATATGATGAGGGCGGAGAAAGAGGTTCATTCAGGGACTGCTGTATGTCACGTAGTTTTAATCTGTCTTCCTTTCGGCTTTTTCCCTTTTACTCGGGAGTCGCCACAGCGAATCATCTGATTCGCACGTTTGATTTGGCAGAGGTTTTTAAGTCAGATGCCCTTCCTGTCACAACCCTTTTTAGCAAGGGACAGAAACACGCTGACGACTTTGCAGCTACTCTTTACGAAAGTCAGCAATGGTTTTTACATGCCTCTCACCATAGACAGTGACAGACATGGCTGGCCTTTGATAACCCAGTTAGCTGCACTGGGGGGACAGTGACAACCTTGTGTAGAGTGGGACTCGAACCCCCAACCTTTGGATCAGCGATCCAGTGCCCTATACCACTAGACTACCACTGCCCCCTCACGTAGTTTTAATTTAAACACCTTGAACTCATCTGCAGGTGAATATAAACAAAGTCTGGGATTTGGTGGGAATTTCTGTGTGTTCTAAAAGGAATCTAAACTTTAGGATGCGATATATAACATCTTCACATGTTGTACCACATGCTGAAACTGTATGAAATTAATTCTTTCAACAATTTTTTAGGTGCCCTGGGCACTTCTCACGTCAAATACGGTATTTTAAACCAGAACAATGGACATTACAATTCCAGACTTATAGTCCTCTCACAATAAGCAAAAACCTTAAAAAAATGCAGCGAAAGATTTTTGCTTGTTTGTTTTCATATCAGTTATGGAAAATCTGAAAAAAAAACTGGCAAAATTAAACAAAACCAATGTTTTGAATCAATGAGGGCAAACTGAACCACTCCATAAAGTCTTCTCCGGCACATGCCAAACACTTTGAATAGGGTTAAGGTCTGGACTCTGGGGGGGGCCAATACATATGTGAAAATGATTCCTCGTGCACCCTGAACCACCCTTTCATTACTCGAGTCCCCATTTTATATCCGAGCCATTGGGGAAGTAAACGTGCATTGATGTGATAACTTGCTCAGTCGGATCATCAGCTGCTTCATTATATTGCCATATTAATGTTGCTGAGTGCCATGGAGGTTACATGCTATGATCAGGTATAAATATATAATAAGCTTTCTATGAAATAAACATCCAAATTACAGACTGGAAATTTTAGGTGATTTTATTTATTTATTTATTTTAATGATTTTGGCCTCTTACCAAACAGGGAGTGTGCCAAAAGATTAGCGTGCCGAAGAAACCATATCAGTTATCAACATATCGTGTCTGTCAGAAAAGTAATCAGCAATTTAAAAAAAAAAAAAAAAAATCCAAATTTTTAGCCAGTTACTATGGAAACAGGATTTCCAACAACACTAAATAGTGTGAATGGCATCCAACAGTTTCTGGTTCCCTGTCAGGAAAAATGTGAAAGAAACTGTGAAACCATTATTTCGTTATTTGATTTGAAGGACGATTCATCCAGCCCATTTATGCCTTGTGTGATGACATCATCCTTGACCTTTGACAAAATCAGCAATTTGCCAGTACGATAGATCGTCCACTGTAACATAATTAGATAAACTTAAACCAAGCAAATATCATTTCTGTCTGCAAAATAAATCAAATCAAATCAGAAACTTTGTATTTGTTGCCATGGTAACCTGGTTTCTGTCTATTCTGGCGATCCGATTATATACTTCATTGAATTATATACTCTGACGAATACTATGAAAAACCACCAAAAAAACCTTCTGTTGCATTTTTTTTTAGGGTTTTGGCCCTTTCTTACCCGATTATTAAAAGAAAGCATTTGTTGGTCTCTGTTCTGTTTTCACGTTGTCTCATCTTAATAACTTAAATATTAAGGAGCGCAGTTTCTGTAAAAAAAAAACAAAAACGTATGCATAAAAAACCCAAAAGAAAAAGGAGTTTGGAGTTGATATAGATTTCCTGATATTGCTGAAGTCGGTTGAGATGCTTGTGTGTCTGTGGATTTGTGTTCAGGTTAAAAAAGATGTTTGTGGTGTCTGGAAGTCAGGACTGCACGATTAAAATATGGGCTCTGTCTGATCTGGTTTCTGGACCGAGCGACCAACCAGCCCAGCTTACTGCTCAGCTCACCGAGAAGGCCCATGACAAGGTGAGACCTTTTGTTGAATGCTGTCTTTGTTCGAACTCGCTCAGAGTTTCAAAGAAATGTATCTGTAGACCTTTAGGGTTTTTATTTCAGGAAACTCCTTTGGAAAGAAAGTGATACTACCAGGTGTCGATTTGTTGGCATTTTCAGAATACATGACCTATAATGACAAGTTTATTATTACAGCAGAGTTGATTTCTTTCAGTAAACTTTTATTTTAAAGCAGGCTTTTCTTTATGTTTATACTAAGGTATTTTAATCTGGTGAGTTCAAATCCCAGCTGTGTGGCTCTTGCATGCTCTCCTCATGCTTGTGTGGGTTTCCTCTGGGTTCTCAGGTTTCTTGTCACATACCAAAGGAATGCGCATTAGGCCAACTGCCTTTTCCAGTTTAGATTGTACCCTGCCTTCACCCAGTCTCAACTGAAATAGGCACCTGCCTCCCTGCAGCCCTAGTAGGATTAAGCGTCTCTGCTAATTAATGAAGAGTGAGTGAGCTTAATCTGGGAGGATATACTAGCTCATCATAACACTGACAGCCAAAGTATACGATTAATATTGAATTGCATTAAGCACATAAATAATATGATGGTGTAAAGCTGTCGTTTTAAAAACAAATAAATAAATAAAACATGTTTCAAAATGAGCAAAAACATGAATGAAGAATGGGTGAGGTGTACCGTGATTTCGGACAGAGATATTGCTAGTTCTCATGAGTTCTGTAATTCATTATTTTCCAAGAAAAGAACGTCCTTATTAAAAAGATAAAAATATTTTTATTGAGCATCTGTTGTAAACCGTGGAAGCGCTAACAGATGCATTCATTCATTCCTCCACTTCTCCCTTTAAGATGATTTAAAAACAGAGTAATAATTAAAGTGAGAGTGCAAAGTTCTCTGTCCTGTATGCTTTCATATGGCAAAAAAAATTGTGAAAAGGAAATCCAGAGATTTGTTTCTGAAAACGTATACAGTAGGCCCTTGACTATTCACGGTTTTTCACTAACGGTTTGAGTATTCGCGGACTGCCAAGCAACTGACACATCACTCAAATTCACTCAAATTTGGCCAATGGCTGTCCTCCTTCCTGCTGATTGGTTGAGATGATGTAATGCCTCTTTTTCCTCATTCGTGCACAAGTTGTCAATGAGCCTCTTTTTTTAGTGTGTTTTAATTATCAGTTAAGCTCTATGATACCACTCAAACGCTGTGCGTCTTCTCTGGCTAAGCGATAGAAAACATTGGATGTCTCTTCTGAAGAAATAAGACTTTCTCCTGAGAAGCGACAGTTTCCTCTGAAGTGCCTGGAGAGGAATAATCATCTGAACTGTTGTATTAAAATCTTTTTCAATTATTATTCCAGTACAGTACCTCAGTTAATGTTTAGAATGTTTGTGCGTGAGATTTTATGTTCTGTAGCATGTTTAACAAACGATATCAAAAGGATAAACTTTATTACACTTCATGTCCTTTTACATTGAATGTGATGTCGCCAAGATGGCGCTGCCTAGAGGACATATTAGCTCAGGATAGGAGTTGAGCATGCTCAGTTCTAAACTCCCGAAGACTCCGATCTCATAGCTGTAGTAGGGTCGACCAGTCATAGACGAGCATAGTGCAAAACATGAACAAACAAATAAAACAAATTAAAATGAACAAAGAAACAATTTCACTCTGAGAACTCTGCGACGTCGTCCTCTAGACAGCGCCATCTTGGAGACGTCACGTTCAATGTAAAAGGACATAAAGCATAAGTTTCATCTTTTGGCATCATTTGTTAAACGTGCTACAGAACATAAAATCTCACACACAAACATTCTAAACATTAACTTAGATACTGTACTGGAATAATAATTAGAAAAAGACTTTAATACTAGTGATTACAACAGTATATGCTGTATAATGTATAATAATCATCAGTAAATATAACAGGAAAAATTTAAAAGTTTTTCTTAATCATTACATTTTACCACATTAATACTGTATTAATGAGTAAGACTGTCTATAGAATGTGTTTAAGAAGCATATTTTAGACCATGTAATAGGTACACAGTACTGTATTTTACTTCCGGTTGCTCATTCGCGCATGTAATATGATACATGAGATTTTACTTCCGGGTACAGAACTCGCAGAGTACCTTCATTCGTGGGGCTGGAACCGAACCCCCGCGAATATTGAGGGCCTGCTGTACCGTAAATCAAATTTTATTAAAAAATATTTAGGATTCTATGTTCAGGATTTTTTTGGCACAATCGTAAATCAAGCAGTGACGTCACACTCTGTGTAACCTCTTCTAGCTTCTTTGATCCATAAATTGTGGATTATATCTGTGGTGGGACAAACTCAGAAAACATAGTTTTAATGGTATAAAATTGACTCCAAAAGAACTTTGTAATGTAACCTCAGTTTTCAAACTTTATTTGTTTTTAGATGATTTGCAGGGATCCTTCACTACTTCGCTCTTCAATTAATGCGGCTTCAGTGCATCACAGTTTTTTAAAAAATAAATAAATAAATATTCATAGAATTAAAAAATAAGGAAATTAAGGAAGAATAGGTTGAAAAGTTAAGGAAAATGTCAAAAAAACGGCCAATTATACAAAAAAAAAACAAAACCAACAAAAAAAACGACCCAAAAGCTCCAATCAAAACTGGATATATTGTTGCATCTGTGTACAGCCACCCCCCCTTTGCCATCTCCAATCAAAACTGGATACATTGTTACATCTGTGTGTGCAGCCATATATTTCCCATAAGAAACACTATAACATGGATTAATTCCCTCCTCACCCTACAATCATATTATTTGTGTAACATGCTAACTGAATAAAGTTTTAAATCATAAAGAGTCTCATTCATCCTTTCCCTTGTTGTATCTCTTTGATTTTCTGCTTCTTCGTCGCCGAATAAAAGCTTCAGCAGTCGCGTCCGTACCCGATGTTTATACAGACTTTTCTGCTTCTTTTTTGCTCAAACTTGAAGCTTCTCCATGCAGAAACACACCGAGTCTGTCAGTTCACTTCCTAAGATTTTCAATACGGCCTCGGCTAGCTTTACAGTAATTATCAGTTCTAAATTTGAAAAAGTGTTTGAAAAGTGAGGCGTTCGAAGCTTGAGGTTCTGCTCTACTTTCTTAACCGATAAATAAAACATCACCATAGCAACAATATTTTCATTTGTTCGGTGAAAATATGAGTTTTTGTGAACCTGGATATTATTAGGATAGGAATATGTTAACCGTTCATCAGATGTACCAGTGAGTTGATAATAAGTACAGTATACAGGACAACTTGGTCCATATATAAACATGTGCACCCATATAAATGTGCATGCGATCTCACATAAAAATGTAAGTAGTTTTGTTAGGTTGGTTTTTTTGTTTGTTTGTTTATTTAGGGTTTTTTTGCATAATTTGCCTTGTTTTGCAGAATTTTCCTTAACTTTTTTCCCCCTCTTTTTCCTTAATTACTTTTTTTTTTTTTTTCATTTTTTTGATGAATTTTCTTGAAAAACCCACGATGCACTGAAGCTGTAGAAACTGAAGCACGAAGTAACGAGGGATCACTGTATACATACATACATATATATATATATATATATATATATATATATATATATATATATATATATATATATATATATATTGCAAAAAGATAGACATTATTTTTCTGGAAAACAGCTTTCCCGGTTTCAAATGTGCATTGAACTCGACGCTGGTGCTGGAATGCAAGGAATTGCACTTGTAACTTGTAGCAATTGCAACTGATGTTTGTGCCATGAGAAAGGTTTAAATGCATGGCCCAACTTTTGTCAAATCTATTTTTAAAGGCTGTTGGAATACATGCAGTGACCCAAACAAATTCTCACAACTTTAAAAATAGTACAGGATAATTAGATTTCTTAATTAATCAGCTATTTCCACACATCAAACTTCATTCAGGACCATATTAATTATTTTAGACATTTTGCTAAAAAAAATAATAAAAAATACCATATTCAAAGTGATAAGCACCCAGGGTGCTTTAAAAATTGGAGTGGGTGGGCGCTTATTAAAATGATAACCAGCTGAGTGGAACGGTAAGTGCTTATTCCCATCGAAGTGAAACCATGAATAATAACAGAACAATAAAAGAGTTTTACTGGTATTTGTGTTCTTCATTTGGTGGTATCAACCAAACTACTTACATGAAAGCTGAAAATAAACAGAAAACAGCATAGATTTTTTTAAAGAAAAGACCCTTTAATTTTCCCTCCCGGTGCTGTTCCTTTAAGCATTTTCCCGGAAGTAAAATTGAGCCAGTCAACACGAATGTCAACTTTAGCACATGGCACGTTGAACCAATCAACACGAACATAAACAAAAGCACATGGCCAGGAATTTCTTTAAATTTATGAATTTAGTGATCAGGAGAATCTGGTGAAAAATACTCATCACTTTCTAATAGGTCCATGTCTGGCTCATTGCTCCATTCATTCAGAGCATCCCATAGTTTTGCTGTAGCAGTTTCTAATGGTTCATCGGTTGTTGGACATTTACGAAGAGAACACAGCAAAATATTTTCCTGTTTTTTAAAGCACGGCAGAACAATCAAATGTGTTGTTACTGATGAACATTATACACATTCCCCAGTAGCAGGGGGTCTTCAAATAGTCATACCTCACCTTACGAAAGACCCAACCAACGAAAAATCCAAGTTACAAAACGCCTTTACGTAAAATTTTCATCTCTGAATACAAAAGAAAGTTACGAAATGCATCCTGTACAGTCGGCCCTCAAATTACGAAGACCCTGTGTACGAAATCCCCGGATTATGAAAACCATTTTCCTGAGTTTCCGTCCCCGAGATACGAAACACCCCCCCCCCCCCTTACGAAAAGAAATTCAAACGTGCCAATCAAAATTTCACACGACGCGCGAGTTGCTCTCTCATTGGCTGTCTCTCAACATCCCGCCCTGCTGGCCTCCCAGATAGAGACAGAAGGAAGTACTCTTTAGTTTTTAGTTTAGTTTTTTAAGTTGTTTTAATTTAGTAAGTGTTTAATAAACATGGGCGCATTTCAGCTCATCTGTAATTCCGATCCCTCAAGGAATCAAATTAAAGTTGAGTTTGTCAAGGAGGGACTGCGCTTTGAATTCACATCTTGTGGGCGTGGCCTGCAGCGCACGCAAGAGAGAGAGAATAACGCTTCAGTTTTTAGTTTTTAAAGTTGTTTAATTCAGTAAATGTTTAATGAATGTGGGTGCATTTGAGCTTATCTGGAATTCCGATCCCTCAACAAATCAAATTTAAGTTGAGTTTGTCAAGCAGGGAATGCGCTTTGAATTCACGTGCGCACACGCGGCACGAGAGAGAGAGACAGGAGAGAGAGAGAGAGAGAGAGAGAGAGAGAATAACGCTTTAGTTTTTAGTTTAGTTTTTTAAGTTGTTTTAATTCAGTAAATGGTCAAGCAGGGAATGCGCTTTGAATTGTCTTGTGGGCGTGGCCCAGAACGCTACAATAAACATGTGCATTGTAATGCATGTGTGTGTGTTTGAGAGAGAGAAAGAGAGAAGGGGGGGGGGAGACTGTGTGTGTGTGTGTGTGTGTGTGTGTGTGTGTGTGTGTGTTAATAAAAAATAAAATGGTTTAACAGGTTTAACATGTAAGATGCCACCCCTACTTACGAAATCCTCGCAATATGAAAATGGTTCTGGAACGGATTAATTTCGTAAGTTGGGGGCCGACTGTACTTTTGTTTTGAAATTTCCGCAATAGGGTTGCTCTCCCATTGGCTACACCCCGCTGGCCTCCCATTGGCTAGCAGAGAGCTGCATCTCCATGATACCCATGATGCTTTTCGTGTGCCTTCAACCCTCGTTCGTCACAGAGTCTAGAACGCGTAATATCTTGGGCATAGTTGCCCAACCCCAACAAATGATTTGCATGTCTTATTCATTTTAATGGTTTAATAAATAATTTTCTTTTACTTTGAACACATATTTCATACAAAATTGGTTTACTTTTATAATTTTTAAAGGTTTAGGGGGTTGTGTTGGAGGCCTTGGAACAAATCAGGCTTTTTACATGTAAAATGCGACACTTCTTCTTTTCCTTTCGGCTTTTTCCCTGAATCACACATTTTATTTGGCATGAAGTTTTTTGTTTTTTTTTACGTCGGACGCCCTTCCTGTCACAACCCTTTTGCAAGGGACAGAAACACGCTGACGGCTTTGCAGCCTACTATTTACGAAAGTCAGCAATGGTTGTTTTACATGCCTCTCACCATAGACAGTGAGAGACATGGCCTGCCTTTGATAACCCAGTTAGCTGCACTGGGGGGGACAGTGACAACCCTGTGAGGACTCGAACCCCTAACCTTAGGATCAGCAATCCTGCGCCTTAACCACTAGACCACCACTGTAAAATGCGACTCAACTTACGAAAAAATCACGTCACGAAACCACTTCTGGAACGAATAAATTTTGTAAGGTGAGGTATGACCGTACCATTTAAACTCACTTTTACATGCAGTGAACGCCTGATTTTATGGTTACAGAGGCTGATTGAATAAAATTGGTAAGTTTGATCTACGATTTCTCTCCCAGTACACATGGCGGTTATTAGATGTAAGATCAAAAACACTGGGGTGGCTTATTGGAGCAGGCCGCTTATTACGTCGGATACGGTAATAATAAGTATTGCTTTCTCCTCTGTGTTTTGAGACACCCTGTAGAAATAGCAGCATATCAGAATATAGAATGAGGGGTATCACTGTAGAAACTTTCAGCACTGTCACATGGTGTGGTGTTTTTCAGGTTGTTTATTGAACTCATGATTGAGACTCGTTTTTTTTTTGTTGTTGTTGTTGTTTTTTGTTTTTTCATTGTTTATCCATGCATGTGGAAACCCAACTTATTTTCTGACGTTATCTTTAAAAACAACTTCCTCTTTGCCATTTCATATATTTTGTTGCTCTTGTTCTTTTCAGGATATAAACAGTGTGGCTATCTCACCCAATGATAAGCTGTTAGCTTCTGGCTCTCAGGATCGCACAGCCAAGCTGTGGTCTCTGGCTGACATGAGCCTACTTGGGGTGTTTCGAGGGCATCGACGGGGCATCTGGTGTGTGCAGTTTTCCCCTATGGACCAAGTGCTGGCCACTGCCTCAGCTGATGGTACAATCAAACTCTGGGGTCTTCATGACTTCAGTTGCCTTAAGGTATTTCACATGGAGTGAGAAAATCAAGGCAGTGGTTTTGCAGCTAACTGATAAAAAAAGAGGGCAAAATATTTGTTATGTAAGTCTCTGTCGATGTTCATGTGTGTTACATAATCAAGTTCAGCGTTAATGCTGTCGCTTCCTTTTTTTTTTTTTTTTTTTTTTTTTTTTTTGCAGACGTTTGAAGGACACGATGCCTCTGTGCTGAAGATAATATTTGTCAGCCGAGGCACTCAGATAGTTTCTGGGTAAGCCACACATTTTTACCACTATTATCTAGTAATGGAATACACTCTCACCCACACACACACAAGACAGTAAAATAATCATGGACATCGACGTGAAAGATGTGTTATCACATTTCCTTGACCTCACCACCTGATTGTTATCACGTCTCATGTTTACCCGCATGATGAAATATTCCCAAGTGATGAAATGATTACTTTTTTTTTTTTTTTTTTTTTTTTTTAATGCTTGCTCTCGCAGCAATTATGTAAAAAAATACTTTAATAGGTGCACCTGTACTCCAGCATATTTACACAGTTCTGCAGTTGGCCAGTCATGCACAGCATGGAAAAACCCTGGCAGAAACAGGTCAGGGGTTTCCAGAGGTCTCCAAAGCAAATATCAAAGCGAGGGGGAATATTCCATGTGCTGTTGGCTACAACAGGGTCATGTGGTTGTTCTAGACAAGGTAGTCTGCAATTTGGGTACACCTGTGCTCACTCAAGACTCAGGTTCTTTATTCTTTATTATCTGCTGTGTTTTGTGGTAATAATGAGGTGGAATTTGAGCGACTGCAGTCTTCTTGGCAGCTCGAATCACTCTGACCATTGCCTGCTGACCTCTCTTCTCAAAAGAAGGTGCTGTTTACTGCATGCATGATTCTGAGTAAACTCTACAGCAGTTGTACTCAACCATGTCTGACATGCTCCGAATTCCTTTCTTGCATTTGCATTGAAAAGACAATGACCAGTGCAAAAAGAGGGGGAGGGAGATTTTATTTACATTTCTTTAATGCATTGCATTGCTACCACATGATTTACTTGGTCGGATAATTGTGCAAACGAACAGCTGTGCAAATGGCTGATGGTTGTGTATAGTGTGAGAAATATTTTGTTGCAAAAATTAAAAAAAAAAAATCAGTAAAGATAAGCATGCATTTTTTTTTTATCCTGTATTTTTTTTTTTTAATAGCTTTAAAATAATTGTTGCCTTTATCTCTGTAGTGGTTCTGATGGTCTCGTGAAACTCTGGACCATTAAGACCAATGAGTGTGTGAAGACGTTTGATGCTCACCAGGACAAAGTGTGGGCTCTGCACAGCAGCAGCAGTGATGACCTGATGGTGACTGGATCTGCTGACTCCAGTATAACAGTGTGGAAGGTCAGACCATACAGAACGTTTTATAGACCACGATGCTAGAAGGAAGATGTTGCTATGGTAACGTTTAGAGAGGGACAAAAGACCAAAATATGCATCAACAAAGGAGCTGGTTTACTAAGTACTGAGGGTGATTGATGTCACTGGGTTTAATTAATTTATATGATAAGGAGTAGTAGCAACTCGTATCTTGGGCTAAGATTTTAGGTCCTGACTGGGTTGTTGCTGAGCTCCTATACTGGAGCCTGATTTTGATAGCTGTCTCATGTCCATCTGTTCTTACCAACCTAATCACGAGCTTGATGTTTGATTGGTTTTGGAATAAGTAGAGAGGTTAGTCACAAAGTTGTTCAACTATGGTTTGTGCAAACCCACAACAGGGAGTGAGGGATGGCATACGTTCACATCCCTTTCACTCACAGCGATCATCATACCCAATCATGGGCCTCTGAGCTCATTCGTGAGATGGTGGATAGCGTTTCCCTCGGTGTGTTTTAGATCAGTGATCCCCAACCTTTTTATCACCACTGACCGGTCAACACTTGACAAATTTTCCGCGGACTGGGGGGCGCATAGATTGTATTGTAAATATAACATTAATAATAATAATAATAATAATAATAATAATAATAATAAGCACTCCATGACTGTTATGTTTCAACAGCTGAAATAAAGTTGGTTGGGTAGAGCTTGAACTTTCCTTAAAAAATAAATAGATGATCATGCACCGGCTGGGAGAATGAAGGCTCAGTCTCACCCAAAATCCCCGCTATTGTTTGAAACATGTCCAGCGCGCCTCTGTTCATGTGCTGTCCCCTTGTGGGTTACGTTTTAGCGCTCAAATAACCGACATATAACCGAGAGAATCCAGCCATTTTTCAAAATAAATTATTTTTTAAAAATAAAAATCATTCAGATTCAGATAATAAATGAAACGGAAATAGTAAATTATTTCTTCTGCGGACCGGTACCAATTGAGCTACGTTGGTTGGTGGTTGGGGACCACTGTTCTAGACGGTCCTCAAATACGCATGGCGCTGCAATTTGAAAAGGGGTGGGTGGTTAGCATTGCATCTTACAGAGGGGGCATGTGCATGCTTTCGCCCCTCCCTGGTCAGTTGTGGTGTGACAAGTAAGGCAGTACCTGATGGGTGGGAATTGGATACAACTAAATTAGGGAGAACAAGCCAAAAATTTTTTTTTTTTATGTTTAAAGGTTGTTATTTTGGGTTTCATATAATATAGACGTTTGAGAATTGAGAGTGTTCTGCTTGTTCTCTGTGTGATGATGTAATCCATCTTTTGTGGTCATCATCACCCCCACCCCAGTACACCAATCCATTCACATTCACATCTAGTAAAGAATATCCACTTAGCATAATATGCGTCTTTGGATTGTGGGAGGAAACTGGAGTACGTACCTGGAGGAAACCCACACATGCACAAGGAGAACATGTGACCTCCACCCAGAAACACTTTCATTGGGGTGCAGTTGAAGGATCTTCTTGCTGTGTGTAAATGCTAAACACTATGCCATCTTGGTGCCCATAAGTTTTCTTCAGGAAGGGAAAATTGCACTCGCTGAAAGTCAATTTTATTCAGTTTTATTCAGTTCAGAAATCTGCGAAGTAGGATCACCCCTCCAACTGACGTATACGTACATGTATTGTCTGTCTGTCTGTCTTCCTTTCGGCTTTATCCTTTTTACTCGGGAGTCGCCGCAGCGAATCATCTTGATTCACACGTTTGATTTGGCAGAGGTTTTTACGTCGGATGCCCTTCCTGTCACAACCCTTTTTAGCAAGGGACAGAAACACGCTGACGACTTTGCAGCTACTCTTTACGAATGTCAGCAATGGTTCTTTTACATGCCTCTCACCATAGACAGTGACAGACATGGCCCGCCTTTGATAACCCAGTTAGCTGCACTGGGTGGGACATGTATATGTATATAAAATCAATAAATACTTATTCAATGCTATAAATTGTTATAATAACAACATAAGATGTAAATAAAATATAAATACAGATGCTCCCCAACTTACCAACATTCGTTTTGCAAACATCTGGAGACCGAGGTCGAAAGTGAAAGTGAAATGAAATCGAAGAACAAGTAGAAATAGAAATGAATAGAAATGGAATACAGTCTGTCGAAAGATATATCATAAATATAACTATGAAATATGATTAAACATTATCCTGAGATACACTTAATACTAGGCTCGGGCAGAGGGGGGCATGGCTGACACATTCTTGGTCTGGGAAGAGAAGCATAATGATAAATTTCTGAACTCCTGCCAAAAGTTTCAAAGAAGCTATAAATGGACTCCAGTATTATAATGAACGAGATAATAGTTAAACTCTCTTTAAATCTGATCAGATCCGCTGTGCTTGAGAGCAACCAGGAGTTTCAACATGGGACATATTAATAATGTACAGATGATTATATATGGGGGGGGGGTGAGAGATCGTATACAGTATAAACTCGTATAGGTTACTTATACAAGGTTTAAACATACGTTCCCCTCTAAAGAACGCCCTGTAACGATTTACAAACAAATTTATGTAAGAACGGCTGTCCTGAACCTAACTCGTTAGTAAGTTGGGGAGCATCTATACACACACACACACACACATACAGATGGTATTGTATGAGAATAAGACGACATACATATGCACACGCAGAGATGCACGTGCACACACAAATGCAACAGTGTGTCCAATTTTGATATAAGATTTTGGGTTGTTTTTTGTTTTTGTGTTTGTTTGGGTTTTTTTTTTTTTTTTCCACAATTGGCCTTGTTTTTGTGACATTTTCCATAACGTTTCCCTCTATTGTTCCTTAATTTCCTTATTTTTTTTAATTCGATGAATATTTATTCATTTATTTTTTTAAAAAAAACAACCGCGATGCACTGAAGCCGCATTAATTGAAGTGTGAAGTAGCGAGGGATTCCTGTATAGACTTTGGAATGAGAACTTTAAAAAAGTGTAATTTAAACCGGAATGATCTACAGGGATAAATAATGTAACTTGTATTACAATGATCCCTCACTTTCCGCAACACCCCCCCCCCCCAACCACCGAATTGTACGAAGTAGGATCAACACCGAACCACTGACGTATACGTACATGTATAATATCAATAAATACATATTCAATGCTATAAATGCTTATAATAACAATTAAACATTCAAAAATAATGCACAAGATGTAAATAAAATATAAATACACATACATACAGACACGTGTGCACGCACAATCAGATGCGCACCTCACATAAAAAAATGTAAGTACAGGGATCCCTCACTTTCAGTGGTTAATTGGGACAGAGATTCCCACGCGACCATCCGCGAAGTAGGCTCACCCCCACCCCACGCCCGACTGACTTATACATACATGTGCATATAATATTAATATAATATCATCTCACAACAATGTAAGTAGTTTTCATGGGAGGTTTTGGGTTGTTTTTTGTTTTTGTTTGTTTAGGGGTTGTTTTTTTGCAAAATTTGCCTTGTTTTTGTGGCATTTTCCTTAACTTTTCCCCATTTCTTCCTTAATTTTCTTATTTTTTAATTCGATGAATATTTAAAAAAAAAAAAAAAAAAAACGCAATGCACTGAAACCTCCTGACTTGAAGCATGAAGTAGCGAGGGATTCCTGTAGTTTTGTTGGGTTGGGTTTTTTTTGTTGTTTTTTTTTTTTTGTCTGGGGTTTTTTTGCATAATTGGCCTTGTTTTGCTGCATTTTCCTTAACTTTTCCCCTATTTTTACTTAATTTCGTTATTTTTTTAATTTTTCAATGAATATTTTTGAAAAACCCGCGATGCACTGAAGCTGCAGAAACTGAAACATCGAGGCATCACTGTATGTCATTTTGTTTTACTCCTGTTCAGTTTTGTTTTTGTTTTTTTTGTATTTCTGGTAATCTTGCTTAAAAGTATAATATGTAACATGAAATATAATAGTATGTATGAATATAAAAAACTGAAAAGTTGTAATAAGACTTTCCTCATTTTGTTTGTGTCTGCGTTACAGGATGTCACCGAGGTGGAACTTGCAGAGGAGCAGGCAAAGCAAGAGGATCAGGTTTTGAAGTAAGATACGCTTCTGGTCTTCTCTTTGCTCTTGTTACAGTCAAAACAATGGAAAATAAAAATTATGTGTGTAAAATATATGTAGAATAATACTATAGTATGTACTTTGCAGTACAGGAAACACATCATAACATGCATATCACTCAATGCTAGAGATGGTTCACATGCAGGTCAGTTTTAGGCTGGAGTTACTTCACATGCTGTAATCCGTGAAGGTCGGCACAGATAGTCGAAGGGATTAGAGTATGACTGGACTCCTAACGTCTTTGCCATTTGTCCGGTCAGCACCAATATAAGTCAATCAAACTACCTAAGTGATCTCAGATATCATATAACTTAGATTTTAAGTGTTTATCTGTGCTTCATAATTTTTAGATCTCTGTTCTCAACTGTGGTTCAAAGGAGGGATTTTGATTTATAGACGCTCCCCGACGTACGTTCATTCGTTTTACGTTTTTTGGGGTTTTTTTATTTTATGGGGGGGTGGGGTGTGCCAAGAAGAAAGAAAAATATATATATATATATATATATATATATATATATATATATATATATATATATATCAACTTTTGAGTTTAGCATGCTCTCTGTTGTACGAGACGTATCTACGTAGTACGCTGACGTAATGATGCAATGACGTAATGGCGCTGCATCCATTGTTTACAAACGACAGACTGAACGTGCCCCTCCTTCCCCAGTTCACCACGTGTTACCCTTGTGTTAAGACGTCGTCTCTGTCATCATTGTGTTTACACTGTTTTGCGGACTTTTGTAACCCTAAGCAAATATGGTTGGTCAGAAGTGTAAGCCTACTAGCATGGATGCAAGTTTTGCGGCATATGCCGGAAATTCCGGTTTTCCCAAGACTGAATTAACTATCTGCTCGGATCGACACAATCTACCATGCATACTCAGTTAAGCAAAGAGAGTTGTAAAATGAATGAAAACCCGAATCCAGAAAAGAAAGAGAACTCTCCACTCTGCTGGTGATTCACATCAGTGCAGGCTGAGTACTAAGCAAGTATTGCTCACTTGAAAGTCCGGATAACCCGGACTACTTTCGACTACTTTTGACTACTTTCGGTGGAGCGCCTCACATATTGTAAGCATTGATTGGCTGTTTTAAGCTTCATGTAAAGTGACTCGGCTCAGCTTCATGTAGAGTGACCATCCGTCGACCATTGCAACCATTTACAAGCAGAAAGATTGCATCATAGAGTATGTTAAAGGTTATAAAGTAGGCCCTTGACTATCCGCGGCTTTGCACCCACGGTTTGAGTATTCGCTGACTGCCGAGCAACCGGCACGTGATTCAAATTCAGCCAATGGCTGTCCTCCTTTCTCCTGATTGGTTGAGCTCCTGTCTCGCCCCTTTTTCCTCATTCGCACACAAGTTGTCAATGAGCCTCTTTTTTGTGTTTTAATTACCAGTTAAGCTCTATGATACCACTTAAACGCTATTTATCTTCTTTGGCTAAGCGATAGAAAACGCTGGATGTCTCTTCTGAAGAAATAAGACTTTCTCCTGAGAAAGGACAGTTTTCTCTGAACTGTTGTATTAAAATCTTTTTCAATTATTATTCCAGTACAGTACCTAAGTTCATGTTTATGCGTGAGATTTTATGTTCTGTAGCATGTTTAACAAACCATACCAAAAGGATAAACTTTATTACAATACTCTTCATGTCCTTTTACATTGAACTTGGAGTGACGTCTCCAAGATGGCGCTGCCCAGAGGGCAACTTCCCGGCGTTCTCAGAGTCAAATTGTTTCTTTGTTGGTTTTAATTAGTTTTATTTCTTGTTTTGTTTGTTCATGTTTTGCACTATGCTCGTCTACGACCGGTCGACTGTACTACAGCTATAAGATCAGAGTGTCTTCGGGCGTGTATAACAAAGCACGCTCGACTGGGCTTGTTATCCGGGGTGCGGCTAGCAGAGCTAATATGCTATGGTAGGCAGCTCAATGCGAGCCGTACTCCAGCTGACAAGAAGCCCAGGCAGGAAGGGGCCGAACGACGACTCCGACGTTTGGACTTGCAGGGGATGAAGGCCGTGTAGCTGGCTGGTGCAAGCAGTATGGCCGGAAGTGCTAACCAAGCGCCGGAGACTGAGAACTCCGCCTGGGCTTATTGTTAAACGGAGTGCGGTTAGCATTAAGCTCCCATGTGAGCATATTAGCGGTTAGCATTGAGCTCCCATGTGAGCATATTAGCTCACGATAGAAGTTGTTGCGTGCTTAGTTGCCCGAAGCTGAAGCTGCTCATAGCTGTAGTAGGGTCGACCGATCATAGACGAGCATAGTGCAAAACATGAACAAACAAATTAAAACGAACAAAGAAACAATTTGACTCTGAGAACTCCGCGACGTTGCCCTCTAGGCAGCGCCATCTTGGAGACGTCACTCCAAGTTCAATGTAAAAGGACATGAAGCGTTATAAAGTTCATCCTTTTGGTATCATTTGTTAAACATGCTGCAGAACATAAAATCTCACGCACAAACATTAACTTAGGTACTGTACTGGAATAATAATTGAAAAAGACTTTAAAACGAGTGCTTTACAACAGTATATGCTGTATAATGTTTATATTTTATCATCAATAAAAATAACAGCAAAAATTGAAAAGTTTTTCTTAATTATTACTACATTAATACTGTATTAATGAGTAAGACTGTCTATAGAATGTGTTTAAGAAGCATATTTTAGCGCATGTAATCGATACATAGTATTTTACTTCCGGCTGCTCATTCCTGCATGTGACGTGATACATGTGGTTTTACTTCCGGGTACAGAACTCGTAGATCATCTCGATTCGCGGGAGGGCTCGGAACCAAACCCCCGCAAATGTCGAGGGCCTACTGTATTTGATACTGTATTTGATATTTGATGAGTTGATTTAATTAAAATGTATTTATTTGAAATTATTTTGCTTGAATTTAATTTATTTGAAATTAATGTTGATGTTATTTGATATATTTGATATTATTTTACAATGTTTATAATAATTGATTTAGGGGTGTTTTATGAGCTACCGTAATGATATTTATGGATGTATAATATAGTATGAACATGATACGTCACTGGAACATACAGTAACAACTTACGTTTTTTTACACCTTACGTTCGGCCGTCCGGAACCAAACAAAAACGTAAGTTGAGGAACGTCTGTATACATGTTGTACAGCTTTCCCGGTAGCGGCATGTTTTTCTTCGGTAATCTACATTGCTTTAAATGATTTCACTCTCACACTTTCAGGCAGCAGGAGTTATCGAATCTGCTTCACGAGAAGAACTTTTTAAAGGCTCTGGGCATTGCCATCTCACTAGACCAACCGTATACTGTGCTTCGTGTCATCAAAGGTACAGTCATCACCCTTACTATACACTTCAGAGCCTGTCTAAGCCGTGTGTTGCAATATTTTGACTTATGGTATTGGGTGTGTGTTTGGAAAAGTTGTGATCAGACCATTTTAAGCATTAATTTAACCATCTGCTTATTTTAAGCAGTGTCCTACATGAGACGTTAGACACGTGAATGGATAATGAGAGTCAAAAGGGAGCGAGCACATGCCATCCCGCCCATACATACAGATCGTGTCTGCTTTGTGTACACACCCATGACTCAGTGAGATTATGAACATACAAAATAAAGAGTATGATCATTCCAGTTAAAATTACATCATAAAAAGAAATGTAAAGCAGTTCATCATGCAATTTACCACAAGTATGGCAGCCATATTCTCTGTAATTCAGGTTCGAGTTGGACACATGATTTTTGTTTTATCCTTAACTCATTCAGTGAGAACCTTCACATTTTTTAATCAAGCATGTCAAGACGTGTCTCGTGGTCATGGAAAAGATGTTACTGAATTTTTAGATGTGTCACATTATTAAGAAGATCTCTGTGGGAGAAGTGATGGTTCAGTGGTTAAGGTTCTGGGTTTCTGGTCAGAAGGTTGGAGGTACAAGCCTCAATACCACCAAGATAGAACTGTTGGGCCTTTGAGTAAAACCCTTTGCCCTCCAGAGCTCAATATTGTATAACATAGATATAAATGTAAGTCACTCTGGATAAAGGGGGCAGGTCAAGTGCAAAAATGTAATAAATGCTATTGAAATTCCTAAAATTGGGTTCAGAAGTGTTCAACTAAAATCTGGAAGGAGTCAATTTCACACAAGAAATGTGGTTGGAAAAATGTTGGTTGACTGATATCAGAGATTATGGAAATGCTTAGGGAAGTGGAATCATAAAAAATGCACAGCAGAACTCAAGGCTATGTTTAATAGTGGAACGTTTACGCACATAGTGTTATAAGAACTCGTAGGATCAGTGCTGAAAGATCGCACTCTGGAGTAATGTGAAAAGGTCATGTGATTTGTAGAGTCCAAAATTACCCTATTACAGAGAGATGGGCATGACGGGGAAGCTCTTGAACCATTATTCACATCGTGCATATTGGGCGCTGTTCAAGCCCCCGGAGGTCGTGTTATGATCTGTTTTTGCTTCAGTTGGTCGGGTTTGGGTTCAGCATAAGTTTGGTAAAAACAGTCAGCTGATGATCTGATGTACTAAATCACCAGATTATTCCATCAGAGGAGTCATTTTCATTTAGGAAATGGCTCCATGTAGTTCTGACCTTAACCCTAGTGATGGTATTTAGGTTGTGCTGGAGAACGATTCGCACAGGTTGGAGTAGACCTCCAAGTAAACGTAGTGGAAAATGTTCAGTCGGGGCAGAGCACGAATAGCCATTATCTCTGCATACTAACATTTTAAATAGATGTTTCAATCAAAAGTGGTTATTTTCATAGTACACACCTTGTTTTTCCATTTGGCATTGTTGTAGAGTTTTGTTCACAATGAACAGGTTTCACAACAATGTCGCATATAGTCATACTTTCCTATTCGGAAAAATTTGAGCATCATGAATGGAAATTCGTTTATGTTGAAACAGTTTTATCTGGCCAAGTTTTTGCAAAAGATTCATAGAACACATAAATGTGGCAGAAAAACGTCGTTCTTATCCCCATAAAAAAATCCTTTTGAGGAGAAGGTTATATTAAGTCTAGTATAAAGTATGTGTGAGGTGGCACGGTGGCACAGTAGTTGGCACGTTTGTCTGCATCACAGCAAGAAGACCTTGGTTGGATTTCCCGGGTTAGGGCATTGTGTGTGGTTTTCTCTGGGTACTCTTGTTTTCCTCCCACAGTCCAAAGGTATGCATATCGTAGGCTAATTGGCTGTTCCAAATTGCCCCTTAGGTGTGAGTTTGATTGCGAATGATTGTGTCAGTGTTGGCCCTTGTCAGCGCAAAAAAAAAAAGAAAAGAAAAAGAAGCATCACACGAAGCTCAACATGGTAAACATAAAGACAGGATGTGCTGCAGCAGCAAAAGAAAAGAAAACACAAGACCTATCAGGTTTAATTACTTTAAAGATGAAGTGTTTTACAAATAGAATCAGATAAAATGTTTTTTAATTCAAGACAAATGTTTGATTAATGTAATCACGATCACTTAGGAAGTGGTTTTTTTTTTTTAGTGAAGCTAAAATACCATGACTTAGTTAAGAAATGTATAGTCTTCATGGAACAAGTGGGGGGGGGACACCCAAAAAAAACATTATATAATATTAGTATTATGTGTCTAGATGTGTGTTTCAGGAAACTGGAAATGAACACGGTCTTTGTACATAATATTTCTTATACTTATATATTGTCATATTCAACATATTTATATAAAAAAACAATAATCTCTATCTGATATTTGTTGTGCTCAGAATCAATTTATGTATTTTTTTTTTATTTGTGCTGATTAATAAATAAAATATTCAGGCATCATTATACAAAGCTCACTTGTTGCACAGTAGCCCCAAGCATTTGTTTTGAAGGAGCCTGATCTGTACAGTGATCTTTTCCTGATGAAAAACACGCATACTATCATATAAAGCAGGGGTCCCAACCTTTTTATCACAGCAGACCGGTCAACGCTTGACAATTTTACCGGGCGGGTGTGTGTGTGTGCGTGTATGTATGTGTGTGTGTGTGTGTGTGTGTGTGTGTGTGTGTGTGTGTGTGCATGTGTCAAAGGTTGTTTATATTGTAAATAGAATTTATTTACATGAATGATTATTATTATTATTATTATTTAATAATAAGTACTCCATGAATGTTGTTCATGATCGTTCAGGCTCACTGTCACCCAAAATCCCCACTATTGTTTGAAACATGTCCAACTCGCCTCTGTTCATGTGCTGTCCCCTTGTGGGTTACATTCTAGCGCTCAAATGATCGACATGTAACCGAGAGAATCCAGTAATTTTTGAAAATAAAAGATTTTTCAAAAATAACGATCGTTCAGACTTAGATAATAAATAAAACATAATGCATTATTTCTTTTGCGGACCGGTACCAATTGAGCCGCGGACCGGTGGTTGGGGACTCCTGATATAAAGGATATCAATAAATATTGGTTCTGATTCGCTTGATGTGAGCAGTATGAAATTTTGTTGACAAAAAAAGTAGGACCTTGAGGAGAACCAGGCAAAACTGAAACGTAGGCATGGTGCACGTGAGTGTACATATGTACTTATGTTCTGACCTGTCATTATTAAAAGCTTGGTACTAATCTCCACTTAACTGAAAGAATAAGTAAGGAACAGGAAATGGGTATTTAAGACGTCACTGTCGAGCTTTGTATTACCTGTCGCACTAGTTGTTCCCTCATGTTGTCACTGCTGGATGACTTGGCAATAAATTGACTGACATGAAGTATGAAGGAGAATACCGTGTCTGTGGCTTAATATATCTCTCAATGGAAAAATGAAACAATTCCAAGCCTTTTTTTTTATGTGTACGATTGCACTAATGGAATAAAAAATGACTCCCAAGCAGGACAGTCAACCCAGAAATTCTATTTTTATAAGGTCGTGCTATACTTATGTTTCATAGTTTCACAAACAACTGCTGTGGGCTGATTTTATTGAAGTAAACCACTTGGTGTCTGCATGTGTTACTGCAGTCAATAATATGTGAGTAATTTAAAAAAAAAAAAAAAAAAAAAAAAACAGGAAGTGAACTGTGCATTTTGTTTAAGTGTCCGCTATTTGAGAGATTCAAGCAGGCGTGCCTTTGGGATGCTCACAGATTTTTGGCGACTGTTGGAAATGTGCCTTATTTAAAACATTACTTACATAAGGACCATACATTTTTGTGGGAAATTTTTGAATATAAATGCTGTGTAGAAGAATTTGGTGTCTGTGAAACTCACAAATATTTTATTTTTTTGTGGTGTAAAGCAAGGGTCCCCAACCACCGGTCCGCGGCTCAATTGGTACCGGTCCGCAGAAGAAATAATTCATTATTTCCGTTTTATTTATTATCTGAAGCTGAATGATTTTTATTTTTAAAAAATAATTTATTTTGGAAAATGACCGGATTCTCTCGGTTACATGTCGGTCATTTGAGCGCTAAAATGTAACCCACAAGGGGACGGCACATGAACAGAGGCGAGTTGGACATGTTTCAAACAATAGCGGGGATTTTGGGTGAGACTGAGCCTGAGCCTTCATTCTCCCAGCTGGTGCACCATCACCTGTGTATTTTTTTTGTTTGTTTATTTGTTTTTGTTTTTTAAGAAAGGTTCAAGCTCTACTTCCCAACCAACTTTATTTCAGCTGTTGAAAAATAACATTCATGGAGTTATAATAATAATAATAACAATAATAATAATTATTATTATTATTATTATTATTAATAATAATAACAGTAACAATAGTATTTCATATAAATAAATTATATTTACAATATAAACAATTATTGACACACACACACACACACACACACACACACACACACACACACACACACCCTCCCTCCCCGGTTTGCAGTAAAATTGTCAAGCGTTGACCGATCCGCGGTGATAAAAAGTTTGGGGACCCCTGGTGTAAAGCATAAAACCATAATATCACTTTCATATATTTATTGCAATACAACATCAACATTCAGTCGATACAAGCAGTGTTTTATGGAGTATCACCAATGTAAGACAACTTTTTCGATTTTGATGATTATGTTCTGTTTTTGTGAGTTTCGGTGTCCGTACAAAAACATCCTCTAAATCTATCCCTCTATAGATGGGATTTCAGATTTTGCACATGCTACAGATTACATCCAGCAGACTGAATAAATTTCAATCTGTTCCTCATTCAAATGTCCCAGAATTATGTGCTTTCCAAAAACCTTTGTGCAGTTGGACACCATGAAACTAAAGCCTGGCAATTTTAATGTGCACAAACCTAGGCCATAAAACCTGTGTATGATTTTGAGGGACGGTTTTCCCAATCTAATGGAAAAATCTAGAGCTTGTTTTATCTAACGTGGTTCCATTAGCAAAGCCGTGCACATATAGCACAGGTTTAATCTTCAAATCTGCGTTACTGCCACATTCCACTATGACGTGGAAGCTATCATTCTTTAATAATGACAGTTTACATTGTTCATATTTTTTGTAAGAGCATTTCTGCTTGTCATTATAAATTATATTAGCTTTTGCCATGACTAATAAGTTCGGTGTTGGCAGAAATCCAGCAAGAAGAGGAGGCTGGACAACATCTGGAGAAAACCATCCTGAGGCTACGTCAAGATCAGAAGGGTAAGAGCTTAGATCACCGATCACTGTACAGTGTTTAACAGAAATAATAATAATAATAGTAATAATAGTAATAATAATGTAGATTGAGGCATTGCCTGAAAGCGTATTAGATAATGAATGATTGAATGAATCGATGAACCCATGTTTCTTCTGTTCTTTTTTTTTTATATTTTGTCAAGGCGTTGACCCAGATTGTTTTTTAAATAATTGTTTCTTAATAATAATAATAATAATAATAATAATAATAGTAATACAGGGATCCCTCGCTTAAAAAATAAGGAAATTAACGAAGAATAGGTGAAAAAGTTAATGAAAATTACACAAAAACAAGGCCAATTGTGCAAAAAAAAACAAAAAAACAAACAAACAAAAAACAACCCAAAAACCCCCATCAAAACAAAAAAACAACTGACATTTTTATGTGAGGTGCGCATCTGTGTGTGTGTGTGTGCTTGTGTGTGTGTGTGTGTGTGTGTGTGTGTGTGTGTTTATATTTTATTTACATCTTATGCATTATTTTTGAATGTTTAATTGTTATTATAAGCATTTATAGGGTTGAATATGTATTTATTGATGTTATATACATGTATGTGTACGTTAGTCAGGGGGCTCGATCCTACTTCACGGAATTTGACGATCGCGGGGCATCTCGATCCCCATTAACCGGGGAAAGTGAGGGATCCCTGTAATAGTAATCTCGGTTCACATTTTTGTAGTGGTATTTCAACCTTCCTGGTGGCAAGTAATTATAGCACAGTTGTACCTCACCTTACAAAATTAATCCGTTCCAGAGCCTCTCTTAACCTCGATTTTCGTAAGTTGAACCGCATTTTACATGTAAAACGTGTGATTCGTTCCGAGGCCCCGAATACTACCCCTAAACCCTTTAAAAATTATTAACCTTTTAAGACTTCCTTCTGCTTCAATATCGTACCGATGGTAGACGGGTTTGGCCATTCCTTTGCGATATCACTCGAACCCGTTTCTTCTTCTCACTCGCACTGGAAATCACACGCACGTGTGTGTGTGTGTGTGTGTGTGTGTGTGTGTGTGTGTGTGTGTGTGTGCGCGCTTGTGTTTACCATGTCTTCTTAGCGGCGTTATAATCTTACAAATGTTTGTGCAAGGTTAAAAGTAATGAGCACACTCAAAAATCTCATGAAACAACAGTAACTCTGTCCTTTACTCGAAAAGCATTATGGTAGATGCAGCTCCATAACAGTCAATGGGAGGGAGCTGCGTCAACCCTCCTAGTCAATGGGAAGCCAGTGGGACGGGAAGTTTGGAGATAGGCAATGGGAGGTAGCTGCGTCATCCCTCCGAGGCAATGGGAGGCCAGCGGGGTGGGATGTTCGAACGTCATTGATGGGAGAGAAGATCGTGCATTGTTTGAATGTTTGAATGGCACGTTTGAATTTTTAAGATGGTGCTTTCGTAACGTGAACTTATTTCGTATTCAGAGACAAAGTTTTTAGGAAAATGCATTTCGTAACCTCAATTTTTCATTTGGTGAGACTTTCATAAAGTGAGGTACCACTGTACTAAATAACGAATCACATGACAAGAACTACAGATCTAAAAATTCCTGTTGTAGGGAAAATGTACTGTTTATTTATTTTCAGTTCAGGTTGTTGGGTATTTTAATCAGTCAGTCTGATGGCTTGGTCATGTACTTGTGTATGTTCAGAATCTCTGCTGCGATACTGTGTTGTGTGGAACACGAATGCACGGAGTTGTCTGAGCGCCCAGGCAGTACTGCAGGTGCTGCTGACTCACCTGAGCCCGGATGAACTGCTGCAGTTCCAGGGAGCACGCACTCACCTTGAAGGCCTCATCCCTTATACTGGTTAGTAAGTTCTGTGTCTGCCTGTCTTTACACTGGTTTAAAAACATATTAATTTAAACAATCAGTCAGGGATAATTTGTCCTTCACACAACATGTCCACTTTACTCTGTACACGGTGTTCTTGAGGAACACGCACCAATTTTAAAAAATCCATAAATTCCTGTCTAATTTTTAGCTTCTGTTTTAAATTCATGTCTTGCTGGGTGCAGTGGTGACTTAGTATGAAGTACAGAATCTGAGACGCAAAAGTATACAGGTTTATTTTATTTATGTGGTGTAGTGGTTAGAGCGTCTGCCTCACAGCTAGAAGGTCTTTGGTTTGATTCCCAGCTCGGGTGTTTCTATGTGGAGTTTGTATGTTCTTCTCCCGTGTTTGTTTGGGTTTCCTCTGGGCACTCCAGTTTCCTCCCACAGTCCAAAAACATGCACAGTAGGTTAATTGGCTGTTCCATATCATCCTCAGGTGGGAATGAGAATAGTTGTGTGTTGGCCGTGCGATGAAGTGGCGAGCTGTCCGGGGTGTACCTCACCCGGAGTCGGTTGAGATGTGACCCTAATTAGGATTAAGCAGTTCAGAAAATGAGTGAATGACTAATGAAATATAGTGATCTCAGAATGAAACGCGTTTTATATTAGTAGTGGTAGTAGTACTAAAGTACAGTATTATTATTTTATTTTTATGACATTAATACATTTATTGAGTTTATTGTTCGTTTCTGATATAACATTATAGAATCTCAACAGTAAATTGTTAGTCTTTCATTGCTTATTCTATGAAAGCCGTAACCTGCTCTTTCTGTGTTCTGGCCTCTATGTAGCCTCTGTCTCTCGATCCCACCCCCACCCGCTTGGGGCCGAAATATGTCTCCACACCAAAATCAACAGTTTCAGGGAGAAGGGGGTTTCCGCGAGTCAATGTTAAATAAACATTCTGCTTAGAAAAACTTAATCTTATAACCCTGTTTATTTTACTGTAAAACTAGTTTTTATAGTTCAGAATTATTTGTAAAGGTCGAGGTGGATGCCTGGGAATACTTCCTCAGCCTGAAGTGAATAATTATTCATAGGTGAATAATTTTTCTCATGCTATATTTACAAAACCAAATACCAAAGTTAGTTTTTATAGTGGGGTTTTTTGTTTTGATTCATGTATTATGCATTTTATATATATATCGTATTCGATGTAATAAGTGCCCAGGGCGCTTAAAAAATTGGATTGGGTGGGCACTTATTAAAATGTTCCCAGCGGAGTGGAACTGTAAGTGCTTATTACCATCGAGGTGGAAAACATGAATAATAACAGAACAATAAAAGAGTTTTGCTGGTATTTGTGTTATTCATTTTGTGGTATCAATCAAACTACTACTAAAAAATTTGACCTTTTTTTTTGGAAAAAAAACGTAAACGCGAAAAATCAGATGAACGTAAGTCGGGGAGCGTCTGTAATCTTCTATATTTATTTATTTGTTTGTTTATTTATTTATTGGCATGATTAATATGTGATACTGGCATGTGACACAATCATGGCTTTTACCTTCACAGAGAGACACATGCAGAGGATTGGGCGTCTCCTGCAGGCCTCCATGTTCTTGGATTACATGTGGCAGAAGATGCGAGTGACTGGGACCAAAGATAGGTGAGCAGAGGATGAAATTTCCAGTCTTACACAAGTCCTCTCACACTGAGCTCAGATGGATTTACCTGTATTTAAATTATGGTATTTTAGCACAATGAAGAAATTGCATAATGAACAGCACTCTGCAGCCTGTCGCGATGCATCAGTCATCACCGCCTTTTTTTTTTTTTTTTTTTTTTTTTTGTGGTTTGGCTGTCCTACGTGATGACGTTCCGAACATGCCGGATTGTCGGCGGTATCAGTGTAATGTTTACACTAGTAGTGAATAACACAGCAGCCAGTGTTCTTCAGCACTAGCTTACTAAAAATTCTGTATGTGTGTATGTTTTACTACGTATGAAAATATTCAGTGATGCAGCAGTTGGCATGGTGACCTTGAGAAGCAGGGAGCTGGACTATAATTTGGGGGGTAGATAGTAAAGCATGGAGACACGTATGTTTGTGGTAGGATGTTCTATTTAGTGGTAAATCCACTTAGTTATTCTTCACTTGTGGGCTAGACTCTACGTCTCTCTGTCTCTCTGTCTCTTTATCTCTCACAATGTTCTGCCAGTGTGTCACATGATCTACACACTCTATGATGATGGTACATCATGAACAATTACCGGGGGGAGGGGGGGGGGTCCTTTACCTATCATGGGAATATGTGGAATCCCATCTGCAGAGCTTTACATGCTGTTTCTGGTTTGTTTTCGGAAAGTAGACCTCTGATCATAGTCTATTGTTAAATGAATTCAAATTAAGCAGTAGGACAAAAGTTCTTAAGCACTAATGACTGCTTATTGTGTTCACCAAGAAATCACAGGGTCATTGGTAAATATATTCTCCGGATTAATACACTGAACAACCATTAGATTAAAAACATTATGACCACTGAGAAGCGAAGTAAATAATATTTGATTATTTCATTACAGGGACACCTACCAATGAGTGGGATGTATTAGGCAGAACGTGAACAGTCAGTTCTCAAAGTTATCTTGGAAGCAGGAAAAATGAGCAAACATCTGAGCTGAGTGGGCAGAAAAAGCATTTATTTATTTAATATTTTTATGGGACTGATTCATGTTAATCATGGCTTTATAACCATACTTTACAACTGTGAGAAGAGAGGCATTATCAACATGACAGAATATTGACCCTTGAGACACACTAGGGCCACATTAGGTTCCACTTCTGGGGAATTAGACTACGGTTGGCACAGGTTTAGTTGACGAGACATTAAAAGACAGTTGTTCAGTATTAATTCTACAGGTATCACTCAACCATGCGATTTAAACTTTCCCTGCATTAAATATTTGGAATATTGCACCAGTCAGATGTTCATTCCTTCTGAAATGTAAAGGGAAAAGTTTGAATGGTGGAACTTTGTAATTTTTAAGCATGTACTTAGCAAATAAACAAT